>CM040243.1:253328380-253854075 GCA_022545495.1 Chrysanthemum lavandulifolium | reverse complement strand
TTGGGGTTTCTAATCCAATTAAAACAATAGTTTACAAAACCCTAATTAGGGCACAAATAAAGCGCCCCCCGAAATTAGGGTTTAGGTTTTGCAAACCCTAGATCTAAGCATACAAATAATAACACATTCATGTTTATTTTAATTATGTGTTTGATAATTAATTACTTGTTATACAAGGCTCGTGATGCCCTTGTTGAGTTTATGATATATAAAATACAATAAAACATAAAGACATCAAGTACACGGCGGAAGACTTAAGATCATAACAAATAAATTAATTAGCGAAAGTATGCGTAACGTACCTCTTCTTGAATGTCAAATCCTCGAGCAAAGCAAAACAACCCTCGAGCAAAGCAAAACAAAGAAGTACTAATTGGTGTAAGAATAATGTCTTACAACCACGTTCTTGTACACGAATTAACCAACGAATCAAGCGATTGCTAGATCTAACACAAGTCCTCGTTTAAGAAAAGCGAAACCAAACTCCCTTACAAGTGGGGTGTTCGGCCGATTGGGACAAGAGAGGAGAAGGAGATCTAGGGTTAATTGATGCACAAGTGTATGAAACCTAGAACCTACCCTCCTTATATACTAGTAGGTAAACTTAGGGAACAAGTTGAGGATTATGCCTAGAATAGCCCTATGGCCGCCATGAAGGAAAGCCCAAAGCCCAATCCATAACTTTTCCAAGTTTTCCATTTCTAGTCCTTCTTTTTCCATTTAACGGTCGTTAGTCATTTATCCGTTAAATACTTAGATCGTTAACGGACTTAATGTGTAATAATTAATCGTAAACATAAACATTAATTATTAACTTTAATTCTCATTCGCTAATGTGTGCAATCCGTGTGGTCAGAGAGTTGAATCCGGACATTCACATATTTGTAAATATATACATTTCAACAACATACCTCTATTTGATGTTAATTTGGGCGCCACACCCGAAACTCGATTATTTAATGAGTCGATTGTAATTGTGTTAAGCCGTTAATGGAACATATAGTTGATCTCCTTGTTTTATTGTATTTCTAAACATTTGTCTTAAAAAGATTGTTAACTTTTCCTTTCACTGTGTATATAATTTCTCATAATTTTCACGTGTGAAAATATTATTACAAAACTTAAATAATCGTCAATTAAACATCAATATCTACTATTTTGCACTTCTAGTATAAAAATACGCTAGTAAGATCGAAGTTTAAATCCTTGCTCATAATTTTTCGCATGAAGATATTTTTACAAAACTTAATAATCATATATTAAACATCAATATCTCATATTTTTTGCACCACTAGTATAAAAATAGGCTGGTAATAACAATGTTTCAATCATTGTTCATAATTTTCACGTGTGAAGATATTCTTACAAAACTTAAATAATCGTCTATTAAACATCAATATTTTTAATTTTTGCACTCTAGCAAAAAAATTACGCTAGTAAAAGCAAAGCTTCAATCCTTGCTTATAATTTTCACGTACGAAGATATTTTACAAAATTTAGATAATCATATATTAAACATTAATATCCCCATTTTACATTTCTAGTAAAAAAAATACGCTAGTAAAATCAAAGTTTCAATCGTTCATAATAATTTTCATGCATGAAGATATTTTACTACACTTAAATAAATATCTATTGAACATCAATATCTCATATCTTTTGCACTTCTAGCATAAAAATACACTAGTAAGAACAATGTTTTAAATCATTTTCATAAATTTCATGCGAAAATATTCTTGCAAAACTTAAACAATCATCTATTTAACATCAATATCTCTAATTTTGCACTTCTAGTATAAAAAACGCTAGTAAGATAAAGCTTCAATCTTTGCTCATAATTTTCACGACGAAGATATTCTTACAAAACAATAAATAATCGTCTAATTAAACATCAAATCTCCCATTTTGCACTTCTAATGCAAAGTTCTGTTGAACGATCTAAAATTCAATCCTTGCTCATAAATTTCATGCGAAAATATTATTACAAAACTTAAATAATCATCTATTAAACATCAATATCTCATATTTGAATACTTCTAGTATAAAAATACGTGAGTAAGATCACAGCCTTATTCCTTGCTCATGAATTTCACGCGCGAAGATTTCTTACAAAATTTAAATAATCGTCTATTAATCATCAATATCTCCTATTTTTACATTTCTAGTATAAAAAATATGCTAGTAAGATCAAAACTTGAATCCTTGCTCATAATTTTCAGCGGAGATATTTTCTGAGAACTTAAATAATGGTCTATTGAACATCAATATCTCATATTTTTGCACTTCTAATATAAAACATACGCTATTAAAAACAACTTTTAGTCATTCCTCATAATTAATACATGAGCATATATTTGTTTCTTCATGGGTGAATAAATTTTCTTCCCTATTCAATTGACGCACATTTATACATGAACATATATTTTTTTCTTCACGGTGAATAAACTTTCTTCACTAGTAAATATCGTATATCTATACATGAGCATATATATTTTTCTTCACGGGTAAATATACTTTCTTGATGGGATATAGGCGTACATTTATACATGAGCATATATATATATATTTTTCATGGGTGAGTTAACTTTTTCCAACTGGTAAATAGACGTACATTTATACATGAGCATACATTTTTTTCACGGGTGAATAAACTTTTAACTAGTAAATAGGCGTACAATTATACATGAGCATATATTTTTTCTTCACGGGTGAATAAACTTTCTTCATTAGTAAATAGACGTACATTTATACATGAGAATGTATTTTTTTCTTCCCGGGTGAATAAACATGAGCATATATTTTTTCCTTCACATGTGAATAAACTTTTTAACTAGTAAATAAACGTACATTTATACATAAGCGTATTTTTTTTTCTTCACGCGTGAATTAACTTTCTTCACTAGTAAATAGACATACATTTATACATGAGCATATATAATGGCATTTTAAACAATTTCAATACAAAACTGGCTGAATGAAAAGCAATGTGTTTCTAGCATCTTACAATTGCATTATCCTACCTATACAAGAATCCATATCTTTGTGCAAGTCAGAATTCCTGTCGTGTTATATAAACATTTGTAAGCAAGAAGTGAATATAATAAAGCTAAACCGAATACAAGGACAAATATAGACTATTTAATACACTAAAGAGCTCTGTGAAACTGGCAATTCTTGATCTTTTTGTAGCTGCTAAACAAGAATGGCTGCAAGGCGAATATGCATGTGATATGACCATTCAAATGTGTGTAGCTTTAAGATGGTAAAAATTTTAATTTGATCAAGTTGTAGAAAAGCAATACACTTGAACTTAAGATTACCTAATGGTGATGATTTCAATTCTGCCCGTGAATTCTGCTGATAGAGTGTCGTGCCATAAGTTTTCGACTAGAAACTTGACGATCATCCTGTAAAAACTCATTTCGGTTTTTACTAATCCAATCAAATTAAGAAATACTGATGATTAGCACTTGGTCTCTGAACAACAAAATCTTTGCAAAGACATGATGTTTACCAACAACTCAGCGAGGGCCTTGTACATTAAAGCTTATCTATCTGTTTTATGACAACTTTTGTAATACATAGCCATTGTTACTATCCGAAAATTGTTATTCATGCAATTCGATTTCATTTAGCTTTTCTTTATCTAATCACTATTTGAGTGTTACTAATACCTTTTTATCTTGATTTATTAACAACAGTAGCCTCCCTTTCAGCTGACTTTTAGAGAACGTACACAAAGGTTTAATCAATTTCTTTTAGTGGAGCAAAGACTGAGATCGCAGCAAATATCATATATCTGCAGGTAATTTTGACAAAATCTTGAATTTTGAAAGTCAAAGGTTTGTTGGATTCTGCAGACATGCAACTGAAATGCATTCATGCATAACCCTTTTTACGAAAGTCAAAGGTTTTTGACAAAATGCAAAGAGCCAACTGAAATGCATTCATGCAAAAAAATTACAGTTGTCTGAAATATTACAATTCCAAAATAACCCTTTTTACCGTTACCCAACCCACCCATTTTCTAGCTCTCTTTAATTTAGCCATGATAAAATCCATAGAAAAGAGCACACCTTTCCAAAATGCAACATGCTTGGGTGGGAAAAAGTATGCTGCTAAGACATGACATATTGGCTTAAAAATGCCACTTATGCTGCTATGAATAGTCAACTTACTAGGTGAGGAAAAGATTAAATAATACTAGCTAATGTCTTAGGCCGTGCTAAGCACGGCCGGAGAAATCATTGTTTACTTGTATGGGCGGGCTATATGTCGTAAACATACAATTAAAGGAGAGATAAAAAGTTCATCGGTGTATGTATTTGCATATAAAATAGCACGAAAACTATGACCACAAATATAATGAAACGTAAAATAGAAGGCATGACTAATAAGCGAAATCAAATTACAACAAGTCTTAATTACAAGGAGTTAACATGTACGGATTGTTACTTTGACGTATCATTTGCTACAACTATATAACTTATTCATTAAAGGCCTTTTATAAAAATTCTAGATTTATAGCATATGATAACCTTTCTCAAGAAACAACAAATTTCTATCAAGGCAATATTCTATCAAGTCTCTATAAAACTGTAACCTATAGATATATGTGGTAATACATTATATACATAGCACATTGTGCTCAACATGGTTTACATTTTCAATTACAATTCACATCCTATTCCTTAACCCATCACTTTCGTACAACAATCAACCAACATTATTACTTATTTTTAACATAATCATACCATTCCTTGACCCATCACTTTTGTACTCCATCTTAACCACTCTTGAGTCTTGACCCATCACTTTTGTACTCCATCTTAACCACTCTTGTGCTTTAATAGTAATTCATGTCTCATGACAATGACAAGCATGTAAGCAAAACCATGTGACCATGTCCTACAAAAAAGGGTACAAAGTCTATGTTTTATTATCATATTTCTATTTACTTCTTTGTAGTCATTTTTCTTCAAGAACAAGGTCTATGTTTTATTATCATATTTCTATGTTTTATTATCATTTTTCTATTTACAAAGTCTATGTTTTATTAGCAAAAGAACATCTTACAAGTTATTGTATATCATATCATGGGGTTCCACCATCACCACTTTGGTCCATCAAGCTCTTGGTCTACAATTTTTTTGCCGACGAGCGAATGTGGTCTTTTAGTTCTCATGAGTTGTCAATAAAGGCCTTAAAATTAACAAACTTCCACCTACATAACAATAATTAAAAAAAAAAAAAAAAAAAAAAAAAAAAAAAAACATCAAACTAAGAAATAATCAAAAAAGAAAAGTTGACACTGGTCATACATACAACACCACTTCAATACTCACAAATTAGAACCACAACAATTTCCACACTAATTTAGTGACTTGCCACCATCGCACAGTCATTGCCGTGCTACGGTGGCTGAAGTCGAGAAAGTCTCTCCGGTCATCTTCTTGGGTTGACCTACGGCTGCCTCCATCCAAGCGTCAAAACGCCTGCAAAAGGTCAACGGACACATAGATGTACAAAACATGGTTGAAACACACACCAATTTAAAGCCACATGTAATTGATTGGAGCAAAGATCTACAAAATGAGAAAACTTTGTTACTGAGAGAGTGAGAGAGAGAGAGAGAGAGAGAGAGAGAGAGAGAGAGAGAGAGAGAGAGAGAGAGAGAGAGAGAGAGAGAGAGAGAGAGAGAGAGAGAGAGAGAGAGAGAGAGAGAGAGAGAGAGAGAGAGAGAGAGAGAGAGAGAGAGAGAGAGAGAGAGAGAGAGAGAGAGAGAGAGAGATATGGGTGAGGGAATGTGAAGAGAGAATTGTGAGTTTGAAAAGTGGGTGAAGTGAGGTGTGAGAGAGAGAGAGAGAGAGAAAGTGGGTGAAGTGAGGTGAAGAGAGAGTGTGAGTTTTGAGAAATAGTGGGTGAAGTGAGGTGTGAAGAGGTACGTAATTGATAGGCAAGTGGTACAATATTAAGGAAATGTTATGTGACACGCTTTTTTACAAGATAGATAAGAGGCGCGTGTTTTATTTTTAGGGTCATATAACAATACTTTCTGTTCTTTTTATTGAATGTCACTGGAAACCTCAGCGAGTGGCCTCAACGCCATCCCGACATCCCTCATAGCCTTGTGCATCTTTGAAAGCATCACGACATCCTCATAGCCTTGTGCATCTTTTCTCGATGTTGCTGAAGTAATATAGGATGATAAGATTTTGGCAGATATAGTTTCCATTTCACTTGGAAAGTTGTGATGCAACTGAGGGTCCTCGAAGAATATAGATCTGGATAAGTGCCCCAAATGAAATACTATATGTTGCCCGAGCATTGATCTGCATTCATTATAGTAGAAGTGAAACAAAAGTTGAGATAATGGCTATGCCATGAAATTTACACTTGGATTGTTTCACCAGCCACAATGGCTATACATGGTTATTCCTGAAGGAAACACGCATTGGTTTTGGCGACAGAATCCAATGCATTGATATATAGGAACAAATTTAAAGGTATCATGTATCAGGCTAGTGCATTGATGACTTCACTTACAACTCTAAAGCACCAAGTTGAAGAAATAAAAGATTACTAAATCTATTTATTTGCTTCATTTTTTGTTGATTGCCTACTGCTAACTAGTTAGATGACAAATCTTATTTCAATTCCAGACCCAATGCTTTCTTTACAATTTAAAATAGACAACTGCTCTTTGAAAGATTGCTTAAGAGATAGTAAACAAGATTCACAATGCACAGAAGGTACTCACCACATCTAACGGATTATGTATTGAACAGATTTTCAATGTCATCATGACTGTTTGCATCTGTGCAGGAATAACATTATGAAAACACAGAAAGTAAGAAGAAAACTAAACCTAATGGATGGGATTTAGTTAGTTACCTTGCGTGTTATTTCTAAAAGCACATCAGCCTCGGCCTTGGCTACTGAAGCTCTTGCTCGTTGCAACTCATCATTTAGTGGAACAACAGAAAGTGGCTCCACAAGGGTTCCCTGCGACAAAATCCAATACAGAAAGTCAGGTTTGAAGGACCACTGTGGAGTGAAAGAGGGCAGTAGCAAGTTCTAACATGTATTTTTTTAATTTTACTGGCAAACATACACATTTTAGAAGTAGTAAAGTCCACTTGACACTTTGTTGGACAGAAAGAAATATAGAATAGCTAGTTAGGAGAACATAATTGTTTAACAGCTTGTACTTGATATACACGAATAAAGCTACATGCCCTAATGACATTTAAGGAATCAAAATCTAGTTATAAATAGCCATGTGAATAAAAGGAAGGAATATAAGTAGAGCATGTGATTTACCTTGATAACAATAGACCATCAAAGGTTCTTTTTTGGTCAGTTGCTGATTTTATAGACCATCTTCCATCGGTGTTGGTTACTTCCTAGATATATCGGTTGTGAGGGAAAACCACAAGAGAATGAAACACAGTAAGTTATTGCGACATCTTACCACAGATGATGATGATGTCTCTTTCATGTCATTACTGATTAGACTCTCCATCAATCGGTATAACTGTATGAAACATAGTAAGTTGAATGAATGCAATTGGCAAGACAAAGACAAATGTAATAGGAATGTTGATTGAAATAGTAAGATTAAAAAAAAACTTAGTCTCAAGGAGGCGCACTTGTTCACGAGAGCGTTTGAGGGTTAGACTCTGCAAAAAGGAGTATTCATTGTCATTATAAGAAGTTGTGATACTAGGATGAATAAAAGTGATTAGGTACAGCTGAATCTTTGACAGAGCCGTTTAGATCAACAAGCTTAAGAATGATTTTGAGTAATGGGCGACTGATGGACATGTCAATGATCTGCATAGGTATTTTCATTTGCATTTTCAATAGATGATGAATTGAATTAAATAAAATTGAAAGAAGATAACAACAACCATATCGACAATAGGAATGAAGCGTTACGAGTCTTGCTTAATGGCGGAAATGAGACTAGTCTGCAACGAGTCAGCCAGCTGGAGCATGGAGACAAGTGCGATTGCTTCACTTCCATCCACTGGGAAGCCTCGGCGGGCATCTTGTATTCAGACTTGACCTTTATTAGTATTATTAATAAGAAAGAAATAGCATTTGAAAATAATAATCCTAATTGGTAAAACAAAGAAAGAAAGAATGGATACATACAAGTGGGATAGGGATGGAATGGAAGTCCATTTGGATACAAGAATTGTGCATTTGAACAGCAACATTGGTCTCAGCCGAAAGTCGTAAGCAACCTACACATACCAAGAAAGAATATTATATATTATCAAATTACATTCAGAATTTTGTCACTAAACAACTGTGATAGAAGGGACATCTGAGCGCCCTGGCGAACCATGGGAAACATCTATTCCAAAGATAATGGTTGGAGTCTTTGAAACTATTGGTATTGAATTTGAACATTCGACTGATAACAGAGAGTTTATACCACCCGTTTGAAATCATTTAATAATAGATCATACTTGAGTTTCAGAAATAAAAAGCAAGAAACTAAAAATTACTTTAAATTGAATGTAAACCTTTGCATTGATCTTCAAAAGCAAGTTAGTGAGATACTGATCATTAATCCGAGTTGGTGCAATAAACTGTGTAATGATCCCAAAATCCACTAGGCATTTTCGCTTCCATGGACCTGTCATTATAACAAAACATTCGGTTAATATTCCAATAAAACAGTTTCTCAGGTAGCAAAAGATCAAGGAAAAGAGAAAACCATAGATGTCAAATTCTCTCTAGGAGGATGCATAGAAGAAAGTAAGGTGGGCCTGGCAGTGTTCGTTTTATCGCTTCAAACATCATGTCCACACAAATAGGAGCAGGATTACGCCTAGCTTGATGATTCTCTTCGATCACAGAATGGGGCTCTTCAAGACGCTGCAAGAATGACACAAAAAGTTTGATCTTAACTTAATCTACGATATTTAGTATTTACACCACAATAAAAAGATACAATATGTGAGCAGTGAGCTAACCAACCATTCCTTTAGCCTGAGAACACCTAAGTAGATCTCTGTGTAGGCTATTACAGTCACATCGTGCACAAAAGTTCACAATAGCCCAACGTGAGACCCTCTGTAGGCTTAATAAGTGTATTAAACCTGATAAAATAGCCAAATATTTGCTAAAATGGCCAAATTATACCCGATAAAATAGCCAAATATTTGCTAAAATTACACTCATTATATGGGTAGTGTTAAAAGCCTCTAAAGTCTAATGCCGTATTTCAAGCCATCAACAAAAATTGAGTTTTAAGCAAATTTCTTCACATGTGAAGATATTCGATAACATATTTCTTCACATGTGAGGGTATTTGATACATTATATAAAGCCTCTCAAATATTAATACCTTATTGAAAGCCATTGACACAAACGAGTTTTAAGCAAATTTCTTCACATGTGAAGATATTCGATACCATATTTCTTCACATGTGAAGATATTCGATACCATATTTCTTCACATGTGAGGGTATTTGATACCTTATTTAAAGCCTCTCAAATCTCAATACCTTATTTAAAGCCATCAACACAAAACGAGTTATAAGCAAACCTACTATTCTATTGAAATTCAGAAACGGCGTATATCATTTCATATTTGCTAGATCACATAACTAATGACTACTTTCTTGTTAACACCATCTAGACGGTGTTGATATGCAAAATAATTTTATAAAAAAGCTAGATCAGTTACGACGACATTTCATCGAACACATGGTATGCAATGACAAACCACTGACAAATTAGAATCTTTTTTTTTTTTATCTATACCTTCATATTCTTCATCAACATTTCAATAATCATCTAAATTATTCATCAAGGTAAGGTAATTCCTAAAAGAATATAAACACTGAATATAACTTAATCTGAACAAATGAATCAAAAATATTTATTATTCAAAACTTGATTCACACTTACATTGTATCTCTATTTGATAACTTTTGTATACTTCATCTTCTTCATGTTCTAGGTTGAATGATCGTCATTGATTTCACCTGATTCTACTTTCTTCATCATAATCATTGATTTTTCCAAAATCGAATCTCAAAGTTGTAATTATGCTTCTATATCGTTGATTAGTGGACCGATTAATTAGACGACTTTACAATTAGAACTCTTAATTATGAGATTTATTGTTTTTGAAGATGAAGGTAGTGATTGATGGCGGTGAATGGTGGTAAATGGCGGTGAGCGGTGGTAGTTGCGGTGGTGTTGGTCGATGATGAACACAGTAGTAGTGGTGGAGGTAGTGGTAATAACAGGTAACTTTTGGGAGAGAATTGATGGTTTCACACTTTTATTTGTGATATCTTTTTATTTTATAGCGGTAAAATAATTTTTTTTAATGATATCATCCGTTGGATTGAAATTAAAGGAAGGATCGGATGGATGGCTAGTATTACTTCTCGCGTTCTCACAAAAATATACCTTCTCATTTGAACGTTTCAATATATATATATATATATATATATATATATATATATATATATATATATATATATATATATATATATATATATATATATATATATATATATATATATATATATATATATATATATATATATATATATATATATATATAGTACCCGCCCAGCGCGATATGGTGCCACAAAACTAAAATTCCTGTTGTGCAATGTTTTACGCCTATACATAATTTGTAACAATAATTTTACGGATGATAGTTTTAGGTTGGAATAACTTTAAACAATAAAAAACTATTTCATAGTTACAACTTAACAACTTTCAAATGACTTTACATGTGATTCCCGCACTTTAAATGACTCCTGCATTTGCAAGTCTAGTCTAAAGCATGCAAAGCGCTTCTATTTTGGTCCGTTCAGGTCATTTTCTATCATAAAAATTGTAAGGTATATATAGTTAATATGATTTTAAACAAGTTAATGCCAAATAAGTTATAAATTAATGCTCCAAGTAACATTTCGATAAAAATAGCAAGACTATATATTTGCATATCGATTGTTTAGAATTAAATAAATATGCACTCTTTATTATATATAATAGTAATAATTCGATCAGTTCACATATCCAACTTGACCGCAATATGAATGAATTTTTAATGCATCCAACTTCCACCATAGAACATACTTCCATTTGTTTATAACAAGTTTTCGGTGCCTACGCTTCGCGACGGGTTAAAAAAATACAAAATTTTAAGAAAACATAACTTATAACTTTTGTATTAAAAATATTTATAGATACTTGCGAAAAAGGCACATAATAAAATTTATATTCATCACAATTTTTTTGTAAGAAAGATACATATGTTTTTGTGTATCTAACACACTATACAAATTGGTCACTTCTCAACTCTCTAACTCAAAGCATAGCTTATTAACTAACATTGTCGTCAACCAACACCCACTACCTCATTGAAATTTGGTGTACTTTTAGTTTGCTACTCCCTCCATCCCATTTCTATTGTTCAGTTTGACTTTGACCAGTCTTTCTTGTTCAACTTTGACCATTAATATATTTATTTATGTTATATAATACTTGATGAAAATTATACCAATAAAAAATATATTTAAAACTCAATACATTCATATATTTTTCATCAAGTATTATATAACACAAATAAAAATAATTATAGTCAAATTTAAAGTATAAAGACTAAAAAAGTCAATAGAGGACAATAATTTTGAGACGGAAGGAGTTTTATATAAGAACACATAAAGATGTCATTGCATAGTCTACAAAGTACACTAAAATGTAAAATTATTATTATACGAAAATTTTATTACGGAGTACAACACAACACATGAATAAAAAAACTAAAGTGGACTTGACAGTTGACATATAACAGTTAGGAAGAATTCCATATTTACCCAACTTAAACCTCATGATTCCATATTTCCCAAACATAAGTTTTAATGCATATGTACAATGCTTTTAAAGCATGTGTTGGGAAATATGGAATTATGAGGTTTAAGTTTAATATATATGGAATTGCCCCTAACAGTTAATGCTAACTTACTACATCTACCATCTCTCTTTGACCTTTACACTCATTTGATTTCCAACCACAATTGTTGACTCCTTTCCTGCGGCATTTCATGAATCTCTTTTACCTCAATACATGATCAACATCTTCATATCTTCTACGAGTAGTTTTCAATGACTTTCTATACATTATTATAAACATATCGAAGCATTTGCATATCTTTAAGCTTTCAATCCTTTTTTATAAGTTAATATAAACATATCAAAGTGAATATTATCATGCGTCTGAAAATTTGTAGCTCAAGATTTCTTCAAAAAACAACAAAGCATCAAGTATTCAATTATTCATACATCATGTCTGCATATTCTTCTACTAATAGTTTATAAATTGTCTCATCTGTTATATATTCATACAAACTCGAAACCATCATCAAATCTCAGCCACACCCAAATCACTCATCTTTGCTCGCCATCGTCACACACCCTTCACCATCATCAAATCTCATCCACACCCAGATCACACACCTTAGAAACCCATTTCCCAAACGCCATTTAACCACCACATAAATAGATGGCCAAAAAAACTATCAGAGATCTTCAAGGATCTGAAATCAACCAAAGAAACTAAAACCATAAACTATTGAGTGGATCTTAACAAATATCGCCAAACACATCAAACATCAAGCGAAATCACAAACATACCCGAAAACCACAAACTCGAGATAGATCTTAACATATCTCCAAAACAACCAAACACACTCGAAACCACCAAGCACACGAAAACCAATAAACAAACCAAAACCGCTTAAACAAACCGATACCACCAACACATGGAGGAGCAATGAGAAGGCGGCGGTGATTAGGGTAATGGTGGCGGCGATGAATGAGGTTATGTTGGCCTTTAGGTTAGGTTGAAGAGATATGAAAGAAAGAATGCAATGTGTTTTGTTTTACATTTTTAGTGTGTTGGTTTGGTGTGTTAATTTATAAGTATATTGTGCTTTTGAAAGGCGGATGTAACAATTGAAATGGGTCATTACACCAAATTTTTGAAATGGGTTGTTACAAAATGAACAATAGATTAAGACACTTAAATTTTCGCTTTGTAGCTTTAAATTATATGTGTATGCATTGAATTGCAAAATTAATATAATTGTTAATCCTTCCATTAATAGTAAGTGTTGAATCAATTTTAAGCCTTGCCATTTAGGAAATGTCCTAAATATATTATAAAGTAGTATATATATATATATATATATATATATATATATATATATATATATATATATATATATATATATATATATATATATATATATATATATATATATATATATATATATACTTTCTTATAAAAGAGCAATAAACACATCCTAACTCCAAGCCTTACACCAAACCCAAATTTAAGATTCAATACACCCAAACCTAGCCCCGAACAAACCCAAACACACAAACTCTCAAACGATAATGCACTCTCTCTCTAAAACACACATTACCACAAATCTCTCTCAAAAATCTCACACATACTAACTCTCAAATCAGTGTCACCATTAACTACTCCATCGCCATGACCACCTCCACCACCGTCGTCACTACCACCACGACCACATAAACCAAGCCACCACGGGTTTTCAAGTTTTAGGTATGTTTTAGTTTTTAATAGATATGTGTATATTAATCAAGTTTTGAAAGTTTTATTTTATAGATCTCAGTTTTTACGATATTTTTGATATTTTTTACAGTCGCCGCTTGTCCGTTGCCTTCTCCGCCGTTGTGGTCGCCGAAAGTATTTGTTTCTGCCGGAAATATTGTTGCTGCCAATTTACATTTTTACAGGTTTTTCAAGTTTTGATGCCTTTTTGTAAAGATTTATGTTTCTTTTTCATGTTTTGAAGGTCTTTTTTAAAGATTTATGTACTTTTGAATCATTGAAGTTTCAACTCAGAAACTTTTATATAAAGTAACATTGTTCTCTTTTTCGCAGAACCTTCACTACCGATCTTCAAGTGGCATGGTTTCGTTTTAATATTTGTTGGTATTTTGGTATAAAGTTCACTTGTAAAATATTTATTGGTATTATGTTAAAAGTTCTTTGTGTAAATTTTGTTTCAAAGTGTGTACACGTATAGTATGAAGTTTCTTGTTTACTTTGTTGGGTAAATTTGTTTGTAGACTTAAGGTACATTTTTTTTGGTTACAAGTCCGTAATTATTTTTTGTTAATTTATGTAGATTTGTCATAAAAATTTGTGTAATTTTTTTGTTAGTATATGAAGAGTTGTCATAAAATTTGTGTAAATTTTATTATAAAATTTACTTTAGTTTTGTTTTATTTTTATATTTATGTATTTGTGTTTTTTATAGATATGATTTTTTAGTATGTTTCTTATAAATCTTTTTTTTTGTTTAGTTTTTTTTGTGATCTATGTTTCTCTATGTTATGTACGAAATGTTGCTTTGACCGTGACCAAAATATGTTAATGTACGAAATGTTTTGTATGTTATGTAAAATTGTAATGTAAATATTTAAATACGTATAGGTTATGATGACTTTTTAGTAAAGTTATTCGTTTTGTAATGTAAATATCAATATGATAACTTTTAATATCTTGAAGAACGGATTTTTTGTCAGAACAATGACAACTCAAGGACACTAGAATTGAAAAAGATAAATATAGTCTGACAATTGCTTTGAGCAAACAAAAGAATCTTTTGACTAAGAGCACTCCATCCTTCACCATAATAACGCCGTTAGGCACAGGCGTTAACGCTTGGTGGGCGTTGCCGATGGAGATGCATTGTGATAACGGCGTTATAGGGAGGCGTTGCCCTTAACGCCTGTTATGGGTAGGAAAAAAGTTTGAAAATGTTACAAAACTAGTCCTTGTAACGTTAAGATTTTTAAAAATTTACATTAAACCCCTAACGGCTAGTTTTTTTAAAAAAATAAAATTCAAAACACTATTTTACCACTATAAATACCCAACTAAAACTCTATTTTTTCACACTTCCTCTCACACTTTATATACTTCCTCTCACACTTTCATTATTCAAAAATCAAATTCGTTGTAACAATGGATCCAAATCAAGTCGGTGATTTTCCTCTGTCTCGTCGCACCTCACCGATGCATTTGATGAATACTTGCAAATGGGTGCTCTAATGAGTACGTTGGCACAATTATGTCTTGATAATTTTAACAAATGTATTATTGATTTGTTTATGCGGAGTATTTAAGAAAACCAACATGGGCCGACATTCAAAAATTTATCAACTACATGAAGAAAAACATGGTTTTCCGGGAATGCTTGGTAGCATTGACTGCATGCACTGGGAATGGAAAATTTGTCCAGTGGCTTGGCAAGGGCATTTTGCTAGGGGTGATAAAAAAATACCCAACAATTATGCTTGAAGCTGTTGCTTCTCAAGATTTATGGATCTGGCATGCATTTTTTGGGATGGCGGGGGCAAATAATGATATTAATGTTTTAGATAAATCTCCATTCTTCGACGACCTTCTTGCTGACAATGCCCCAAAAGCACCTTATATGGTTAACGGAACTAGGTATGAACAGGGGTATTACTTGGCTGATGGAATTTATCCACAGTGGGCAACTTTCGTCAAATCCTTCACGGCAACAAGCGATGAAAACATACGTGCTTTAAAAGGAGACAAGAAAGTGCCGAAAGGATATTGAACGTGCTTTTGGTGTTCTTCAAGGTCGTTGGGGTATACTACACCAACCGCACGTCAATATGAAATTGCTACGATACGTAGAATCATGTATTGTTGCATTATTATGCATAACATGATTGTAAAAGATCAAAAATTTGAATTACGTGACTATAACAAACGTGGGTGGATCCGTCAAGAAATTTGAGGCAACGAAGATGGGTCGAAAGATGTGATACTCACAGTCGTAAGGCAAAAGAAATACACGACCGACAAACGCATACCCAACTCCAACAGGACCTTATGGAGCATGTTCGGCAGAATAATCTTGAACGACATGGACAACAACAAGAGAGCGACGACGATGAATAAGTATTTTCTATGTATTTTTCTTAACTGCAGTGTTTTTTTTTTTATTTCGTTGTATTTTTTTTTTAATTTCGTTGTATTTTTTTTTAATCACGTATTGTAATATGTTTTTAGTTTTAATGAAATGTTTGTTTTAGTTTAATAAATGAAATGTTTGTTTTAGTTTAGGGGTTGAAATTGAAAATATGAAATATTATTGGTGTTATGGTGTTATTGGGATGTTATGGATGGGAGTGTTTTTTGGGGATGTTAATGTTAAATGTTAAAGCTGATGTAGCGCTGACGTGGACGGTGTTATTGGTGTTATGGTGTTATGGATGAGAGTGCTCTAAAGGGAGAGGGAGTTGATTTGTATTCTTGTATTAATTGATTAACACATTTTAAATTGATATTTATACTTTCACATGTTAAAAATGTGTAAAAGTAATATAAGAGTATAAATGTCAATATATTTTAATTTAAAATGTGTTAATCAATATGAAAATTATGCACAGTCACCTTTTAAAGAAAAATGATAAATATGCCTAATTAAAGGGACTTAAAAAGTGATTTAATGCATAAATGACTTGTAATTGTACAAGTCATTTATTCATTATATCACTTTTTAAGTCCTTTTAATTAGGTTCATGTATCAAGGCCCTTGATTAAATGAGTAAATAATACTATATAAATTCTAATTTTGCAAATGCAAGATGAGTATATTTGCAGTGATCAAAAAATGATTTAAAAAAGATACATTTTCGGTTCTAGCTTTGAAAATTGACGCATTTATAGCGGCCAAAGGTATATGATTTAAAAGATATGTTTTTGTTTCTCGCTTTGAAAAATTGAATATGATATTCATTTAGCAATTTTTTTATAAAAGGGTAAATAGTTTTAAAAGGTATCATACTTTTCATTATTTATTTTTGTGGGTATTTTTCTTTCAGATTCATCATTTTAGGATACTATGTGACATTTTTACTCTTCGCGAAAAAATATTTCTATTAACTAAGAGGGTGAAAAATGTTCAAAATTATATTTATAAATCATGATTTTGGTTTGACCTTTGATACAAAATGTAGGTTTTAAAAGATTATATAGCGTGTTTTTAAAAATTGTCAAGTTCAGAATTTTTTAAAGAAATGACAATTTACGTTGGCAAGTTTTAAAAAAGTTGTCAAATTTAAAATATGCTTAAAAGTAATTTAGGCAAACTACATTAATTTAATTTTCAAAATTCTAAAATTTAAATTTCCCAAAAAATAAATACACGTTTTATAAATAGTAGACATATGTTTGTGTTTAAACTATATTTTAGTAACCTTGCCACCTTTATGAACAACATGTGAACACAATGCACATTAGAAAAAGGTGAAAGGCGATAAAAATTAAACTGGACAGTCAAACTACCAGAAAATCAAACTAGAACAACCGATAAAACCTGAACTCTTCAAAAACTTTACACCGTTGCTGCTAGACGCAGGTAAACAACTATTAAATACAACGCTCAACTATTATTTTTATAGGTTTAATGACTACTGCAACTTAAGACAACGCTATCACAAAAACATTGCAACCTTGCCATCATAAAACTATTGCAGCTTAAAATTATATTATCGGAAAATAATTCCCTTACGCTACAAAAACAATATGTTGTTCACCATCGAAATTTGGTTGAAACCAGATGCTGCTGCCAGACACTATCAAAAAGCAATGCAACCTTGCCATCAAAAAAACAATGCAACTTAAAACAATATTACTGGAAAGTGATTCCCTTACGCTACAAAAACAATCTTTCGAAAAAATAATTCGCCATCGAAATTTGGTCGAAAGTAAATATCGTTGCCGCTAGGCGCGGGTACTCGGCTAGTATATATATATATATATATATATATATATATATATATATATATATATATATATATATATATATATATATATATATATTATAGCCGCCCAATGGGCGGGCATGACTTATAATTATCGTTGGCATAATTTGCTATAGCGGGTGGTAAATAATAGTTGGAAAGTGTACATGTTGAAAGAAAGAGATTTTATTGAAATGCATGATGAGTATCGTTGTGTTAATGGGTTTAGCTATTTGTGGTCTTTATTGGTGGGTCAATACCTACATTCTTAACTGCTTGAATATTTGTTCCATTATCTTGTGAAAAATGTTAAACTTATAGCTTTCTTTTGCTCAAGTATTTGATGAAGTTACTGAACTTCAACCAATTCTCGATGCTTATGTTCATGTTATGAAATATCTAGTTGCATTGCCCAACCGATGGTGGGTTTGATTAGTGAATATCATTGACAAAAAATTAAGTAAAGGTAAATCAATTATAAACATACCCCATAAAATAATTTAGTGAATGCATTAAGAACATGATGAAATGAATGTTTATCCAATATGAGAAAAAAGAAGTTAATAAAATATACACAAGAACAAAGTACAGCTACACTTGTTGTCATTGCTTACTGCTACTGCTTCGTGCTTACTACTTATTGCTACTGCTACATATCGCCAAACATACTCACTTAAGGGTAATTTAGACAAGTTATATCAATTTAAGTTTTCAAAATTTAAAATTTTGAGATTTCAATAATGAACATTCACTTTTTATCTTTTTATAAGTGGTATGCGTAAACTTAAAGCTCTCTTTATATATAAAAGTTGACATTGACTTAAAGCTCTCTATAAATAATGTCTAAGAGTGTGATTTCTCATACACTAATTATCATACAGCTCATTAAGCCCATTAACGTGTATTTGAGGTAATTTAAATATATTCCTCGTGTATTGAGGATTCACACTTATTTGTTGGTTTGAATTTGCGATCATTATCAATGTTATTATGGTTATGCAGAAAAGTAAGCAGTTAGAGTGATGAGTTCGATGAGCAGCAACTCCAGATCAATCAGCGAAGAACACTATCTTAACATTCCCACTACTCCACATACACCGTTGTCGCACAATAAATAATGTTCTATATATATATTGTAATATTATGTAAAACCTAAAACAAAATAGTTAAGATAACAATGAATAACTACCATACTTATCTTTATCTTTTTTTGGAAAAAAATCTTTTTTATTTTTGGAAAATATTTACAAATACGTTTTTTTTTTTTTTTTTAATTTATGGATACGTTTTTTTTTTGATTTATTATCTTTGTCTTGCAAAATATAAAATAAAAATTGAATTGCTCTAGTGGTAGAGATGATGGTTAATTTTGGAGAGTGACCAATGTTCGAACCATACTAACTACATTTTTAAATTACAATTTTTAAACATTTAATCTAATAAAACATAAATAATTTCGGAAAAAATAAAAAAATTAAAACATAAATAATTTCGGAAAAAATTAAAAAATAGCCTAAAATTCAAAATTAATTAAATGTATTCAAATAAAATAAATTTTAAAAATGCTTACATGGCAACAATGTGATGACATGGCTAATAATGAATTACTGGGCAATGAGGTGGCGTTTACGTGACATTATCTACGTGTAACGCCTCCTGTTATATATAATATAGAGATATATAAATCTATTTGATGCTTCCGAATGCTTTTTTATTCTTGGTGCATTAATCCCTTATCAATTGAGTTTTGAATCACAAATTATAGTTATATATAGTGAACCATTTAAAGTAACATTTTTTTTTTTTCTTTTTTTTTTTTTTTTTTTTTTTCGTAAATCATTTGTGAGAAAGTGAATCATACAATAAAGTGGGTTTTTTTCCTTATTTTTTATATTTTGAATCATATCCAAGTAAATGAATTGAAATAAGATTAGTCTACGTCATAATTTGGATTTGTGAATCATAATCATATTAGTAAACCATTTAAAAAATCATTAGAGTTGCATTTTGAATCGAGTGTGGAATAATGAATCAACATTAAACTAGTCTTCTTTAACATGATATTGATATACTAATGATTCAACATTTCAAAATAACATTTTATGAATCGTTGGATAGTAATTTGATACAACTGTACTATGTATACAAAAATAAAATATCACGTAATGAGTTTCGTACAAACCATAAATAGTAAATCATAAACACTTTTGGGAGCCATATACTGAACAATTAAATAATAAAAATAACATGAATCATTAGATAAACAACTTACGTAATAAATAATGATATGGTTGGAAACTTTTAATCTTTTTAAATACAAGTTGAAAATGCTAGTGTTGTAGATCAAAGAATGAAAAAAAGATTAAAAGAAATAATAAAAGAAAAAAACTGATTCGTCATAATGCCACGTAAACGCCACCTCATTGCCCAGTAATTCATTATCAGCCATGTCATCACATTGTTGCCATGTAAGCATTTCTTTAAAATTTATTTTATTTTAAGACATTTAATTAATTTTGAATTTTAGGGTATTTTTAATAATGCCACGTAAACGCCACCTCATTGCCCAGTAATTCATGCCATGTAAGCATTTCTTTAAAATTTATTTTATTTTAAGACATTTAATTAATTTTGAATTTTAGGGTATTTTTAATAATGCCACGTAAACGCCACCTCATTGCCCAGTAATTCATTATCAGCCATGTCATCACATTGTTGCCATGTAAGCATTTCTTTAAAATTTATTTTATTTTAAGACATTTAATTAATTTTGAATTTTAGGGTATTTTTAAATTTTTACCGAAATTATTTTATTATTTTTTTTAATTTTCGGAATTTTTGTAAAGATTTTTGAAAATTGTTTATAAAAAAGGTACCTTGCAAGGATTGAACCTTAGTTGTTTTGATAAATAACTTGTGTGTTTACCACTTAGGCAACAAGTAATTTTGATAATTATATTGCATATTATAATTTATAAATGGCTATAATTTTATTGATTGTTTTTGTGTTTTGATTTTTACTTAAAATAAGAATATATGATTATCTATTCATTATTTATTGCCGATTCATTCATTATATCCTCTTCTTTTTTAATTCAGAACCCTAATATCAATGTGGAAAATATTCGCCCCTGCAAGGACGTATTATGAAAGGCTGTTGGTATCCAAGCTCCAAGGTATGTTCTCTTTGTATATCTAATCTTCTTAATGATTCTTAATATGTTGCATAATGATAACGACAACAATGGGTGGGTCAACATTATAGTATCTTAATCTGATTTATGTAATGATTTATGACTTTTTATACTCAGGTCTTATAATTATATTATCATGCTTTTTTTCTGCTTAAAGCTAATCGTAACACTAATTACTTTTCGTTATAATTTTGTAGCAGCTTACAACCTTGGTATCAATGGTTACAAAAGGCATGCAGAAAGAGCACCTAATTAAGGGATAGAAAACGAATTTGAAAACACCATGAATAAAAGAAGACCAAATCAGTATTCAAAAATACCACATGGAAGTTTGAGATGTTATTTTTGAGGTCCTTTTAATGAGAGATATATCACATCACTACAAATAAGGTTTAAGTCTAAACAAAATGAAATATTAATTTAATCTGGTCTTCTTTTTCTTTGTCATGCACAGTCGTAGGTGAAGATTATGGAAAAAGCAAATATTATTCATGTTTTTAACCTTTTTTGGAGGTTAAGATAAGATCGTTTCTATCTTTTTATTTTTTTTATTTTACATCCATCTCATAATCTCTATAATGAGTAGGTTTCACTGTTTGCAAATTGCAATGGATGGGCCGAATACACGATGATAGCTACAACAACTGTGGTTAGTAATAACATTTTGATCTCTTTTTTAACAACTGAATTTGCCTATGTGGTTTTCTCTACAGCTTGTGTATGATATTTTAAAATATGTTGTGATCGAACATGCCCACGTAGTGAAGAAGAGTGTCTCGATCATCAGTTCATCAAACCACTAGACAAAGAACTAGCATAATCAGCAACGACATGCACATATGTTTTGTTAGTAAATATATTTACCAAACAGGTTAAAGCTTTTCAATCTCTATAATTGAGGCTCAAGGCATCTAAACACTGAGGTATGCATGCTATAGCTTCCATAGAGCAAATTACAACATCTTTTATTGAATCTAAGAATGCAGATGGAATCCCGGCTGTTTCTAGAATGGGATAACAAGTAGGACCATGTTGAGTAAGATCACTCATGAGATTTGATGCAAGTGCAAACACACCACCCTTAAAATCTTGAGCTTTTTTGAAAATCACACATAAACAATATGGCAACAACCTTCCTCTGAACCATATACATGAGAGCGGTTCCAGGACCATATGCTCCAAGGGATATAGCACGTAATAAAGCTTTGATTAGTGACCGTCGATGATGTGAGCTGAATTGCTGTAATCCATAAAATAAGTACTAATGAAACTGTGATATCATATACACGTCACAGCTACTAAATAAAAATGTATATGTAGGCTGATTTGAAACTGTGAAACTACAAAAGCTAATATGGCATACCTATCATTATTATAGGTTACTCTGTGTGCGGTAATATTCATAAGTCATTCTTAATGTTGTCGATTTCGTCTTTGAACCAGTGAATCTTCTGAAGCCGCCACACTCCCACTTGTACAAAATTTAAAATTCATTCAATACAAAGAATTGAAGTACCATGGAGTATTTAGACACATATATTTGATATTAACTTTGTTGGTTTAATTTAATGTTTATGTGATTTATGCAGGTATAACAAGCACCAGTTCAAATTGTAGTTTTAGCGACGCGTTCCTTCTTGAAGAAAATTTTCTTCGCATATGTAGCCAAGATTTACTTGCAACAGGTAGTATGCTCCTCAAACGTACATTTATAACATTGATTGTCTCTGCAGTGGAACAACTGTTGTCACTTTGATCAAACAGGTATGCTTTAGCATAAATTTTGTAAAACTAATCCTAAACAGGATTGCTTCGTTATTTTGGTCAATGTGGGTATATATTATTCATTGGCTAATGTATAAATGAAAAAGAAGTGAGCTTACGTTAAGATTTTTTGTAGCTATTCTTTATTTAATCAATTCATATTATCGTAAATTAGTACCCACTTATTAGCGAAGTGGGTCTAATTTTCACAATATATTTTAATGTATCATTTAATAAGTAATTTTAAGTCACGTGAACTTTTGTTTGTTTAATGTCTAACATGTTCGATTAAAGAGCATAATATAGATTGAATGTACGTGATTGTCTAAATCACATTGGATTGCTTATTGGCTTCTTTAGGAGGAAGCTATTTGTTTGTGCTTTTAGAGAATTAATTTCACATAAGTGTTCTTTCTTTCATATAGAATGGTGTTCATATCGCACTATGTGACTGCATTTGATAAGAAAAAACTACATGTTTATTTAAAGGTTGCAACTGAATTTGCAATCTTGATATTATAGTTAGATGATAAACCTTCGTCGCTTTTTGTTTTTGAACTTACTTTTGGACTGATAATGTTTTTAATATATTATTTGAATGTTATCGTAAAGAGTTAAAAAATTTTTTTACACTTTTTCTTTTTCATATGTAAGAGGCTGCATGTTGTAGGCCTACATCAATCCGCGTGTGAAGATTTGCAAAGAGATAGGCGATAGGATACACACGCGATCAAATATTAGAAGCTAAAGCATTAAGGTATTTTTAGCATGTCTATTTACCAGTCCATTGTAGTCTATTGCTTTCCAATACTTTCTCATCTATTTGCAACAATGTACACTTAACAGGTATTTTAAAAGGCCTAAAGCGTAATATAGTATTAAGTTCTGATTCATTTGTCTTTCCAACGTAAATAATGATCCCTTAATCAAAATGTGGTATGTTTAGGCCCTGTGTGTCGTCAAATATGAACATAGTTTACGATATCCGGTTAGTAGACCTTAAGCTTCATGGGTAAAATTATGTTTTCAACATTTCAAATAGAGATTAAATGTGGGTCATATTAGTTCCACTAAGGTATAGGGTAATGTCGAAATCCTAACCCAAATTATGTTTTCTATGGTTAGTATGCAAAGTTTTAACATGGACAAGTTGACATAGAGTGGACTTTGCAATTTGTATATAAAATAGGTTGGATCAATTTTTGCCATCATCTTTGTGCCATATTTACACTTTTTTGTGGAATCTTTTTGCCATATTTGTCATTCTATAAATATACATATATCTGTTCGATGATCCCACCTCTCCCCAAGTCACAATGGCTCTTTAGATTCTCTTTGTTAACTTGCTCTTTTAGTCTCATTGGCATTTTCTCAATAATATTTTGACACTTTTGCACTTCTTAAACCAAATTTAAATCCATTTATTACATTACTTTATCGGAATGAATTAAGAATTTGTTATCTTTAGTTTTGTTTACTGATCTTTTATTACAAGAAAATTGAATCAATGGTAAAATGTAGACTTCATGTATTTTAGAGTCCATAGTGAACTACTTATATGATTTGCGATTGACATGATCATTAAACTTACATTGAGCATTTAAAGCCCATATCATAACTGGTTGGTTGATTTTTCCATTGATTTAAAGATATATTATGTGATCTCTAATTATCTACCTGGATTTATCGACATTTCTTTTTTGATTGATTATTTCCGGTTTTTGCGCTTATATCTCGATGTGCATTTATTTCGAGTCAGTAAGAACAATTATTTTGGGACATAATTAAGATGAATAAAGTAGTGTAGTACTCTGCATCGATAACTCGAGGACCAAAATATTCATCGACTGAGGTTTAATGTAATTTTTCTTTTGTGGGTTTGTTTTATATAGTATGGGGACTACCTGTATTGACCCTCACTATGGTCCGTTTCAACCTGTATTGACCTTCACTATGGTCTGTTTCAACCTATTACAGTTAATAAGTTGTTATATAAGTTTTCCCACAATGTTTCGTTTTCTATGCTATACTTGCTCGTTGATTTAACCAAAACTTACATCTTTTCTTCTTTTCTTTTATAGTTTACTCAGCAAGAATGGAAAAGCACATACGACTTGAAAGGTACCGAGAGAATAGAAATATTTTCTTTCCTAATTATTTGGTATTTAAATAAGTGCTAAAAAATGAATACATAAGGTTTGTTATCGTTAATGACGAATTAGTTTCTACACTTTGGTAATATTCTTTGCACATTATTTAAATATATGTTGGTGTGAAAATATCGGACACTAATTGAAGATGGGTTGGTACTCAAATTAGAACTGCATATTTTTAGGGAGAACATTATCAGATGAATGATCAATAGATGAAGATTCTTCGAGTGTGTATGATTATTTCGCTCTCTTTAATATCACAATCTATCATAATTATTGTTATAATAATTTCCAGTGACGATGAAAGGCCGAGCAATGGGAGTGCCTTCATTTGTGGCTTTGTTCTTAGAGGACTAATCAAATGCACACTTGGTTGTGAGTACGCACCTCGGGTTTCATTAACTTAAGTTTTTTAACGATATTCAAAAGGGTTGCTCACCCATTCGATGGGCTATGCTTTGATACTTTGATCTTGCGTACCACTTTGAAACCTTTTTTCCCCTCATATTCAATAACCGTTTGTTTCTTTTCGTTCTTAATACCCATGTTTTAAAACTTAATTTTACTACCCTTCTTTCAGTATATAAAAAAATTTCAACGATATTTATAAGTCATGCCCGCCCATTGGGCGGGCTTTGAAATCTAGTATATATATATATATATATATATGTTATATGACATGAAAGTTTTGTTGGATTGTTCGTTCCAACCGATAGCAGATTCTCCAATTTATTCCCATGTACGATAGGTTTGTATAAAACTATAAAGGTTTTATTAATCGATCATATTTAAAACAAGAAACCCGTTTTACGTAGTTTGATTCATACACAAGTACTAGCATCCTAGCGTTCTTGTGTAACGTGTTGTGTCTGCAACCATAGAGATCATGCTTTGATCTTTAGTGGTTTCGTGTGTTAGATTTATTCTGCTTTGGATTTATATTTGAGTTGATAAATACAAAGCAATAAGTGAAGAATGAAGACAATGCAAAACATGAGGACTTGGAAGACAAAGAAGATTTTACTTATTAGTCCTTTGTAAACCTAATTATATAGTATATAAAGAGATACATGTTGTTAGGTTTATGTATGTCAAGATGTGAACACCAAAGGGGTGTGTGTACAGGCGTAGGTTTGTAGAAAACGCCTCACGTGAATATTCAAGATTCTAGTTCGTTTGCTTTTATTTGTTAAAAGGTAAGCAATCTTAAACTTACGTTAATTACTATATGTTATACTTGATCTTTGTCTTTCGTTGCGTTACTTGTGTTTTTATGATTAAATATTAATTGTTAATACGCTTTAATTCTAATAGAAGCACGCAAACTCATCTACTGAAACTCTAGCTACTCCAGTCAGGCAGTCACTTCACCGAATGTTGACGAGCAACCACAAGAACAACAAGAAGATGTAACTGAAAAATAAAATGATGCAGAGTTGGAAGAAAATGTTTTTGTCAACCCGTTCGGCACACCATCGACGGAATCAATCGAATCTTCATCAAGATATGTCAATCCTTCCAACATGCACACATTTTACCAAAAGTACCCTTCAATACATCAATGGACAAAAGATCATCCATTAGAATAAGTGATCGAAAATCCTTCAAAGCCAGTCATGACAAGACAAAGGCTAGCAACTGATCCTGAAATGGCAATGCAGGAAGAATTTCACCAGATTTGATGTTCAGGACTTGATTGACAAACCCGTCAACAAAATCGTTATTGGTCTAAAGTGGATTTAGAAAAACAAAGTGGATGAAGAAAAATTGTGATCCATAACAAAGCTCGTCTTGTGGCTAAAGAATATAAAACAGATGAAAGGACTTTAAAGAATCATTCACGCCAGTTGATAGGATTGGAGTGGTCGTAATTTTTTGGGCATACGCGGCACATAAGTCCTTCACCGTCTTTCAGATGGATGTAAAGACAGATTTTCTGAACGGAGATCTTAATGAAGAGGTATACATGAGCCAGCCGAGATGCTTCGTTAACATGGAACATCATGATCGTGTCTACAAGTTGAGGAAGGCTCTTCTGGACTCAAAATGGCTTATAAGGTGTGGTATGATGAATTATAAAGTTTTCTTGTCTCCAATCACCTCACTAGAGGTATTGTTGATCATACTTTATATACAAGGAAATAAGGCGATGACATTTTGCTAGTAAAATCTATGTTGATGACATAATTTTAGGTTCAACAAACCAAAAGTACTAAACTAAATTTGCAAAACTTAAGAAAAGCAAATGAAATGTAATTAATGGGGAAGTAAAAATTTTCTTGGTTTACAAATCCATTAATCCCTCGTGGTATCTTCATAAACCAATCAAAATACTATTTGGGTTTAATTAAGAAACATTGCATGAAATTGTGTGATGCAATTGGTACATCAATGGCAAAATAAATATTGAAGTGTGGTCCGTATCTCTTGTATCTAACAAAAGCATACCAGATATTGTCTTCGCGACATGTTTATGTTCTCGTTACGGGCTAAGCCTCTTGAAAAACACCTCAATGAGGTCAAACCGATCTTCGATACCTTAGTAACAAGTCCAAACCAAACACAAGTACGCCCATAAGGCCCATACGCGTCTTAATGGACGTATACAAACACCTCTCCATTCCATGGAGAGGTGGTTTTGAGATGTTGGAAAATGAGTATTGCAAAATGAGTTTTGCAAATTTTGGACAATATTTAATATATGTATATGTTATATATATTTATATTTCTTGGTAGCTTTGTTCTCCTCGATGAGAGCTTATGACGAGCTAAAGTATGTCCAAATTGGAGTAGAAATGAATGAGATATCGTGTCTCAAAGTGAGGCACAAAATCGGAAATACTAAACTATCCCACATCGCCTAGAAGAGGAAGTGGAGACTAGTTTATAAGGAAATCATACTATTGAATATCAAATTCCTTTAGTTTGGTTATGCTCCCACTCCTACGTCTTGTGCAGGGGGTCGAAAATGGGATTCGAGCTAAAATGAGTTCGAGGCTTCGAACTCATGCGAGCCAGCGACCTGCTGCGGACACGAATCGACTCAGAAATCTCACCTCGCGGGTATCTTTTCTTGAGAATTATGTGAAGTGATTCTACTGAAGCACATGGGATTCTGCTGAAGCGAATTATGTGATGCAATCTGCTGAAGCACAGATGCTTCTGAAGCACATGGTTTCTGCTGAAGTAATAAAACCGTGTAGATTGATAATTTCCAGAATATTCTGTAATCTATTTTAGGAATAGATTTAGACTTTGTGCTTAAGTCTTAACAGAAATATGCAAATCGTGTTTTGTTAATATGAGATATGCATATATTTTTATTCGGTATATTACGGCTTGGTGACCAAGCTAGGTATTGCCTATAAAATAAAATCTTCTCATTCGGTTTGATACGAGAAAAAGCAACTCCATTCTTGTTACGTTCCATCAACCTTGATCGAAACACGCAAGGCTTGGTGATTTTTCGAGCAAGTAAGTTTAGTCAATTTGTGCCTGCGACTCGTCGTTGTACCACAGGAAGCAGACGGCGAATCTGTTTTAAGGAATCGTATCCAATACGAGCCTCGTCTGAAAGTCTCTTTACTTGCTTTTATTCTTGTTTTACATTACATTATTTAGTTATTGTGTCGAGTTATTATTTTAATAAAAGTGTACACGTTTCCCACGATCTTAAAAGCAGTTCGGTTTAACGAATTTATTACACTTTGTTAAAAATCGGATTAATTAATTAACGAGTTTTATAAAGCATTTTCTTAGAAACCTTGTTGAGTTTCATTGGAAATCGATTTCGATTTAACGAGTTTTACATCTGATTTGGTCTAACGGATCTATAACGTTTTTTAAGCGGTTTATTATCGGTTTAACGAAACCAAGATAGAGTTTCTTAGGTGATTTATTCGATCCATCAAAACCAAGCTAGAGTTTTGTTGAATCGGATCTGGTACAAGTAGATACCAATTTACAACGACTTGTTTGTTGTTTGTGTTTGTTTTCGGGATGACAAACACCAATACCCTCCTGTGACTACTCGTGAGCGTGCACAGTGCGGCGATTACCAACACGGTTGCTAATCATCTTGAGAAACCGAGAGAAATTCAATGGGCGAAATTTCAAGAGGTGGCAACAAAAGATGTTTTCTATCGACTACTTTGAACCTTGCGCGGTTCTTAAAGAAAACCCACTAACGTGGAACCTCCTGCGAAGGTCAATCCTCTAATCAACAGTTTGTTCAAGCCTTGGAAGCATGGAAACATTCGGACTTTTGTGTCACAACTATGTTACGAATGGTTTGGTTGATTCTTTGTACAACGTGTCTTGCAAGACCAAGGCGCCAAAGAATTATGGGAGTCATTGGGCATAAGTACAAAGCGAAGATCTTGGTACAAAGAAGTTCGTGGTAGCTCGTTTTTGGATTACAAGATGGTTGATTCAAAGAATGTGATAAGTCGGGTTCAAGATCTGCGGGTTACGCTACACGACATTCATCTTGAGGAATGACTTTGAGTGAAACTTTTCAAGTTCTTGCTATTATTGAAAAGTTACCTCAGTGGGTAGAATTCAAGAACTACACGAAGCATAAGCGAAAGGAGATGAGTGTTGAAGACTTGGTTGTTCGTCTTCGTATTGAAGAGGACAACAAGGCGGCTCGAGAAAAACACGTATCGCTGATTACGCAAAGGCAAATATGGTTGAGCATGTTTCGTCATCTTCAAAGTCCAATGTCAAAGCTAAAGGCAAAGGAAAAGGAAAGAATGACAAGAAGGGTAAAGGAAGTCAGTACCTTGCTCTAAAAGTCGCAATTGTGAAACGAAGTTCCAAGGGTGTGTTTCAAGCTGTGACCGGCCAGTCACCGTCTTGCTAATTGTAAGATGCGAAGCGGGTGACTCCACGCCAGCTAATATGGTTAATGAAGATGTGGACATGATTGCTATGGTGTCGATGTCATTGCCATGATCTCGAAGTTAACTGGTAGGTTCCAACAACGAGGAATGGTGGGTGGATCTGGGGCTACCGTCGTGTGTGTCTTGATAAGAGTATGTTTCACTCTTTCGAGGCGGTTGATAGTGGAGAGAAGGCGTACATGGGCAACTCTGCAATCTTTGAAATCAAGGGTGAAGGAGATGTAATCTTGAAGATGACATCAGAAAGAGCTCAAGTTGACTAATGTCTTGTATGTTCGAGATTCGCAAGAATCTTGTTTACAGTTGGTTTGTTGAACAAGTTTGGTTTTCGTCTTGTTTTGAGTCGATAAGTTTGTTCTTTCTAAGAATCAAGTTTATGTTGGTAGGGGATATGCCTAAATGGTATGTTTAAACTCAATGTAATGGTTGTTAAGAAAGATATCAATAATATGAATTCTTACGCTTACTTGATTGAGTCTTCTAATATGTGGCATGGCCGTCTTGGACATGTAAATTTTAATTCGATCGTCGTTTGATTAAATTTAATTGCATACCTAATTTCCATATTGACTCAAAATATAAATGTGAAACTTGTGTTGAAGCCAAACTTACAAGAGCATCTTTCAAATCGGTTGAGCGGAAAACCGAACCACTTGATATGATACACAGCGACATATGTGATCGAAATCACTACCCACAAAAGGTGGCAATAAGTACTTTATCACGTTTATTGATGATTGTACAAAGTATTGCTATGTTTACTTATTGAAAAGTAAAGATGAAGCTATAGACAAGTTTGTTCTATACAAAAGCGAAGTTGAGAATCAACTTAGTAAGAAAATCAAGGTGGTCGAAGTGATAGAGGAGGTGAATATGTGTCTCCATTCGCGGACATATGTGCGAAACATGGAATTAGACACGAGTTCACTGCTCCTATTCACCTCAGTGAGCAGTATTGCCGAAAGGAAGAACCGTACCTTGAAAGAAATGGTTAATGCCATGTTGATAAGTTACGGTCTAAGCCGGGACATGTGGGGAAGCCATTTTAACGGCTACTTATCTTTTAAATAAGATACCTCGTAAGGAAAAGAAGAGACCCTTATGAATTATGGATGGGAAGAAAGCCATCCTATCGGTACTACAGTGTGGGGTGTCTAGCAAAGGTAGCTATACCGACTCCCAAGGCCCAAAAGATTGGACCTAAATCATGGATTGTATATTCATCGGATATGCTAAGAATAGCGATGCTTATCGTTTCATTGTACATGATTCGAAAAATCCGGATATACAAAAGGGTACATTAATGGAATCAAGGAATGCTTCATTCTTTGAAACTATATTTCCTTGTTTAACGAAGGAAGCTGAAATTCATCTAGAATAGATGAAGAAGTTGTCCAAGATAAGAGACAACGAGATGATAATGATCTCCAAGATGAGAGACAAGATCAAGCGAGGAAGAAGAGGTTGAACCTAGAAGAAGCAAAAGGGCAAGAACCAGAAATCGTTTGGACCCGATTTTGTTTCTTTTATGGTTGAACGAACCTACTTCATACCGAGAAGCGGTTACTTCTTGAAAGGGCCTCAATGGAAGGAAGCCATTAAAAGTGAAATAGATTCTATTTTACAAAATCATACTTGGGAGCTCGTGGATTTACCTCACGGTTGTAAACCACTAGGCTATAAATGGATCTTCAAGAAGAAGATGAAAGCCGATGGCACCATTGACAAGTACAAAGCAAGATTGGTTATCAAAGGATTTAGACAACGAGAAGGTCTTGATTACTTTGATACATATTACTTTATTCGCGAATAACCTCGATTAGGATAATACTTGCTATTGCCGCTTTAAGAAATTTGGAAGTTCACCAAATGGATGTGAAAGCGGCATTTCTAAGCGGAGATTTAGAAGAAGAAATCTACATGAACCAACCCGAGGGTTTCATGGCTCTGGACAAGAGAACAAAGTTTGTAGGCTTGTTAAGTCATTATATGGCTTAAAGCAAGCTCCCAAACAATGGCATCAAAAATTTGACCACGCCATGCTAGAGAGTGGATTCAAAATTAATGAATCGACAAATGTGTTTATGTCAAAGACACAAATAGTGGATATGTAATCTTGTGTTTATATGTTGATGATATGCTTATCGTTGGCGATAATGACAAGATGATCAAATCTACTAAAGACATGTTGAAATCAAAGTTTGACATGAAGGATATGGGTTTGGTGATGTGATCCTTGGAATAAAGATCATCTGAACTCAAAATGGACTTGTGTTAAGTCAAGCACATTATGTGGACAAAATTCTTAATACTCATAATGCGGGGATTCCGGCCTAGCTAGAACTCCAATTGATACGATAAGCATCTATCTAAAATAGAGGCTTAGGTGTTGCCAATTAGAGTATTCAAGAATTATTGGCATGTTAATGTACTTGATGACCGGTGCAGACGACTTAGCATATCTTTGTTAGCGAGGCTAAGTAGGTATACTAGTAACCCAAGCTATGCACATTGGGCGCTATGACTAGGGTACTTCACTATTTGAGATACGATCGCGATTATGGTGCATTATGATAGATATCCATTTGTTATCGAGGGATACGGTGATGCAAATTGGATATCGACATAAAGGATTCTAGATCGACTAGTGGATATGTGTTTACACTAGGAGGAGCGACTATATCATGGAAGTCTTCCAAGCAAACTGTTATAGCTAAGTCCACGATGGAATCGAAATTTATCGCGTTAGATAAATGCGGACAAGAGGCGGAATAGCTCGTCAATTCGTAGAGGACATACCAAGGTGGCCTAAACCGTGTGACCATTAGTATACATTGTGATAGTCAATCGGCAATTGGCGAGCTCATAGCATAATGTATAATGGAAAGTCCGGACATATCCGTCGTCGACATAATTCGATCGACAACTACTCTCAACGAGAGTTATCTCAATTGACTATGTGAAGTCAAAGGATAACATCGCGGATCCGCTTCGAAAGGCTTAAGCGGAGAGTTAGTAAGTAAGTCGTCTAGAGGAATGGGACTAAAGCCCTTGAAGGAATGAGTTTCTATGAAGGAAAACCTAACCCGATTGTTGGAGATCCCAAGATCCGGGTTCAATAGGACAACCTAATCATAGAAATGTGGGGAAGTCATGTCAATGTGGGGAGTTACTAAATATTGTAACTTTCCTAGTCCATTCCTATAACAAATGTGACTTGTTGAGAGGTTAAACATATGGCTTTAATGATTCGGGATGAAATCATAAAGCATAATGATTCAAGATGAAATCACAACACATATGTTTTAATGATTCAAGATGAAATCACCTATGTGAGAGAAGTGGGGTCGCTTGAAGGGAAATGTGGGGCGCAATTCCTAAGAGCTCTTGCGAGAACCGGGCTAGTGTTCATGACCATAACGAACACGACTATGAGGACTTGACATTGTCGGGAGAGTCTTGTGTGAAGTGTAATGTCGTCTACGTAAATGGATGATGAGTTCAAGGACATCGCGTCTACTCGGATCTAGGAGACTAAGTGCATCTCACAAGGGAAGGTTCAAAGGGTTACACCTACCTATCCTATGCAAGACTTAACATGAAATTTCACCAAAACTTTCGTGTGTTTTCGACCGATTTCCATTCATGTGGGGATTGTTGGAAAATGAGTATTGCAAAATGAGTTTTGCAAATTTTGGACAATATTTAATATATGTATATGTTATATATATTTATATTTCTTGGTAGCTTTGTTCTCCTCGATGAGAGCTTATGACGAGCTAAAGTATGTCCAAATTGGAGTAGAAATGAATGAGATATCGTGTCTCAAAGTGAGGCACAAAATCGGAAATACTAAACTATCCCACATCGCCTAGAAGAGGAAGTGGAGACTAGTTTATAAGGAAATCATACTATTGAATATCAAATTCCTTTAGTTTGGTTATGCTCCCACTCCTACGTCTTGGCGCGGGGGTCTGAAAATGGGATTCGAGCTAAAATGAGTTCGAGGCTTACGAACTCATGCGAGCCCAGCGACCTGCGGACACGAATGCAGCTCCGAAATCTCACCTACGCGGGTATCTTTTTGCTGAGAATTATGTGAAGTGATTCTACTGAAGCACATGGGATTCTGCTGAAGCGAATTATGTGATGCACGGAATCTGCTGAAGCAAATTATGTGATGCACAGATTCTGCTGAAGCACATTTCTGCTGAAGTAATAAAACCGTGTAGATTGATAATTTCCAGAATATTCTGTAATCTATTTTAGGAATAGATTTAGACTTTGTGCTTAAGTCTTAACAGAAATATGCAAATCGTGTTTTGTTATAACAGATATGCATATATTTTTATTCCAGGCGTATATTCTGGCTTGGTGACCAAGCTAGGTATTGCCTATAAAATAAAATCTTCTCATTCAGTTTTGATACGAAAAAACATAACTCCATTCTTGTTACGTTCCGGCAACCTTCGATCGATCGAAACACGCCATACGAGCTTGGTGATTTTTCGAGCAAGTAAGTTTAGTCCGACCATCATGAAAAACACACTCTTCGTTATCCTTGAGCAACAAAATGACTACGTCGTTGTACCACAGGAAGCAGACGGCGAATCTGTTTTAAGGAATCGTATCCAATCAGAGCCTCGTACAAGTCTCTTCTTGCTTTTATTCTTGTTTTACATTACATTATTTAATTATTGTAAATTCAGAGTTATTATTTTAATAAAAGTGTACACAAACTACATAAAGTCAAGGGTGTAAAATGTATACTAATATATAAAATTGTGAGGATGCGGACTATGATCTCATATGACTCGATCCTCGCGAGATTTTCTGGAGTAAAATACCCATGTTATACCCAATCTGCATATCAGTCCGAACTATAAAGAGTCCACATACAAGTTCACAAGTTCCTCAACCAATAAGCGTTGTATATATGTATTATATAAATGTATCATGTTTGGAAAATTAATTTTATAAAAATGAAACCTAGAAAAGGTCTTGCAGATTCACTTAAAACTCGATTTGACAAACTTTGATATACTGTTAACTAACATTATGATGCCATGTAAACAGTTTGACTTCTTTATAACAATTTTTGAGTTGGAAAGTAAAGATTTCAAATGTGTTAATAATTTCTTTTCAGCATACGGGAAATTTAACTAATCATGATCATACCTCAGTAAACCGGTGTAAATGTAATCCCAACTTACGTTCACTATCGCCCTTGAATGTTAAACAGTCCTTCACTTTATAGATATCGTCCTGTTGCAAACAATTAGCAATTACAATATATATGATATGTTATATACACATAGAATCTTATTCAAACAAGAAACATCTCAAAATAAAAATAAAAATAACAGGACCAACTAGATCTTGAAATATGGAATTGTTAGCTTAAAGTTAATTTAATTAATTGACTGATTAGACAAAAAGGGTATTCTAGGCATCTTCAATCTATTTTATCACCAAATAACTGTATCCTCTGGCTCTCTCACATCACAAAATAACCACCTCCCAAAACAAAAACAAATTTTCCTCGTATGTCAAAAAAGCATGAAAAAGTTCCACAAAGTAGAGGATATAGGATAGTGAAGAATCATAGAAAAAAAAATTGAAATTCGAATTGTAAATTGTTACAGAAAGTTTCTTCACATATGAAAATATAGACATGTGAAGAAATTGTATTTTGTTTTTTCATAAATATTCATATGAGAATATCAAAAAAAAAAAAAAAAAGGAGGAGGGGGCCTTTTTGTATGTGTCTATGCGGACCTTTTTGTGTGTGTTTGTGTGTGTGAAATAACAATGAAACAAAAAGAAATTCTTACCACTAAGTTACAAATGGTTGTAGTAGATCTCCTCACACTTAAATAAATTCGAGCATGCGTTTCCTGTAGAAATACCATTTCCTTAAGCATATCATCGAAGTTGAATTTGCAACCAGTTAATCTGTTGTTCTTCAAGACTTCATACCTGTAAAGAACACAAGCGTAAAATATGAATAAGCATGAAACTTGACAATAAAGTAAGGTATATTGTGTGATTAAACAAAGGTAATAACCCATAAGTGTTGTTTAATTCGATAAAAATAAAACTGTAGAGTTTATCTACACCTCTTTTTGGAAATAGAAATTCGAGTACAGCAAGTTCTTACGGATCAAAAGTACTCATTTTATTGGTACTTATAGCATAAGTATGTCGTAATATATATGATAATGCATGAGAATCTTACTTGACAGCAGCACATCCAAGTGCTTCAGCAGCACTCAAGCTCTTTGCCTGCTAAGAAACATATAATGCAAGTGTTGTCATTTTAATATCGACCCAGTAACCTATTAATGGATTTGGTCTTGCGATAAGAAAGTTAATTAAATGAAACTGAAATAGGTCAAACGGGTTGAAAGCCAATATGAAAAATATTTGGTATACCTTTACCTACAAGGACCGCTGTACAGTGATTTTTAGCTTGACTTTTAGCTTCGTCAAGCAATTGAACCAGACTAAATCCCTCAAAACCTTTAACTTGAACAAATCCGACAAGACTTAACGGGTCATGACAATGATTAGTTACGCTCCACCATACACTTTCAGCAGCCTCAGGAGGGTCAATAAGTATTCATTTTAATTTCTTGATCCTTTTTGAAGATGTTATCATTTATAGTGTATAATAGTTACTTACACTAATGCACTTTTCAATTTTGTCTCGTTGCCTTTATCAGCCACATGGACTATCCGGTCTGCTTTTTCTATTTCAAGTGCATGCCTACATATGCAGCCACAAAATTACAATATATAATTTTTATATTATAAAATATACATATACATATTAGAAGGAAAGGGCATGTTTTGTCAAATTAAATATTACAAAAAACAATATTCAAAATAGGGTGGGTTTACTTGCAGCGCAAATAGAACCCGAAAACAAGAATAAAACTCAACGCTTATTAAATGTCTGGTTCGGTCAAACAGTAAAGGTTCAGAGTCTTTAAAAACATAAAATGTATTGCTAGCCAACTCATATATATTTTTATAAAATCAGCATTTATTGCACGTAAACTAACCACAAAGCTGCGAAATCTACGAGAGGTAACTTTTGTCCTTCAATAACTAACACCTCATCTCCTCCCCTTTTTGTATTATAACCCTTTTCCCTCAATAAATCTAGAGTCTTGCTAATGTAATAATCATGAAGTCTTTCACCCTGAAAAATAATAGAATTAAACTCATAAACTGCAAATATACGAGGTATATTCCTATTTTATATCAAAATGGTGAAAACATGACACCTCTTCTTTCATGCAGACTCCTAGACGCTTATATACTTTGATAACGTTCTCGGCTTATCTCACAGATTTGCTCCCATGCAAATTTGTGCCTTTCATCAATCCTATTCCAAAATTCATTATTTTAAAATATATAACAAAATTAAGAAGACCAAGATAAAAAAATTAAATCACAGACTGACTTGCACCGGCTGGGTTCTCTGTCTGAATTCTGCATCTTCAGCAAACCTCTTCTTTGATTCCTCATACAGCACCTATCAACAAATCAGTTGATAGAGAATGACAGATAAATATAAATAGCTAAAACCTCCGGATGCATCAGGTGTAGTTGCACAAACCAGAAAGACTTTTCAGATAAATATAGAGATTTTCAGTACCACGTGTGATTTAACTTTCACGAAATTGTGCTCACCTCAAGTTCTCCAATAGCTTGATCGTCAACTTCCCCATTAGGGAACCTATCGATTAAGAACTCTGTCATCATCATTTTTGACTGCAAAAAAAAAAAAAAAAACACGTTTAGTGTGTGGATGTATGTATGTATGTATATCAGTGTGTGTGTGTGTGTGTAACACAAGTTTAGACTCTAGAATAATAACAGGCTAAAAAAAAGCTTTGTATATCATGTTAGATGCAGGTATAATACAGATTTAATTTAACAAACATTCAAACAGCACACGTACCTTAATGTCCAGATAATTACCATAATAGAATCTTGGCACACGAACTCCGAATATTCAAGCACACGAGCTAACGTTTCTCCAATAATAGTAGGGTGTAAATGACTCATATGCATTTCCTTGGCTATATTCGAGGCAAAAGTCTATAATTGCTTTTTCAATAGGGAGTTTTGGTGCCCATGTGATTAAATTATCCAATATCATCTTAAAATACTCTGCAGCAAAGGAAAAAAAAGTGACAGATATTGAAGTAGGCAAGAATTTGGGTCAGAATTGTAATGTGCGTTTTAAAACACTTGGAAACGAAAATACCTCAGCTATCCATGTCCTAGATAACTTAAACTTCAGAAAACCAGGACCACCTACGACGCATCTTTCCAGCATGGCAGCATCTTCTGGAAAAGAATTTATCAACTCTTTGACATCCTATAAAAAAAGAGAAAAAAAAACTAAGCAATACATTTTTCAAAATCCATGAGATTTCACTCACAAGAAAATATTACCAGTCCAGCATGTTTTGGTCCATATACGTAAGGATGGCTTCTTATTTCAGGCCATATGTTCAAGACGCTAGTGCTATTACCAAATGTAAATTTCTGAGTTAGTACTCATATCATTTAGAAGAAAGTAAAAGTGCATAAGTATGTATGAGAAAGGCGAATATACCATAAGTAATCACATTCATCCGCTTGGTGCCGGTAGAAATACTAGCACACACTTCACGCGTTTGACAGAAATTTTGAGTCATATAACAGCCAAATAACCGAGAATTGCTTTTGAAGGCTCCGTCTACCATCTTCTTCCTGCAATGTATTACAATACAAAACCGTTATTCTTAACTGTTGACATATCCTTTTAGTTTGCTTTATATATTAAGCTTCTTCTAAATTTATATAGTTCACGTGTGAATTGTGACAAGAAAAGACAGCTACAGATATAGCTATGAGCATGATAATGTGTACGTTAATTATAGACTTACATCCATTGTTGCTGGATCGAATACACTTCTTTCAGAAAATCTGTGGAGTAACAAATTAGTAGATTAGCACAAGGAAGGGCCAAAAATAATATGACAACTCAATTAGCAGTTCATATTTTTGTAATTTTGACCAATGTGGCCAGAGAATAGATAGTCCATGAACTACTAGATTGGCAGTTAGACCAATTCAACCAGTCCAATGGCTTTTGAAAGTTACAATCTTTACTCTTCTAATTTTGTACTTAATTTGATGACTAGGTGGATTTGTCGTTTTAGTTTGATTCGCTGGTGATGCAAGTGTTCAAATTAAAGTAAACTCACATTTGTTTCTTTGTTAGATCTAAATAGTAGGATCCTTTAGCCAGTGTTGTTTCTTGACAAGCGGTGGCAGCTTCCAGTCCACTGTCAATTTTAAAGAGCAATCATTCCCTCAATAATACCATCCATGATCCCACCATCAGCTGGCACACGAATTAAACGCGGACAAAATTATATCCCCAGAGGTGGAGTCACTTAAGTTTGCATCAATGATGAGGAGAATTGGGCTGGTACAGACAACACAGATTGCATCAGGTTTATTTTGCCAGGCTTAACCTCAGGTTGTTCGGTTTCAAAGAGCATTGCCTTGTAATCATCTACTTCAGCAGGAGAACAGCCATAATCAAAATTTTTGCCATAATATGCCATTACTCTTCCAGCAACTTTTGTTTCCTTGGAAGTTGCAACAAATACTACTTCCAGAGCTGCGTCTACTACATACTTTAATGCAACGTAATACAGCTTTAAATAGCCATCTCTACCTTTTAAAGAATAAAAACACGAACCGCCATTGGGTCTCTTGGCAAAATAATCTGAGAAGTTTATAACCGCAGAGTCATTGCAAACTTCAAACGCATCATTTAATTGTTCGGGTGTACCTCTTCTAAAATAAGAATAATATTCACTCTTAGTATTCATGTCAACCAACTTGTCAGTGGTAACAAAGAGATTCGCAGCGATCTTAACGGAGGTAGAGAATGGAATTGAACAGTAACAGATACAGTGTGGAGATAAACATCCCAGTTTGGCGACAGCTATGGGATCATTGAATTTATGGTTGAATATATTGAAAGTAGGTGGCGAGGCTCTAGAGAAAACGAGCTGCCTGTATACTCCCAAACAGCTGCGGTATTTTGACTGTACATGGGTGGGAAGCTTTGCATCATCATTGTTATAGCTAAGAAAAACCTTACACAGCACAAACGAAACTTGGCAACTCCACAGAATGATGGCATCCTGTCGTGAACAAAACCAATACGCAATAAAAATTACAAGTGTAAAAGAAACAATATGTATATAACATTGTGTTTTGAACGACTCAAAATTATAGTAAACTCACAGTTGACAAACCCGTCAACAAAATCGTTATTGGTCTAAAGTGGATTTAGAAAAACAAAGTGGATGAAGAAAAATTGTGATCCATAACAAAGCTCGTCTTGTGGCTAAAGAATATAAAACAGATGGAAGGACTTTAAAGAATCATTCACGCCAGTTGATAGGATTGGAGTGGTCATAATTTTTTGGGCATACGCGGCACATAAGTCCTTCACCGTCTTTCAGATGGATGTAAAGACAGCTTTCTGAACGGAGATCTTAATGAAGAGGTATACATGAGCCAGCCGAGATGCTTCGTTAACATGGAACATCATGATCGTGTCTACAAGTTGAGGAAGGCTCTTTACGGACTCAAAATGGCTTATAAGGTGTGGTATGATGAATTATAAAGTTTTCTTGTCTCCAATCACCTCACTAGAGGTATTGTTGATCATACTTTATATACAAGGAAATAAGGCGATGACATTTTGCTAGTAAAAATCTATGTTGATGACATAATTTTAGGTTCAACAAACCAAAAGTACTAAACTAAATTTGCAAAACTTAAGAAAAGCAAATGAAATGTAATTAATGGGGGAAGTAAAAAATTTTCTTGGTTTACAAATCCATTAATCCCCTCGTGGTATCTTCATAAACCAATCAAAATACTATTTGGGTTTAATTAAGAAACATTGCATGAAATTGTGTGATGCAATTGGTACATCAATGGCAAAATAAATATTGAAGTGTGGTCCGGTATCTCTTGTATCTAACAGCAAGCATACCAGATATTGTTTTCGCGACATGTTTATGTTCTCGTTACCAGGCTATGCCTACTGAAAAACACCTCAATGAGGTCAAACCGATCTTTCGATACCTTAGTAACAAGTCCAAACCAAACACCAAGTACAGCCCATAAGGCCCATACGCGTCTTAATGGACGTATACAAACACCTCTCCATTCCATGGAGAGGTGGTGCTTATCATTTAGTATGTGTGATTTTATGTGTAATATCTCTCTTACTAAATAATAAGATCACCACTTTCTCTCTTTACTTTCTCCCTCTAAAACTTCATTGTATAATCATTGTCGTGTGTTCTTGATACTTTATTGGGATCCTAACATCTGTATGTATCTATTTTAAAATTAACACAACTGAATTATGAGAATAATGAAAGCATGATAATTATTAATTAGGAAACATATTCCAAAATTAAAAAATAAAAATAAAAAAAATAAAAAAATAACTTATAATGCAATTATATTAAGTAAATTTTTATAATCTGCCAAAATAATTGTGATTAACAATTTTCGTTACATTTAAACAAAGATTTTTTGTGTTTTTCTTTGATTTTGAGTCTACGTGGCATGTTTTCCTTTGATTTTGAGTCTATGTGTATTTTGGTAACAAGTTTTGTTAAGAATTAAAGACGCGAAGATTAGTTAAATTATCTCACTTCTTCAAGAATGTTGATTTTTATATCACATGTATATTGATGTTTCCATTGTTAGAATTTTTGTCCAGCTTATCTCACTCTTTCAATAACGTTGAATTTTACATCACAAGTTAATTGATGTTGTCAATGTTAGACTGTTGCCGATCTAAAGATGTTTTTCTCTATTGCAACCTCTTAACCGATTCACACCGGACTCTTTTATTTTTGGGTTTTACATTTTAATTGCAACATTGCACTATTAGATGGCAAATGTTTTTAAAAAAAATAAGGATAAGGGCCACTTGATTTACTTATTATAGTTGACTCGGAAAACTAGATGTGAAAACATAAGGGTAAAAGCTAAATGTGCTTAATGTACTTTCCATGAGATCTCGTTATGCTTCCTCTGCTATCAATATTGTCATTATGCTTTGTTAGGTCACTAGTTTTACAACACAAGCTTATAAGAGAAGAGATAAGGCGATTGAACAAGTAAACAAGCACACACACGCACAATATAGTAACCGGTTACGCGTAGGAGGTGAGTGAAAGAATAACTTGAACAACCAACCTTCAAATGAAGGTTATTACAATGTATTTATAGGCAAGGAGCTAGGGCAACACTCCTCTCCTTCCCTATTCCTTATTGGGCTTGGATCAAGCTTATGGGCCTTCTACATAAGCTTGACCTTAAACAAACATAAAGGCCATAACAAAGCTACCTATTACATATGAAATATAAATACTTGAAATCTTGTTTAGGAGTGATTCCAACAATCTCCCCTCAAGTATATATGAATGTAAACGGTGAAGGCGTTGATGTAATAGTAGTCGTGACGTCTTCGGCATTCTTCTTTCTTGTGAGAGGAATTGCCTTGATTCGAACAATCTCCCAGGTGTAGAGATAGTTATCTTTAAGCGGTTAAGCTTGACGTCATCTTTAACTTTGTTCTTTGATCATTTGTTCTTTGTGGTGAAAGTGATAGTATGTTGTTATCGCATTAGTGCATCTCAGTGCGCTTCGTTGCTCAATGTCTCCACGTCATTCTTCAACATGCTCACACGCCTATGACGTTGGAATTAAATCATGATGAAGTTCTCTAAGTCTTTAACTTTGTAGATTCTTTGGTTAGGCGAAGAATCATTCGACGGTTGTGTTGCTTTTGAATAGAACTTCCATTAGTGATGATGTTGGCGTGAGCATGTGAAGAATCAAGACGACCATTCCGCTCGAGCTTCCATAAGAAGAAAACATTGCAAACGGTTAGAAATAAGTGGTTTCCGGCACTTACAAGTTTGAACTTGAGAGTGTTAACAACCTAGTGTGAAAACACAACTCTAATTCTTACAAAGGCCGTTCTGAACCGGAGTCCCACAAGTGAGATAACGCTGATGTACCGAAGTACATCTGATTCGATGAGTCGCCGAGGTACACGAAGCATCACCTCATATCAGAGACCGTTTGAGACACACTCCGCGTAATCCACGGGAGTTGCGAAGCGACCGCTGTCGGTCGTTGATGTTGACCACGGCAGAGTTTCCATTCAATCACCGAGGATCACGGATGTGAACCTCTCATAAATGTTCTCGACAGTTGCTAAGATCTCGTGAAGGACTCGATATGAACCATCAATCATCAAGACCTTATTGTTGATCAACAAGTGATTAAATGTCAAGTGTTCCTAAGAGATCTTTTGATGAATCTCGTGGCTCTAGACTCAACAAAGGTCGTTTTGGTTTTCCCGAGCGGAGACTAGGGAGAGGTCTCCTTCTTCAATACCGGCGATCTTTAAGAAAAGCCAATAGTTTATGTAGGGTTCCCCGTGAGAATGAAACAAGCTTCATTGAGAGAAACTTGAGTGGCTAAGAAGGTTTAGTGCATGCGTCCATTGGGTCCATGACGACTTTTAATCTTCAATACCGGTGTCGATGTGTGACAACCAAGTAGTATATGAATTGAACCCTTATACGCCCTAAGTTGAATAATGGAGGCTATTTCTTTTCACCCTTTTCTTTGCATTTCTTTTGATTCTTCAACTCCTTCTTTCTCGATTCTCATTTTCTCCTTTTACAATCTTTCCTAAGGACTTCTAACACTAACTAATGGTAGTGTCCTTGGGTAGATCCTCCGCTCAAGCGGATCATAGGACGGTTATTCCTAACCTTAGTCACCTTATAACTCCATGACTAACCTATGTTTGCCATTATAACCACCGTAAGTAAACAATATCTCTCAAAGGGTTTGTAAATGAAAAACATGTTTGAACCACGTGAGAGATAAGTTTTGCATAAATACTCCCCTCCACATGTGCTTAATAGTTTTATGGTTAAGCGCACAATGAGGAAAGAGCGCACTTTATGAATTGATCCACTAAAGATAGACAATCTCCTGCGAGACACGGTTACGTTGAATAGTTAAAGAGTTACATTGTCAGTTTTTAGGTGACAACTAGCTCTAATAACTACCTTGAAGGTGTAGACAAACCTCGAAAGGTTGTCATACCCGTCAGAGTTCATGTCTATCAAGAGCTTCTCGAATGGTACATTCTACTTGGACAAGTCCTTTGCGAGACACGTTTACATTACCAGCGAACTAGTTTGAAATTATTACCCGTCCAGGACAAGTCTTTTCGAGTTGCAAACAGTTAAGGATCGTCAATTCATTGGTTAAGTCTTTGCACACGAGAAAGCCAAGGGGCTTGCACATGTTGCTTTACAAAACATATTTCTTATCACACAATTTTCTCCCCCTCAAAAATAGCATATAAAAATTGTTATTTTTGAACGGTTGAGAATAAATATGACCATTTTGAGTGTTGCGGGAAGAGTGACCACTGTGAACAATTTGTGAACAAAGTTTTAATTCAAATACTCCCCCTCAATTTGTTATATAAACTGTTGAGGTTTTGAAAAAAATCTTATGGGGAAGTACTTGTCTTTTTGAGCAAAACCTTGAATAATGAAAGGTTTGATAGGTTTTACTCAAAAATTAAGAAGCTTTCGCTCCTTTTATAAGGATTGTGGCCGAGGCGCACTACGTGGTCCTTTCTTGACAATTACGGGTTGTACATTTGTTATGTGTGCACAAGCCATTCACATATATAAACATTCATCCAAAATCATATGAAGGAAACAATTCAAGGGTACCGTGAAGTGCGGTGATGTTCCTGAGTGCATTGCAGGCGAAAGCCGGTGATGTTTATCCCGGGTCTACCACCAACATAGCTCTCTAGGCGTGCGAGGCGATCCTTCGAACAACCGTTCATCAATCATAGTGATGATACGCCTCACATTCCTCCTCACGAGAGTTCCGGTGCTTAGGATTTCCAACCTTCATCAGATATCCTTCAATCATCACGCCAATCCATCCCTAACCATTTTCAAGGTATGATCCCGACTTTGTGGAGCTCACTACACGCCATTAAGCGGTTCTGCGAAGTTCACTTGATAAACAATGCCGAAAGGTTTCTTGATGGCGTAAGTTGTGTGAGTGGTTGATGTCGGGAAGATCTAGGCGTGGTGGAGTGAGGTTTACGTTTACGATATGATTCAACGACCATCCGGATATCTTCGACACGTTCTTTGATCACAATCGTCTAATGAAGATGAGAACCGACTTGATAAACTCACGTTGAACTTCGATTGAGAATTGTCGCATACGACCACAATACTTTGGCAAGGTACAAGTCTTCGATGTCGTTGAGGACAAGTTCTCAAAGTCGACCTCGAGAATTTATAGTCCTGTTCATCTTGTCGTTTGACTATGATATTCTTCAAGAATGTGTAGTCCCACTTAGACTTGAGATCAATGTGTTTGATGGCCACGATGTCCTTTGAGCTATACACTTCATGTTGAGACTTTTGAACTGGCGACCAGTAGTAGATTCTTCGCGTTCGGGCCAATGATGAATCCCATACAATGCATCTTGGTCGTATGCTTGCGTTGTCGAAAACAAGTGAGTTGCACGTTCCTCGATAGCTATGCGCTTTGAGTAACAAGTCACCGGGAATGGAAGAGTCAATGATGTAGCGTATTTTCGTGAACCATCGCCACCATGGAGAAGAAATTCCGTGTCCGTGTTGAAAAAATATCGGAAGGAATCCTTGGTTCATCTGGTTGGCCGATTGTTGGTAGAGGTTTGGTCCGGTCGATGTAGTATGGAGGGTTGTTCCGTTTAGTGAAGTCGATGTTTGCTTGGGTTGAGCCAATCCATGTTGTTAGACATGGCTCGAGCAATGTTTTCAAGGTGATATTCAACCTCGATTGCACTTTCCGAGCTTTTTCAACGAAGGAATGCGTCATTCTTGATGCGCTTCAACTCGGATTTCGTCATCTTCTTCACACGGAATCGTTCTTGCAAGATTTTGCATGCTCCGATGTCTGCCGCTACCAATTCTTGACCTTCTTCGGGTAGGAGTGTTGTTAACAAGTGTGGAGAACCATTCAAATTCTGCGGTTGTATCGTCATCTAGCCATGATACGACATCCGGCCGAGTCGTCATTTTCTTGCTTTTAGAAGGCCTTGATGATGATTCGGGTTTCTTCACTTGTTTGGGAGGGAGGGTTGTTGTTGGGGCTCAGGACCTCTTCATCGTCACCACCCGTATACTCAAAGTGATCACCGGTTTCGAGTCAAGGTGGTAACTCGAATCGTCCCGAGGTTTATCGATGGAAGACCGTGTTGATGGAGACTTATGTTGGGAAGAGGTTCGATGTGGAGGAGGTGGCATAGATGAAGATTGACCGGGCCGCTTCGACGTTTAGGTGCGAGTCCTTATCCTTATCATCGTCATCTCTTGGTCGTTTGGATTGATCGGTGACTCCTTGCATGATGATTTGAGTTGATATTCAAGAAGAATTTCAAAAATTTAGCTTCATCTCAAGTAAACGTTCGGATCTCTTTGACATTTGCATCACAAGTTTAGCGATTAACTTAGATTCGGAGAGATCGACTTCTTTTGCCATTGTATTTTAACCAATGCAACGATGTTAGGGTGAGTTGTCCGAAAATACTTCATTTGTCACATCGGGGACCGTGTCGAGAAGAAACTTGTGGGTTTGTTCTCTTGTCGACTTCTCCAGTTCCTTTTGGACTTTAGGAACAACATCCCGAAGGTACTTTTGAGTGTAACCTTCAATCATTTCATTCGATTCCCCACGATGACTTCTCATGAATTCCTGAATAGCTTTCCTATCTTTCCGCATCTCGTCATTCTCATCATGTAAGTATTGCATTTGTTCAGCATACCAATTAAGTTTTCTATGAAGCATGTCCTTCTTTCTAACTTGTTTGACAGCTTTCACAATTCTTGCATGTGTTTGAGAAATCCAAGATTTAGGTGGTTTCTTCACTGATTTGGATGATGATCTGGTTGATTTTGTTGATGGTGGTGGTGATGAATGAGATGAAGAGTCTGATGATGAGGAGACATGAGGAGACTTCATGTCCTTAGGAGTTTCTGAGGTTTTCTCCTTTGAGTGTGTTGGACTGTCTAGAAGAAACTTTGTATAATCATCCTCGTCATCTCTAGACTTTTCTTTCTCAGTTTCCTGTTTCTCAAAATCATACACAATAGTTGTTAGGTCACCATCTTATCACAACAATATGTATTTCTAGAGAGAGAAAGTTTTAGTGAGAGAAAGTGGAAGGAACTAATAAAGGATTAATGAAAATGATAATTGTAATTAGAACAACAACCTCTCCCTTCTAGGGAGGGGTATTTATAAGTGTTTACATAAGTAGGGTGTTTCCCTTGGTTCTAGAAGAACCTTCTATCACGACTCATGGGCTTACTACATGAGTCGTGAAATCAATTACAAACATTTATAAACCATATTTATTAACGACCTATTACAAATGAAATGACCTACACTTGATAATTAAAACATGTTCCTAACAATCTCCCCTAAGGGTTGGTCATCATTTGTTGTCTTGCTTAGGTCGTTTGGCGCCTTGAACTTCTTTGGCGTTCATGGCTTGTGACGTCTTTGATTCTTTGCATCTTTGTTCTTTGTTCTTGTTGTTGTGATGGGTTGTGAAATCGCCTTTATCAACATCTTTAACTTTGATCTTTATCTCATAACTTTGCGATTCTTTGACTTTGATGTAGAATCTTTACGGCATTTTCTTTGCTTTTGAGAGAACTTTCAATTAGTGTTGATGTTGGTAGAAGCATGTGAAAAGTCTCGCACGATCTTTTCTACCCGTGAGCATCCATAAGAAGAAAACATAAAACACGGTTAGAAATAATCCAACTTACAAGTTTGAACTTGAGAGTGTTAACGACATAGTGTGAAAACACATCTCTAATTCTTACAAAGGTGTTCTCGAACCGGAGTCCCACAAGTGAGATAACACGATGTACCAAATACACCTACAGATTCGGATGAGTCACGAGGTACACGAAGCATCACCCCACGATCAGAGACCGTTTGAGACACTAAGCGTAACCCACAAGGAGTTACCAAGTGACTCTTGTCAAGGTCGTTTGATGTTGTCCTGGCGAGAATTTCCATTCAATCACCGAGGATCACAATTGTGAATCCCCTCATAAATGTTCTGGCAGATTGCTAAGATCTGCGTAGGACTCTGGAAAAATGTCACTTGTGTCCTTATTGTTTGAACAACAAGTGATGAAATATATAGTGTTCCTAAGAGATCTTTTTGATGAATCTCATGGCTCTAGACTCGATTAGTGCATTTTGACTTTCCTGAGCGGAGACTAGGGAGAGGGTCTCCTTCTTCAATACCAACAATCTCTAAGAGAGAGTCGATAGATTACGTAGGGTTCCCTGTGAGAATGAAACAAGCTCTTTTGAGAGAACTTGAGTGGCTTAGAAGGTTTAGTGCATTGCGTCACTGGGTCCATGACGACTTTGTCTTCAATACCGGTGTCATCTTGTGACAACCAAGAGTATATGAATTGAACCCGTGTCCGCCCTAAGTTGAATAATTTGGAGGGCTATTTCTTTTCACCCTTTTCTTGAACTTTTCTTTTAATTCTTCAACTCCTTCTTTCTCCGATTCTCATTTTCTCCTTTTTCAATCATACCTAAGGACTTCTAAATACTAACTATTTGTGGTGTCCTTGGGTAGATCCCTCCGACTCTGGCGGATCATAGGACGCTTATTCCTAAACTTAGTCACCTTTAACTCCATGACTATCCTATGTTGCCACAAAACTTTTTCTTGAAAATCTCTCAAGATGTTTATGATGAAAAACATGTTTTGGTAACACCTTGAGATTTTTGGTTTTCAGAATACTCCCTCCACATGTGCTTATGAGTTTTGACTAAAATCGCACGAGAGGGAAGAGCTCGCACTTTGAATTGATCGACTCTTGATAGACAATTCCCCGCGAGACACGGTTCGTTGTATAGTTAAAGAGATCCATTGTCGCCTTTTAGGTGACAACTAGCTCTAATAACTATCTTGAAGATGTAAACACCCTTGAAAAAGAGGTTTGACCCACAAAGTTCATGTCAATCAAGAGTGTCTCGAATTGGTACATTTTACTAAGACAAGTTTTGTTGGAAACAAGTCTTTTCGACATCGACATTTCAAAGTTCGCCAATTCATTGGTGATATCTCGAGTCGAGCCCGTTATGAGATTCCATAACTTCCTGATCAATCAATTTTAATCACATTTCTCCCCCTCAAAAATAGCATATGAATGTTGTTTTTGAAAAACATGTTGATTAAAATATGCTTTTTGAGGCATTGAAAATTCATTTGGGAAGAAATGGATTTCAAGAACATTTGATTTCGAACAAAGATTTGTTGTTGCAAGACAGTTAAGAAGCTTTCGCTCCTTTAATTTGGATTGAAGCACTGAAGCGTACCACAGGGTCCTTTCGTGGAATAAGATTTTGTTTTCGTTGAACAAAAGTACTCCCCCTCAAATACGGAAATATATTTGAGAGATAGCCTTCTTGAGCCGAATTTGAATCAGATTAATACACGTTGTAAAAACATATTATCGATTTGTTGTACTTATGAAAATTCGAACTCAAGGTTTAACCGAAAAAGAATCATCGAATGTTTATGTAAAAATTTCAAAGTCACAATTTTTTTTTTTTTTTTTTTTTTTTTTAATAAAAAATCTTTTGGATTTTGAAAGATTTTATATTTTTGTATTTTGTTTTGAAATATGTATTTACAAAGAAAGATGTTTTGGTGTTTGACGTTTAAGAACGATTGAGAAAAGATTCCGGATCTTACGAGTCAAACACCGCATACCAATTTGATGGACAAGCTCAAGAAACCTTGCGGGTGGCAAAGCTTTAGTGAACAAATCGCCAATTGGTATTGAGTACCCACAAAGTATAATTCAATTGTACCCTTTTCGACATGCTCTTTGATGAAATGATATCGGAGAGCGATATGCTTTGACTTGGAATGTCGAACCGTGTTGCGAGGAGATGGCAATAGCACTCTTGGAGTCACAAACATTGGTATCTTGTTGAATACAAAGCCGTAGTCCATCGATTGTGATCTCATCCAAATTATCTCGAGCACAACATGCCGACATGGCAACGTATTCGCTTCGATGATGACATGGATGTACGGTCTTGTTTCTTTGACCGCCAAGACACAAGTTTATCTCCGAGAAGCCGAACACCACCGATGTACTTTTAGCGTGTATCTAAACACCTGCGTGATCGCATCTCAAAAGCGATTAGTGCAAAACCGTAATCCTTCGGATACCGATTCCCAGTGAATGGTTCCCTTTACGTGCGAAGGATTCGCTTAGCCTCATTGAGGTGTCGTTCAGTTGGTCTTGACCGATAACGGAGCACAGTCTACAAAAATACAATATCGGTCTGCTGGTCGTTAGATACATGAGAGACCCAATAATACTTCGGTATTTTGTAGGGTCAATCACTTTCCCATGTAAATCGTCCGACTTTGGTGACGCTATGAGACATAGGTGTGTTATAAGTATCACAACGGGTCATTCCATGTTTCTTTAAGATTTCAAGAGCATATTTTGACCGATTTAAAAATATGCCACGGGAGATTGATGAACACAAGTCCTAAGAAGAACTTTAGTTCACCCATCATGGACATTTCAAAATTTTGTTTCATTAATTTTGCAAAAGCGTTTGAGTACTTTTTATGTGTTGAACCAAAATGATATCATCAACGAATTTGAACAATTAAAATATCCTCCCGTGACGTTGAATGAAAATGTTGGATCAACAGCCTTTGGTAAACCGATTAGCGAGAAGAAATTTTGACAGCTTGTCGTACCATGCCCGTGGGGCTTGTTTAAGACCATAAAGAGCCTTTTGAGCTTGTACACGTAGTTAGGATGATCCGAATCAACGAATCCTTCCGGTTGACCCACATAAACTTCTTCACGGAGTTGACCATTTAGAAACGCCGTTTCACATCCATCGATAAACCGTGATATTCTTGTGTGCGGCATATGCGTAAATATCCGTCTGACTTCAAGCCTAGCCACTGGTGCAAACGATTCTTCATAATCGATTCCTTCTTCTTGAGAATACCCTTTAGCCACAAGACGAGATTTGTTGCGAATAACATTGCCTTCAGCATCCAGTTTGTTTTTCAAATTCATTTAAGCTTGATAACATAGACCCAATCAAGTTTTTCAACAAATTCCCTTACATCAAGACTTTTAAACTTATTCATCCTGAGAAACCGTAAGAGATTAACTGCAATTCTCAACAATCTTCCCAATCCGCACTGCATGTCTTTAGAAACTTCTCCATACACTTCCTTTGGTAAAGTTTCAATCGCCTTCCCAAACCGACAACCATCTTCATTAGATTCAACAATTTGATGTAGTTAACATGTCTTCTAACTTTTACGCTTTAAGTGCATATCAAAATTTGTAGATGAACAAGAAACCACACCAAGCAAATCGAATTGTCACGTAATCACGGTTGTGCATAATGCGGAAAATTGCTCGGGGAACATGCAAGAATCAACAAGATCTTATCACGTGTGCGGCGCTTCACACCAAACAAACCTTGAGAGATGACATAATACTACTTCCCGATTGTTGCAAGATATCGAATAGCAATCGACCGTGTATATGCGAATACTCGATAAAATGATCGTGTGCGAGGCATCATAATACAGTTAAAGCATCATATGTAGGTAACTTCACCCAAAATAACCCAGTGAAAGTTCTTGTCAATCAAAATTCTTAAATTGTGCATTCCTTCCTTTGAGCATTCCTTCCTTGTACATCAAGTCTTTCACCTTGCACAACTGCTTGATTTCGGGTATCAGATGAAGTCTGACTCTTTGAATTCTTAAATTGTGAGAACATCTTAGTCAGTAACATCATTCCTTTGTTTAATTCCACAAATGGATCTTCAGAATCATCAGTAGCAAGGTTTGGTGAGAAAGGTTTTAAGCAGTAGATGGAGGGTGAGGAGATTTGTGAAAGCATTAGAGACATTGATATAGTGAATTTTAATTTTCCCTCCAAAAATAATTATGAAAAATTTTCTCCCCCAAAATTTGAAATTCACTATAGAATGCAATTCTAAGGTTGGAAGAAAAATTTGAGGTTTGACAATTTTGACGCCAAATTTGACCCGAAAATTAATTTGGGCCCAAAATTTGAATTTTTGACCAAAATTTTCACAGCTTAAACCAAAATTTGAATTTCGCGTAAAATTGAACGCTTAGTCTCCCTAGAATTTGTGTTGATGATGTGTTATGGATCTTTAAAGGATAAATTTTAGGTTTATGTAGATTAGTGGTAAAATCCAAACTCGCAGAAGAACCTCGCAGAAGAAACTCATGAGAGAAACTTGCAGAGAAACCGCGTAAAGAAACTCATGAGAGAGAAACTCATGAAGAAACTTGCAGAAGAAACTCGCAGAAGATAGAAACTCGCCAGAATTGAAGGAAACTCGCAGGAATTCAAAGAAACTCGCCAGAATTCAAAGAAACTCGCCAGAATTCAAAGAAACTCGCCAGAGTTCAATGAAACTCGCCAAAATTCAGTGAAACTCGCCAGAATTCAAAGAAACTCGCCAGAATGCAATGAAACTCGCCAGAATGCAATGAAACTCGCCAGAATTCAATGAAACTCGCCAGAATTCCAAGAAACTCGCCAGAATTCAATGAAACTCGCCAGAATTCAATGAAACTCGCCAGAATTCAAAGAAACTCGCCAGAAATCACAAGAAACTCGCCAGAATGCAAGAGAAACTCGCGAATTCACGAAACTCAGAACTTCAAAGAAACTCGAAATTCATGGCTAACTCGCCAAACTCGCAAAACTCATAATAAACTCGCAGAAATTCAAAGAAACTCGCTAAAATTCATGGCTAACTCGCCAAAACTCATAAGAAACTCGCAGAAACACGTATTCAAATCAAAAAGTCCATAAATTTCAATCTAAAACACGCTTTTAAGTACGGATTTCTATTAAATCTAATCAATATTAACCTAAACTATCCCTTGGCTCTGAAACCACTTGTTAGGTCACCATCTTATCACAACAATATGTATTTCTAGAGAGAAAGTTTTAGTGAGAGAAAGTGGAAGGAACTAATAAAGGATTAATGAAAATGATAATTGTAATTAGAACTAACAACCCTCTCCTTCTAGGAGGGGTATTTATAGTGTTTACATAAGTAGGGTGTTTCCTTGGTTCTAGAAGAACCTTCTATCACGACTCATGGGCTTACTACATGAGTCAGTGAAATCAATTACAAACATTTATAAACCATATTTATTAACGACCTATTACAAATGAAATGACCTACACTTGATAATTAAAACATGTTCCTAACAATAGTGTCTTCAACCGCGGTTGTTGTTGCGAAAGAGTGGTGGCACGGATCCCTTATCGGGTTGATTAACCGCATCGGGATCCGGTGAGGAGTAAGCGGCAAGACCACTTGATCCTCCGGGGCCACCCATTTGATCTTTAGCAAATTCAATGCCTTTTGAAGGTGTCGGACGTTAGGAAACTTTTTCCGTATGATTTATCCAATTGCTCTTCTTCTTCTTCTTGAGCTCTCATCATAAGGTACAATAGTCGAGTCTTCCTTTTCTTGGACAACCGGAGGACTTGGAGGTTTTGACACCGAGGCGGTGTTTCGGTTGCGAGCTTGCAGAGTAATGAACTTCTTCATCCGTCTCAAGATCTTCTGAGCTCTCGTCCCTAAGTTGTCTCTGTGGTTCAAGTGAAAGGATTGAGTTGCTTCGAGAAGGAACTTTCTTCTTAGGGTGGGTTTCCTCTTAGGAATAGGTTTCTTCTTGAACATTCCTTTGACTCACAAGACTTGTTATGCTTCCTCAGATTTCTCTTCGGTTCTCCTTACAGTGTGCCAAGATTTTTCGCAAGATGACCAACTTTGCCTTGTCATCGCTTCCGGATACCTTTCGTACGATTCTAGCTTTCGACATCTTCGCTTAGAAGGAAATGGCAAAGACACCTTGTTTCTTTGTAGACGTTTCCTTGATTCTAATGGTGAGAATGGGTTCCGTCAACATGTCATGATTATTGGGGTCATTGAGCCTCTTTGGAATGTCGGGTGAAGTCCAAGTGCTCTATGTATCAACAATTTAGTATATCCGATGTAGGGAATCTTTGAGCCAAGTTTGTTGAGAAATGACATCATATCATCCCAAATCGTAGCTTCATAGCGATGTGTTTCGTGTTGACGAATGCCCAAAATATTTGCGCTCTATGAGCTTAGGATGCTCATAGCCGCTATCACGACCGAAATGACTTGGTGATGATAATGTAGAGTGTTCTCCATGGTTGAGGAATACTCTTAAGCTCTACGTGAGAGTGCTTAGTGATTACTCCTGTAGCCTCGTCATAACCGATATCGATTAAGAATTGGAGAGTTAGCTCTTCACAGTGTGGCATAAAGTTTGGTTGGATTGAATTCGAGAATAAGGAGAGCACCCTTAAGTCTGCAGTGTAATGATGACTTGTTTGTGATTGAGTCACCGTCACGCCATCCTTCCTTTGACCCTTTCCATGGTGTTCCAGGCTGTTGGATGTAGATCTCGTGAATGGTTGCGAGTGAGTAAGCATGTTCGATACGGATGAGTCCTCGTAATATCGATAGCAATGAGACATGAAGATTCGAGCAAGTGAGGGTGTCAAAGTCAACACGGAGGTTATTCTTTCCTATCTTCATTGGATAGCCATGAGGATAGATATCAAGAATGGAGAGAACATCGGTGCATCCACATTCATTTGTTCACCATGTCGTGATCTCAAATAATATTAGCCAAAAGAACCAACATATCGAAAGACATAATGTTAGTCAACAGAAGGTCTTATTGTCTAGTTATTTAATGTACAACGTCAATGATTGTTACGAGTCCTAAGTCACTTGTATGTCCAATAGTCTAATGACATCGTGAAATGTTTCGTGAGTTAGTTAACTTTAAGTTTTAAAGCTTATGTTATCACTTATTGTTCACAACATATCAAACGTTTTGGTTTATTAGTGACATTATTGGATTCGTGACGTTATGATAAGTTTATTAACAAGTTTTATACACGAAACAATTCATAATGAAGGTCAAAAATGGCTTAAGCGTAGGATTGATAAAGTTACGTGAACAAATGTGACATACGCGTGGCGAAAGCTTATCGTGGGATCCTTTCTTATGCGTAAGAAATGTTACGTGGGAAAAGGGACCTTACGCGTGGAGCTTACGCCAGAGGCGATATAAGAACCTTACGCGTAAGGCTTACTCGTAAGAGTAGACCTTATGCGTGAGGTCATTGTTCACGATATCCTTCACAGTGATACGCGTGGTCCCATCCGAGAACCTTACGCGTAATAGTTATGCGTGGGTTTTATTTACGATAACATCACTACGCCGTAGGGTAATCCTTATGCGTAGAGTCTTATGACCTTGATTCTCGAGTGTTTAAGCGTAGCAAAGCTCGAAATAAATTCATCAACTCATCAATGTTCACACAAGACAACAATTTATCACAGATAACAACATCCTAGTCCATGTAAACTGTTACGCGTAGAACCACATATGCGTAGTCTAAACCCTAAACTTACGCGTATGAGATTTAGCCATGGGATGAACATCATATTGATTCTGGTAGTTCTGAGAAGTCCATAAAGTAGTTTTATCCAAGTTTTAACATCAAATAAGGCTTGAATCAAAAATACCCAATTTATATGAACTTGAACCCTAATTTTTGAATTAAGTATCATAGTTGTTTCTGGGTGATTTCTGGGTTTACATGTGTTCAATTGAACTTGAAAACAACCTTATATGACTATCTTTTATACCAAAACCTTCACATTTGAAAAGACCCAATTCTACGATAAACCCTAAATCTCAAATACACTCAATTGTGTGTCTAGGTGCGTTTGATGTTTAAAAAGTATTATAGATGATATTAAATCATTTTGACACAATCCTTTTAACTTCAAACACATAAACAAGATTATGTGTTCATACGCATACGCCAGAGAACACAAAATCACCCATAGGTTAAAATCAAGCCGTTAACTTTCAAAATGGTTTAAAACCATTGTTTGTAATCTTGTTATGAACATACAAACACTTACAAAATGAAGATATGAGACACGCAATTCTTGAATGATTTTAGGCGTAGGATTTGAAGGTTTTTAGCAATAAATGTGGTTAGAATGGTAGGTGGGGTATTTTATTGAAAACTACTTTTGGATTATGACAGTTTCAGTCCCTCCACCTTTTCCATTTTCAACCAAAGCCTTTTAACTTCCATTTAGGTTACCAAACAAAGATTTTTAAGAAAGAATCATGACGACACTCCCCCTCGGCTTGATAAATTTAAACGGTTTAATAATTTTAGTCCGAGGAGTGTCATTGAGCCAGAAAGTCCACCATCATTTGTATAACGAAACAACCGAGATGTGATAACATGCAAGTACACTTATGTTTTGAAACGGTTAAGCGATAAATTTCTCCCCCTCAACACTTGATCAGAAAAATACGAAATTTGAGAGATGCAAGTGTTGACGGAAGAACTGTACTTGTCATGTTAAAGAAAATAGATGAGAAGAATATTTTTGTTGTTTTATCAGATTTTATATTTTTGTATTTTGTTTTTGAAAGATTTTATTTATTTACAAAAGATGTTTTGGTGTTTGACGTGTTTTTAAGACGATTTTAAGAGGTCATCCAGCCTCTTGAGTCAACACCTCATACCAATTCGGTGGATCAACTCATTAAACCTAGCGGGAGGCAAGGCTTTGGTGAGCGATCCGCCAATTGGTATTCGACTCCACAAAGTATAATTCAACGGTACACTGCTCCACATGATCCTTGATGAAATGATAGCGTGGATCGATGTGCTTTGATTTCGAGTCCGAATCGAGTTGCACGAGATTGCAATGGCACTCGATTGTCGCAAAGACATCGGATTCTCAAATACATAACCATAGTCTTTGAGTTGTGTTCTCATCCAAATGACTTGAGCACAACACGCGGACATGGCTACATATTCGCCTTGCTTGATGACAGTGATGTACAATCCTCGCTTCTTTGATTGCCAAGACACCGCTTATCAAGAAATTGTAGTGCTCTCAAGTACTTTTCTCGAGTCTAGGCATCCTGCGTGATCGCCCTCGAAAAGCGATTAGTTCAAAACCGTAATCCTTCTGATACCGGATCCCCAAATTAATGGTTCCCTTGATGTATCGGAGGATTCTTTTAGCCTCGAGAGGTGGGTTTCAGCTTGGTCGCGATCGATAACGGAGCATAGATAAACCAAAGACAATGTCGTCCGCTAGTCGTTAGATACATGAGAGACCCAATAATACTTCGGTATTTGGTAGGGTCAACCAATTTCCCATGTAAATCAAAGATCTAATTTCTTGGTATGAGCCATTGGTGTGGCATAGGTATCACGGTATTCATTCCAAATTTGTTTAGCAATTCAAGGTCATATTTGGATCGACTCAAGAAAATACCACGGGTGATTGATGAACTTGCAGCCCTAGAAAGAACGTAAGTTCACCCATCATGGACATTTCAAAATTTTTCTTCATGAGTTTTGCAAAAGCGATTGAAAACTTTTATGTGTTGACCCAAAATGATGTCATCCATAAATTTGAACAATTAAGATGTGTGCCCGTGATATTGTATAAAAGAGTTGGGTCAACCGAGCCTTTGGTGAATTTATTGGCAATGAGGAAAGATGATAGCTTATCGCACCATGCCCGAGGGGCTTGTTTGAGACCATAAAGAGCTTTGTTTAGTTTGTAGACATGGTTCGGGAACTCGGGATCAACGAATCCATCCGGTTGGGCGACATATACCGCTTCTTTAAGTTGTCCATTTAGAAACGCCTGTTTTGACATCCATCCGATGACCGTCATGTTCATATGAGCCGCGAACGCGAAATATCCGAATGACCTCAAGACGAGCAACCGGAGCAAAAGATTCTTCAAAGTCTATCCTTCTTCCCGACGATAACCCTTAGCAACTAGCCGTGACTTGTTTCGGATTACATTCCCTTCAAGATCCAATTTGTTTTTCCAAATCCATTTTAGACCAATGACGAGACCCCCGTTGGTCTTGCAACCATTCCCATACTTCAAGACGCTTGAATTGATTGAGTTCTTCTTGCATGGATTCAATCCAGTTGTCTTTGTCATTGCATCCTTAATGTTTTTAGGTTCGATTAGCGAGACAAATGAGTGCATAAATGCAAGTGTTCACCATCCGAGTGAAGACGTTGTCTCGTAATGACCGGTTGATGCGGTAGCCAATAATGTTAACCGAGGATGGTCTTTTGTCCATCTATGTGTAGAGGTTGATGTTGGTATACATTGTGCGATTTTGAGGATTCAAATGGTTTGTTGAAGATTCCGCGACATCCGTGCGCAGCAGCCTCATTGGCAAACGGGTTGAAGAACGACGGATCAAAATCATGGGGGGGTACTTCATTCGTAATATCATCACCGGTTCATCATTGTTGGGCGCGTGTGTTCAACTGTTGTGTTGGAGTCAATTGGTGTAGGTGCATCTTCAACAGAGTTGTTGTAGCGGTGTATCGTATAGGAATATTGTCAAGTTGTGCAATGAAACATCGGATACACCAGAGCACGCTCATCAATATCGTCACGTAATGCAGGAGCAAATAACCTTCCATTTGTTGACGAGTTAGTGAGGGCTTTCTTCACCGATGATGGGGTTTGAGGAAGTTTAAACGGTTGTGACCGGGTTCTAAGTCATATACTCGTAAGCCATTTCCGTGAGTTCATCGAAATGAGCATGAATCGCTTCCATTACCTCCTTAGTTCGACGATTCCAGATTCGGAAACCTTTAGAATTGTCACAAGATCCAATAAAGACTCCAATATCGCTTTTGCTTTGAGCTTTCCAAAATCATCACGATCATTATTCGGATAGCGAGGGATCCAAATACATGAAAGTGTTTGAGGTTCGGTTTATAGTTGTGACAAGCTCAAAAGGTGTTTTGTTGTATGCTTTGTGATCATGGAACGGTTTTGAGTATAGCATGCGAGATACACCGCCCATAAGTAATCTGAAGTTTAGCATTGATTAACATTGTTCTTGCGCTTCCACTAACGCTCGGTTTCGCTCTTCAACAACTCCGCTTTGTTCGTGTGTCCGTGCAATAGATGTTTGATGCGAATTCCACTTTCTCATAAAATTCACGAAGGGTTTGTTAACAAATTCAGCCTTTGTCTGCTCGATGATTCTCGACGGTGTTGCATGAGTGAACTCAGATCTTTGTGAAAGGTGATGATCATTTGTGGAGCTTGGTCTTTACTACGAAGAAAGTAGACCCAAGTCCATCGAGAGTAGTCATCAACGATTACTAAGATGTAGCGTTTGCCATTTATCGCTTGCACGTGCATGGGGCCACACAAATCCATGTGAAGAAGATGAAGCACATGTCGAGAGTCGTGTTCCACCTTTGAAGGAAAATGAGCACGAGTGCTTTTCCCTTGTTCACAGTCGAGCAAAGGTGATCTTTTGAATACCGAATCGTGGGAGTCCTTCAACTAGTTTGTGTCGAGCAAGATTGGTGATGGTTTGAAAGTTTAGATGTGAGAGACGACGGTGCCATAGCCGTGATTTTGTAGATGTTGCTTTTGAAAGTAAGCGGATGGGAGAGGAAGCAACCATGTCTTGCATAGAGATAGTGTAGAGGCTGGAATTACGAGCCGGACATAAGATCGTTTCCTTGTAGATCACGAATGAAACAAGTTTTCTCCCAAAGCAACTTCCAAATCTCCATCACAAAATTGACCCATCGAAACAGATTTTGACCGAGGCCTTCCACATAGTAAACCCCATTGATTTCGATGTTCCCATTAACATAATCTCAGAGCCTATGATGGTCATGAGTGATCGTTCCTTAACTGACAGTGCCAATGAACTTTGCAATAAAGTTTGATAACAGCTTAAGATTTCCGTCATGTGCTCGGGAACACCCGCTATCAACAATCAGAGAATGATCAGATCACCGCATTACACACATTGGCGACACGATGGAATAGAAGTAGATGTGGAACCCAAATGTTAGAGGGTTCCAAGGTGTACATTAGACATACACACATTGATAAGTTTAGGCATCCATTTAAATCCAAGTGTGTTATATATCCATTTCGCCATCTATAACTACTCTTTGCTTTAGTCTTAGTGAAAACACTAGGTGTTATCAGATTCTTAGGAGGTGTAGCGAGCTACCGTGATAGCAATGGTTGCCTTAGAATCTAACGAAGGTGGTTTACCAAGCACGTACTTAGAATGATTAGTGGGCCTAGAGGTATTCCGATTCTTAGGATTCCGTAATCTAGAGATTATAGCTTTAGCAACACATTTGTCATGACAATCGAATTCATACTCTTTTGACAAATATCACAAGGTGCATCGATCGAATATCAAAGGTACTTAACGGTTTAGCATTCGTTACATCACTATTTCTATTACATTTGCCGACGCAACATCTATAGTTGAAGTAACATGAGTTTTATTCAGATTCCTAGGGTGTTCTTCTACTTTAGCATTCCTTATTGATCTTTTCTTAGGTCGCAACTTCCTATTCTTCGCTTGAGTGCTCCTAGGCGTTGAAGTGCGGATGTTTGGAAAAGATGCAACTATTCCTGTTCAAAGAGAGGAAACACATTAGCAACTTGTGATTTGACAAAGGGGAATTCTAGGTTCACGATTACTAAGTGTGACCGGTGCTAATCTCTTAATCACGAGAGTCGGAAGTTGTTCATACTTTCCTAACATTTCCGTAACTTAGAGATGGTGTGAATCGATTTTGATTCTCGTAATCGAATATTACCAAAGAAAATTCATGACTTCTCTAGTGTGAGCAAGATAGTGATCAAGTTCGTTTGATGCTTCATCTCGAGTCTTTTGAGTAAATCACATATGACACCATATTCTGTTTAACTTTTAAAGTTCTTGTTCATATTTTGAGATTTGACTTTTCAAAGACACATTTTGATCATCCAGTTGCTCAATTTTAGGATCGTAAGATTTAGCACTCAATTGAGCGATTTTCTTTGAAAACCGAGTTGATGGTTGTGAATATCTTTTCACACCAATGAAGACGACGCTTTTGCATTGTTAATTTCCATGTGTAATCGCTTATTTTCGCTTTTAACGACTGACCAAGCACATTATCGGTGTTCTCAACAGCATGTAAGCTTCAACAATATCGCAGAGATATGATCGATGCATATGGCAACGAATAGAGTAGCACAACATTATGGATATCAAGACGGATAACATCTTCCAAGAGTCGATCAACATCTTTTCTCAGCTTTCTTTTGCGTTTTGTGTTAGTAATAGATGTTTCGCTTTTCAAAACGTTTTCATTACCCAAGTTCCTTATGAAAATCCTTTTCCGTGCAATTGCACAACTTTTCAAGTTTTTAACATTAGGTAAAAGATTTTTCCGAAAAATGTCTCGTTGTTCTCTCGCCAGAGGCGATTGAAAATGTTCAACTTTGATTTCGGATCGATATTCTATCTCATGTTGTAAAATTTTGAGGTCGACCATGAAAATGTCAAAATATCGAAGGATTTTTCTATTTTCGTGTTTTGAGTTTACTTCACTAATGGAAGGTAAAGGACCGTAAGTTTGTGCAAAGACTGCTTTGGGATTAACAATAGAAGACTCGGGTGTTTTGATGATAACCCTTGGTGTGTTAGAAGAATCCGTTGGTGTGACGAAGTGACCGCGTTTTATAATTAAAGGTTTGTTGTAAACAACATTTTTAATTTTGATCGACTCTCGCCTTCTCGCATCTAATTCCTCTTGACGATGGTATTCAACAACACTCATGATAGTATTATCAATTTTGTATGGTGCTGGAAACTTGAGAGTTGGTTTGAATGTTTTAGTGAAAGCTTAGGTTTGTAATCACTAGATTTTTTCCAAATCCGCTTGGATTGGGTTTTAAGGTAAACTTTTCAATAGTCATTACGGATTCACCATGTTTGTAAACAACAGCTTTAAACTCTTTAAGTTTGTTTTGCAAGCGATGATTTCTTCAAGAAAGTCATCTACCCGATTCGTCGAATGCTTTTGTATGCGGAGAACTGCTTTTGACAATTTAACAACTCAAATTTTAGCTTTTTATTTTCCAAGGTGAGAGTGTTAATTTGCTTTTATGTTCATGTTTCATTGTTCTAATTCGGACAACAAAGCATTCTTCGAGGCGGATAGATCACGATCTGTCTCTAAATATTTTCGCTTTGATGAGATTTTGTAAAGCGGCTTCAAAACCTTTTCACTGTTTTCTTGAGTTTTGAAAAAGTTGAGTTGCATTTGTAAACATTCAAAATCCTTGGTTAACAAAGCATTTTACTTTTTAGGGATTGATTTAATGCATAACATTCCTCCATTTTGATTTTATGGTCTTGAATTAACCGAGCAAAATCCGGATGAGGCAACAGATCATCTTGTTCAACGTGAGTCTCAACATGATCATTCTTTAGATCCTCAAGCACGACCACGGAGTCAATTTGGTTATCAAAGGGACCATAAGGTCGCCTTGATCGTCAAATGTAACTACTGTGGTTAACTTGAAAATCATCGAAGAAGATGTAGAAGACTCATTTTGAGCGATCCCGATCCGTGCGGATTCGAGATATTACGGAGATATTAGTTCGAGATATGATGATGGTTTGTTCGGTACTGAGACAAGCCATCGTGTCATACATCTGGCCCGAATCACTCATGTGTAGTTCATGCATATTAGCCATCAACATAACACCATTAGCCTGCAAGTCCTCCATATCATCATTTGAGTCGCATCCGCCATAAAGCTCGTTCTTTGTTTGTGAGAGATCCACCGGCTTCATCCTTAAGAGCCAAAAGTAAGGCCTCTTTGAAATAAGCACCGCCTCGAGTCCTTGGCTTTGGGCATGCATTAGCCAGTGTCCCTTCTCATTGCGCTTGTAGCATCTAAGACCATTTAACCGATTTTGAGCATTTCCTGCTCCACCACTTGAGCTCGTTGTTATTCCTACCCACAAGATTAAACCCTTGACCACCGCTCATCCGACGACCATAATCACGATTACGAACTTCAACACGTCCATTGTTCACAACAGACTTGAGTCCGTGTGTTAGATGAGGAACGAATACGATTGTTGGATTTGTTGGTGTAACGCCAAAAGCATTAGCAATCATCACAAATCCTTGTTGCAATGCTTCAATGGATCGATTTCTCAAGATCTTCACCGACATATGCTTGAGCATTGTTGTCGTATGGAACCAATTGATTTTGTTGAGGTTGAGGTTGTTCTTTGTGAAGGTGTGTTGGAAGCGCTTGGTTGAGTTCTTTGGTTGAGAGGATAATTCGCTGAGCATACAAGGCAAGTTGTTGATTGTCCGGTTGTGATTGCTTAGCAATTTGAGCACGGAGAATCCTTTCCGATCAACTTCCTTTTCATGAGGCTTCAAGTAATCGTACAACAATCCATAAGTAGAATGATGCATGTTCTTCGCTTGACGGAGAAAAATGACATACTTCTCCCATTCGGACCGAGACTACTCAGAACTTAGTATTCACCGCAATTCTTGGCATGATGATGTTGTGTTTATCCAAATCATTGATGATGTCTCGAAAATCGGTGATGATATGACTCAAGTGTCTCTCCAGGTTCAATCATGAAGTGTTCATAAGCCAAGTAAATTTTGGATTCCAAATCCTCCCGATTGAGTACGCATCCTTCCATAAGAAGACGAATATGATCCCACATTTTTGTGCGATCTTTTGAGCATCAACACTACGAAGAATTGGGTTTGGTAATCCTAAGAGGATGTATTCCATTGCAAGTTCATCGCCTTCATAGTGTAGAAGTTCAGTAGGATTTAAGTCTCCAATGAGAGCAATGTTGGTTTGTTCATCTCTTGGTGGAACAAAGCAGCTTGGATCTCCTGCACAAATGATGAGGCATCTCAAATGGACCTTCCAAGATAACCTTCTTTAAGAACTTTCCATGTGGCTTCTTCGGATCACGAACCTAAAGAACCTTATCACCCATTGATCGTAGTTTCGGAGTGAGCATGGGAGGTCTATCAGTGATCCAACTTCATGAATTGATTGTTGGTCGCTTAGAGCTTCACACATCTTTGCAAACCAAGTGGGTTCCTTCATAGTGCTTCGTGATGGATGTTGATTGAAATCGCTTTGTGTAGGGTAGAGTTTGTATGGTTGATATGGTTGATTGAAATGTTAGGATCGTGTGTATGGTTGATATGGTGATTCGGAGGTCTTGGAAGATGGAAGAAACCCATCTTCAAGTTAGAGAGAAAGCTAGAGAGAGAAGGAAATACTATGTGTTTATTGAAAAGAAAAGTGAATTACACAAAGAGATCTCACCCTCCATGGAAGTATGGAGGGTTTATATACCAAACACTTACATCTATCACTAAATGACATAACAAGCCCTTGTGTTTGAGGTAATAAAGATAGAAATGTAATCCCGCCAATGTCGCTCCATTTACGAGTTAGGAGCGATTCCAACAATCTTCCCCAATGGGACGACATAAGGATTACTTACAACATTTACTACAAATATAGAAAACAAATAAAGAAAGGTCTTCATAAGCTCTTCAAGTCTTGAGGATGATGAAAGGTTACGCCTTTTGTCTTCTTCTCGTACCTTGACTTGAGAACCGCTTTCTTCACTTGTAGGCAAATGATGTAATATGCATAAATTGGATTAACTTCCCCAATTCATGCCGCATGTCTTTAGCGACTTCTCCGACACTCCTTTTGGCGAAGTTTCAATCGCTTCCCCCAAACCGACAACCGTTCTTGATTCAAACTTTGATGTAGTGAACATTTCCTCTAACTTTTGAAGTTTCAAAGACGCAGCTGAATTTGTAGATGAGCAAGAAACCACACAAGGTAACTCGACTTGTTATGGAAAATCCGTTCGGGGTAACATGCAAGAAATCAACAAGATCTTCTCACGTATGTAGATGCTTCACACCAAATGCACCACAAAAGACGAAATGAAACGACTTCCACACGAATGTTGCGGTCATCGGAATAGTAGTTACCGTTAATCTGCAATTACTCGATAAAATGACCGTGTGTGAGGCATCATAACATCCTATTTAGGTAATCTTCACACACGATAACTCGTGAAAGTGAGACGATAACACCGTAGTGAGACGTTTGAACCACAAATCGCCTCATTTCTTCCCCGATTGAAGAAATTCATGAAAGGAAACGGGTTTTCGAAAAAATCCAAAACATCAAAGAAGCAAGGAACACCTATACTCTTCCCCGATGTTTTCAACGAATCGAATCATACACCACGTATGTTGATGATGAAATTGGAGACATCGAAACCATGTATGTTCAATTAATCGAACAAGTGTGAAGTACCATAAATATCTTGTGAGAATCGCTTCTTGATAAAACTTCTCTACTGTGTATACTCTTCTCGCCTAACTCTTTACCAATTCCATTATCATTCCGACGGCTTTTTGTAGTGACTATCGATGGAGAAAACTCAATATGACGAACTTGAGATCAAGTAGTATAACCCGAACTTGTGACTTAAACTTGCACTATTGTCGACGAAGAACCCTTTTTCTTAACTCCATCGAAAAAGGTAAACTTAAGGTTTCTCAAATTATCCACACCTTAGTGTGACACTTGAGCACAACAACGTAACTCCTTAAAAGTGATAGTTATAAGTCGTGAGCACAACAACGTAACTCCTTACATCAGTTCAACTAGATAACTCAAGTCTTTGTCATTCAAACGGTTAAAGCTCGAACAAGGATCTCGAAGAATCATGCATCCAACCAACCCCGATATCTTCAAGATACTAAGTACACGCAACCGTGAAATCCCACTTCAACCTCAAATAAATAATAGTGAATTCACGCCGTAGTCACATCTTACGGTTACATGCCCCAAAAAATAGCCTTCGTTAACGGTTTAAATGAACTTGATAATGGTTTCCCGATCTTGTCAAAAATTGTATCCTCGTGAAAATTCGTGAACCAAAATACCACTCATTATGCCACATTTATAAAAAGTATTAACCAAATGCACTAAAAATACATTGGAAAATGTATTAGCTCAATATCCTTTTATAAAAATATCGGATGCAGTAGGCGTTTCAATTCAGCCCAATTCACGACATAAACTCAAAGCCCAATATTCCAAATGAAGAGGAAAGCCCACATCCATGGTGCAGATCACAGATAGACCCGATCCAAGTCATACAAACCCTAAATACTCGTTATTTAAGACACACTTAAAACTTATCATAAGTTTTAACGTCTCATAACCCTAAAAACTTTTGTCCGCCTCTCTTCTTATCATATCACTCACCAAACTACATCTCATCTCAAACTAAAAAATAATCTCAACTAATCTCAGATTGATCAACCTTAATCCGAATCAATTACTCACCGATCTAACTTCATAACCATGAACACAAACCAATCGAACCCTATATCTTAATGTACTGCTCAAATCCGAATCAAGAAATCAGTTGAATGGCTTCTAGATCCTCGCGGGGTCTCGGGTAGGTGTGTATGTGATTAGTCGTTATGAACGAACCAAGGATAAGAGTCTAACCTAATAGTTATGATTCTTTCCTTATGGTTCGGATAATAAATGAAGCTTTGCTTCAAAACAAATTGGTCGATGAAGAGATTATTTTCTTTCGTTTGATAGACCTTCTAGGTCTGATATTGCAGTTATGACTTCGAAAGAGAAATAAATCTGAGATTATCTAATCTTTTCAGTTCGAGTTTTGTTGATGTGTGAGTATTGATATGATAGTTGGGGAGTGATGTGAGGAATGGTTGTGTCTAGTTTAGGTTTGGTTATGTTAAGGCTGTGTTGTTTTTTCGAGCTTCAAGTCAATCATTTCGTCTTAGATCTGTGATGTTGATGAACTGAGGTCAAGTGGTATTGTTAGTATTTTGGTTTGAGGTCAAGGTCAAGAAGTCGCCTTTTTCATCTTTATCTCGTGTCTTACGCGTAAACACATTTCAAGAAAACCTTATGCGTAAAATGGTTACCGTAACTCTTACTTTATCCTTATCGTAGCCTTACGCGTAGCTTCATGCTTATGCGTAAGCATACGCGTAAACATATGCGTGGGCTATAGGCGTAAGCCAAGGCTTATGTAAACGCATACGCCAGAACCCATTCCTTACGCGTAACTTCACAGCCACGCGTAACAATTCGTAGATGCTCCTTATGCGTAAGTTTAGGGTTTTGACCCGTGTTGACTTTTTCCGCGATGTATTTCACCAAGAATCATCGATTCATAGTAACCTAGAAAGTTGGCATAAAGGATGCACTTTTACCCTTTTGACCAAGATACATGACCGTTGACCAACAAACTTTCACGAATATTTGGACAACAAAAGAATACGTGTGAAACAAAATGAATAAATCATTGTTTTTAAACAGTTTAAGACCACATTCATTTCGGTTAACCCATACTATTTTTGACCAGAAAAATACATTTAACTTGTATAGAAAACTGATAAACAACAAAAAGAATGTTAAAAGCTAACAACTTTGTTAAAAACATATTTTATACAAGATTTTGACAAAATAAATTCACCAAAAATCAACCAATGATAACCGACTGCCTTGATACCAATGTTAGGATCGTGTGTATGGTTGATATGGTGATTCGAGGTCTTGGAAGATGGAAGAAACCCATCTTCAAGTTAGAGAGAGAAAGCTAGAGAGAAGGAAATACTATGTGTTTATTGAAAAGAAAAGTGAATTACACAAAGAGATCTCACCCCTCCATGGAAGTATGGAGGGGTTTATATACCCAAACACTTACATCTATCACTAAATGACATAACAAGCCCTTGTGTTTGAGGTAATAAAGATAGAAATGTAATCCCGTCAATGTCGTTCCATTTACGAGTTAGGAGCGATTCCAACATGCTTCCTCTACTTCCGACTAGATCTCATTATACATACTGTGCTTCATAAATATTCACATGAAAGACTCAAATACTCTCATCTTCTTCTCTATCCATTGTTGCCATATTCATTGTAAAACCCGAAGTTAAATTGAGGGGTCATATGATATTTTAATTAGCGCACCATCATGAAAAACACACTCTTCGTTATTCTTGAGCAACAAAATCACAAATTCACACTATGTCCTTCACGTACGATGATATGGGGCAACGGGCGGAAATATGATCTCATTACCATCCTTTCCTAAAACATGGTACCACATGCACACACGACCGGTCAAAATTCATTCATTAACAACGGAACACAAAGACACAACTTCTCCACATTTTGTTCATACACAACAATGTTTGTAATGCACACACACGTAAATACATTAAGCATATTTAGCTTTTACCCAAAATATAATCAGTGCATATAGTCGCAATAATCAATAAATTTGAGTTACAATCATAATCACCTAGTCATAAAAGTTTCCCAAATGATCACTCAATATTCAAGGAATTTTAGATAGGACTATAGGAGTGATCCCCAAAAGATAAAAGCACGTCCTAATCACCACTTCAGCTTGCCTCAAATAACAATATTTTGCTACACTCGTCAAGCTTAAGAACCCGCCAAAACTTTCAAAGTTACACGAAATCCGACAAAAAATCGATAAATTCAAGATTGTATGAGAAACTGCGATATGTAAAGTTAATATACACGCCTTGTGATCGTGGTATAATTTGTTAAACCGATCACATAAAACAAAAAGGTAATCACACAAGATATGTGGTGCGAGAACTCGCAAACCTCTCCAAGAACCTAAAAGGAAAGTTAGATATTAATGGAATAAGATACTTTACATAATCATATTCACTATTAGGGTACTTATGAAGGACCAATGTAGACAAACTACATAAAGTCAAGGGTGTAAAATGTATACTAATATATAAAATTGTGAGGATGCGGACTATGATCTGATATGACTCGATCCTCGCGAGATTTTCTGGAGTAAAATACCCATGTTATACCCAATCTGCATATCAGTCCGAACTATAAAGAGTCCACATACAAGTTCACAAGTTCCTCAACCAATAAGCATTGTATATATGTATTATATAAATATTTTATATAATAAAAGAATTACATCATTTCAGAGTATTTTTGCAAAAACCTTCTTATTGAAAAAAAATTAAACCAATAGGAGAGCTCGAATTTGCCACGTAGGCAAAATCGAACAATATGATTAGTCAATAGAAAGTCAAAATTAAATTGGTTTTGGTCAAACTTAATAATTTTGGTGGAGAAATTTGGTTAAGAAAAAAAATGCATAAAAATATAGGTGTCAAATTTATGAAAACATAAACTTAAAAAAAGATGGAGTAATTAATAAAACTTTAGTGGTTGAATTTTAAATAAATTATATAGAGCTAAGTGTAAAATTACAAGTTTTCATGTTTTTTAATAAGTTTAGGAAAAAAAAACAAATAACCCTTTACACTTTATACCCCCTATACTTTATAATATTAGTAACGGGAATATAAATATCAAATGGTAAGCACGAGTTACTGTGACATGAAAATAAATATACGCGATTCTACTTAAAACAATGACTCGTGAATTATTATTTAAAATTTATATATGGATATCCATAAAAACATTTTAAAAACTTTATGGAGCATATTTTAACTTAATCAACGCTCATTATGTGTTACTAAACTCGCATATTTTGTACAACATGATATCAATAGTTAAAGTTAAACAACAACATCAACCTCAACCTCAACATGTCTGTGAGTTAAAAACGTTTTACAAAGCTAATTATTAAAAAAAACAAAACAAAACAAAAAAAAAGGGTTAGATAGTCATTGGTTAATTTAGAATGTGTTTTCCTTAAATTATAAAAAAAATGCACGCATCACAATCCTTATTTCATAACAATCACCTCCTTAAAGAGAAAAAAAAAAAAAAAAAAAAAAAAAAGCGTAATAGTTGGCCATTGTAAAGAAATAAAAGTATGTTCATCGAATTATTAAGCAAGAATATATAGTTTTTAATCGGTTATTACGTTACTATATCATGATAATGTTATTGAGTTGGTAATCACATATGTGAGATACAACCATTCTTCTATACTTATGATTTATGTGTTAACCTCTTTTGCTTCGAATAAAATCCGAAAGAGACTTCAATGTAACTTTGGCTTATGCCTTATCTAGTGATAGTTTTTAGTAACTTTTTTTTATGGTTTATCTTTTTTTTTTTTTTTTTTTTTTTTTTTTAATGTTTTATTGAAAAGTTCTACGCTTAATATTTTTGTTTTTACTATAAACATACTAAGCTATGATAGAATTAGTTGTGAGTTCGGGGATTTTTTTTACTAAGCTTCTCAAAAAAGCTTATAGCTTTATCATAAACTTATTTTGTTATGGTAATTGAATAAGCCAATAAGCACATTTAATAAGCATACCAAACACCCCTTTTGTTCTAATATGAAGTTTTCTTATTTGATGTTATGACTAACTTTGTTGTTATCCTCACTATAATGCAACATGTTAGTGGTTTTTGCAGTTTTATGATCTTATCGCACATACTAAAGTGTAATGCAATTTTTTTGTGTACGTTTTTTAGAAGAGGGTTAAGTATCAACACATGATTGTCGTGGAAGGATTTTCTACGCCTGCTCAAGGTATGAATGTATAATTAAGTTGAGTTGCTGATTTAGATAATACATGAATGTATTTTAATGTACCAACGATGTGTTTTAGTGCCTATATAGGGAATTTTATGGTAGGAATGTTCGAATATGTGAGTCGGATACGCATGTTATACGGTTAGAAATACGTGAGCCTATTGGGGCACACACGTAAGCAAAATCGTGAGATGTGATTGGTTAATAAAAGTCAAAATTAAATTAATTTTGTTCAACTTTTAAAGCTGGACACAGTCGTGACCCAAGTCACCGGGTGCCACATCAGCTTTCTCGACAAAATAACTTTGAAATGACCAATGTGGGGTGTAGGTCGAGGATTGGTCAAGGCAACCAAAAAACGAAAAACGGTTGTTTTTTCAACCGATGTTTACACACACTTTCCTTTCAATATTTTTTTTTTTTTTTTTTTTTTTTTCCTTTTAAACTTAGTCATCGATCGTGACAACTTGGTCGGTCTCGGTCATCGAGAGAATTCATTCTTATTGAAAAACAATTGGGCCAATAGGAGAGCTCGATTTCGTCACGTAAGCAAAATCGTATGATGTGATTGGTTAATAAAAGTCAAAATCAAATTGATTTTGTTCAAACTTTAATAAATTTGGTGAAAATTTTGGTTGATTGAAAAACATATAAAAATATAGGTGTCAAATTTGTGAAAACAAAACTTAAAAAGAGAAGGTAATTAATAAAACTTTAGTGGTTGAATTTTTATAAATTATATAGAGTTAAGTGTAATATTATAAGCCTTCATGTTTTTTATTAACTTTGGATTATAAACAAATACCCCCTTATACTTTATACCATTTATACTTTATATCTTAAAAAATACAATGTATATGTTGTTTTAAAATAACAACATATAAATTTGCATAAGATTATAAGTATCAACTTTTTTACTTTTTACGTTCAATAAGGAACCACTTATTTCATTTTTAAAAGTTTAACTTATGTGGACACGAGTTTACCTTTTAAATACGGCTAAATTATTGAAAACGAGAATATAATTATCAAATTGTAAGCAAGGGTTACATTAATATAAAAATAAATATACACGATTATACTTATAACAATATTTGTAAAAACAAAAACTTAAAAAAAATATGAGGTAATTAAAAAAACTTTAGTGGTTGAATTTTTAAAAATTATATAAGGTTAAGTGTAATATTATAAGTTTTCATGTTTTATAATAACTTTAGAAATTAAACAAATTCACCTTTATACTTTATACCCCTATACTTTATATATTAAAATACAATATATATGTTGTTTTAAAATTACAACATATAAATATGCATAGGATTATAAATATCAAAATATTTCTTTTACTATATAAGTTCAAGAAAGACTCATTTATTTTATTTTAAAAGTATGATTATGTGGACACGAATTTGAATATTAAATACGGCTAAATTTTTGAAAACGAAAATATAATTATCAAATTGTAAGTACGGGTTAGTCTGTAATATGAAAAGAGAAATATACGTGATTGTACTTATAATAACGAATCATGTAATTCTTATTTATTTATATAAGGATATGTATAAAAAAAACATTTTTTTAAAACTTTAAGGAATATATTTTAACTTCATCGACGCTAATTATGTGTTACTAACCTCACATCTAGTGTACAACATAATATCAATAGTGAAATTTAAATAGCAACATTAACATATATGTCTGCTAAATATAGTTAAATCTAGTTTTACAAAATTTTATTTTAACAAATTCTAATGGATATCAATATTGGGTGTTGGAGTTTTGTATTGGTAGGCAAATCTGAAGGCATCTGAGGAAATGAGGATGATGGTGGGGTGTTTTAGTTTGGTTAGTGGTGGCGCGTGGTGAATGATGGTGGCTATGTGGTGGCGCGTTGGGTGGATGAGAAGAAAAATACGGCGAAAGCGGTGGAGATTATGGTGGTGATGAGGAGGGTTATGGTGATCATGGTGGTGGTTGGTGTCATCGTTATGCAGGTTAGATGGGTTATTGGTGATTAAGGCTGCTTGTGTTGAGACCCTGTTCAGATCGGAGGCTATTAATTTTGGCACTTTCTTTAATCAATATCTCTTAATTAAGAGTACTGTGACTCGTTTCCGCATTTATCTTTATAGCACTGTAAGTTTACGTTCTTTCCTTTAAGATTAACTTTTCTTTGTCGAGAGGGTGCAAACGGTGTGACTAACTTCTTGATCTTGAGAGGTGTGAATACCTGCTCTAGTCACACCCAATTCTCTCGGCCGAGTCTTCTTAATCTTGGGTGTGTGTTCTGTTTAATCCCTTAATTGTTGTAGTTTAGCTATTGTCTTAGTTTCTGGCGATGAGTAGGTTGAGGGATTGAGAAGTTGGTGTTGGATTATTGGTGGTTATTTGTGTTTGAAGGTGGTTGGTTTCTTTATAGCACGGTAAGTTTATGTTCTTTCCTTTAAGATTAACTTTTCTTTGGTCGATAGGGTGCAAACGGTGTGACTAACTTCTTGATCTTCCTCCTTGAGAGGTGCTCTGGTCACACCCAATTATCTCGGCTGAGTCTTGTTAATCTTGGGTGTGTGTTCTGTTTAATCCCTTAGTTGTTGTTGTTTAGCTATTGTCTTGGTTTCTGGTGATGAGTAGGTTAAGGGATCGAGAAGTTGGTGTTGGATTATTGGTGGTTATTTGTGTTTGAAGGTGGTTGTCTTTCTGTCTATAGTTTGGTGTCTTTGACTTCTGAGTCTGAGTGTATCATAGTAAAAATTTTTTTTGTTTTAAGGTGTATAGTTAAGTCGTGCCTACTACAGTTTGTGGTTATTTGATTATAGAGTAACCGTGGTGCACTATGAATACATGTTAAGAGTTGGAACAATATCATGCACATTATGAGTGTTCGTGGCAAATAACCAAGTAATAATAAATAACTATTGCTTGAACATCACATATATGTCCTACGTTAGGTTGCTGAATGTTTCTTTGAAAACAATGTTACGCGTGCAATTCTTAAGCTCTGGGTCCTTGTCTTCAACCATTAGTATCTTAAGGCCGTTAGGACTGGTAACTCTAGATAGCGCCACATAAAGCTGACCATGGCTGAATACTGGAGAAGGCATATAGAGGCCAACGTAATTAAGTGATTGACCCTGACTTTTGTTAATTGTCATTGCATAACATGGTCTTACAGGGAATTGTCGCCGTTTTAGAATAAATGGCCACTTGGATTGCGTTGATGACAGTGATAATCCTGTATAATAACGTTATCCCTATATTTGAACCTGTCAGCACCTTAGCGTGAATAACAAACTGGCCTAGATCTGTGATGAGCAACCTTGTTCCATTACACAACCCTTTGCTTGGATTGATGTTCCGCAATAGCATAATTGGTAATTCCTTTTTTAAGTGAAGAGCATGTGGGGGCATCCCGGGGAAATTTAAGGAATTAAGAAATTCAATCGGATAGTGTTCGTGTTGTTCTAGGCTGTCTGTAGATGCCTTGCAAATCTCATCCGCGCCGGTTGTATGTAACAAATTCCCCGATAACTGTTTAAACATGTACTCATTGATGTCATCAGCGTCATCATTCCGAGGAGTTAGTATTGCCCTTTCTTTGAGGTACACATCGTCGGTTTGCCTCGTTGTAAAATCAGGGTATGTCTCTGTGACAATCTGTTTTATTGGACAATCCCACGATTTAATTAGGAATATTTCAGGAAAGTCAATCCAACTTGGGTCGTCCTCCCTTCTTTGCATTTTGCTTAAGACGTTTCCATCCCCACACCAAAACCCATCTATTGAAATCTTGTTTTCGAGTATCAAGCTCCCATTTTCAAGATACTCGCTCACACGCATGCTACGTGTAAGTCTAAATACTTTGCAATGCTTCCATAGTTCAGATTGGTTTATGCACGATTGAACAATGCCTGCCCTACTTCCTTTTGGTATAACTGGCAGCACTTGTCGAAAGTCACCTCCAAGCAAGACCGTCACTCCTCCAAATATTCGATTCCTACTGTCAGGATCATGATATCCTAAAATATCCTTGAGCGTCTTATCCAATGCTTCAAAAGCATATTTTTGAGTCATCGGAGCTTCATCCCATATAATAAGTTGAACTTCCTGTATGAGTTCAGCCATATGTGTATTTTGTTTTATGCCGCATGTACTGTTCTCTAATAATTCAAGCGGTATAACAAAACGGCTATGCGCGGTTCTCCCACCTGGTAGTAACAATGAAGCTATTCCTACCCAAATTGAAAGTGTTAATCAGTAACAAATTTTTATCCATTTTAAATTAGTTGACTGTTTAAAATTTAGTATAAATTTATACCTGAAGATGCAACAGCGAGCACTATCATGCGTTCTGATCTTAATCTTGAGATGATACTCTTGTATAAAAACGTCTTTCCAGTTCCGCCTAGACCGTAGACGAAGTAAAAGTTCCCTTTTTTACCATGGACAGATTCAATCACCTCTTCATAGATTAAACGTTATTCGGGATTTAACAATGAATGAAGTTGTTGATGTTCAATCTTACTCTGTTTCATATCATAATTCAACACTTCTCGTATGAGACGATTGTCCATGTTGGTTAGTAACCTTGGGTCAGGCACTGGTAGGTCTTGGAAGTCAGATAAAGATCTCCCATTTCTGTTTAATAACTCTTGGATCTCTATCAAACAATAGTTCTTTAGTTGCTCGTCCGTCAACTCCAAGTCAGGATAATTAAACATTTTCCTTTTCTTGTGTAGAAGATCTTCTGATAGAAACTTCCAATTTTCTTCCCAAAATTTTAAAGGTCTGCTAACATCACAAAATATTAAAATTGTTACAAATATGTCACGAATCGTGGTCCAAACATCCATACACTTGCTTCGATATAGCATATGTCCATTCCGTGTCATCATTTAAGAGGCCATATTCAAAACATGCTTCCTTGAAAGTGGAACATAGTTTGTCGTGAACGATCATGAGTTTTTCCCAAGAATCGGGACCTCTTGCAATGTTCAACAACATTCTAAGATAATATCGGTCTCCGGACGCCGGTGCGAGTAAAAATCCGCCCGATGCATTTTTGCAATTTGCGTTTTTCCACGCTTGTCTTTCTCATGCCACACGTAATGTGTAGGTATCTCAAGATACGATATCGATTCGCTTCAGATCACGCTTGTTTAATTCAAACCAATCGGTGAACATGGTCATGTCGATACCTTCTCTTTGAATTAGGGCGGTAAGCTTTCCGAGTCACGTGGTGTGATTGCGTCGATTCGGCAAGTGGTAATTCACTTCATAATGACGGATATGAGTAATGTATGTCGATGAAAACAAACGCCACAACGCCTCACATGGAGCTAAAACGACAATTCAAATAGTTCTTTATTTCGTCCACCTCCAAAACTTGTACATTTGCTAAATCACCATCATTTTGAACATTCTCTTGTATAACAATTGTGGCTCTATCGGGACCTTTATTTAAGTACTTGAATAAGTACTTAATTGCTTTGATCTGTTGCACCATTCCACGTTAATGTGGGCTGGTATTTCATGAGGAGATAACGGTTGTGAGGCACCACATATCCATATCGTATTTGAATTTCCCTTTTATATGGTGAGCGTTATTATTCCTCCGTGATAAATAGCATAACCATCATTATCAACAATTGTTTCAACCACAAAAGGTTTAGGAAAATGTTTTGAGCACTTACCCTCGGTTGTACATGGGCGTTTTTTCATCTTTACCGCAAGGTCCATGTAACATAAACTCGCCATTACTTTATACCCATCCGGATCATTGTTTCAACATGGTATCTCAAATTGTAATTATATCATTTATCCGGGATGGGGTTTTGCATTTCAATTCTTCTTCTAGCCACAGAGGATATGAGCATGTGGCCGTCCACGCTTTGAAATTCTATGACATACACAACCGAAATATAATTGAAACAAACATAAGATAATACACAATGTATATATAAAAGAGTAAACAGATTAAAATTATGGGTTAATTTTTGTTTACCTCCTCGTGACTTGCCAAAAATATGAATTTTTGTAAGGTCGTTTAACAGTTCAGTAAGTTTAATCTTGAACACACGTGTTGCTACTTCTGGACGGTCATGGACTTTTTGGCCCGGGACGTGCTTTAGCATTTCTGCAACCTCGGGCCATTTTGGATTAGCAGTGAACGTGATGAACAGGTCTGGATTCCCATACGTCCGGCATATAGCCATTGCATCCTGGTAGTTTTGCATCATATACCTTGGACCGCCTATAAAACTTCTTGGCAGAACGATTCGTTTTCCCAGTCCTGCTGCACTTGTATCCCCCCTTGTTACAGCGTCACAAACATTATGATATAGATCAACGCGTAACGTATCTTGATTTTTCCTGGTCCATTTTAGCCTCTGTTCTTCAACAGCCGCATATGAATCCACCAAGTATTGTTGGAATAATCGCCCACCTCTAAGCAGTGTAGTACCTTGGTTATTTCGCTGTTGTATGATATATGAATAGTATTCTTTCATTGTGACAAAAGCCCTTTTGGTCTTGCGTACATCCATGTTGTTGTAATATGGTATCTTTTCATGAAATCCTTCCTCCCCATATGGGAATAACAATGGATATTGAAGTGACATGTATTCTGAATGCAACTCAGAAATACGTTTCAAACCTTCATCCCTGTTACTTACAATAATATCTCTTGTAGGAATACCATCACCAAAGTCATTAGTAATTAGAGCTGCTATTTCGACCACGGTTGGTGCGTTGTATTGCCGAGATGTACTATGTCCACTTATCAGCCGTAGTTCAAAGGTGGCTGAATTGTGGTTCTCGCACCAATCCCGAGCCATTCGAAATGCCTTAGTAATTTAATTTGATTGATCAAACATTTTAATCAATCTCGCTACTATACTTGGATCCAACACATATCCCCCATCTTTGTCTATAAAAGCTCTCATTCGGTTTTTCACTTCATTTCCAGTGTCAAAAAAGTATAGCTGTGCATATTTAGGTTGAATTCCCAGTTTTGGAAGAAGAGAACCTATTCGATGATAGCTCTGGCCATTTACTCTAAAGGTATATGGACCCCTGCCCGTGTTAATTGAATGGTCTATTCTTGCTCCAAAAGATGTGTAACAAAACATGCCATTATATACCCTGATCTGGTCTTTGAATCTTAAACTTGCAGGATTATTATAGTCCATAAACTCTTTAAGAGGTGAAGGCGTTTCATTAAATCTTGGAAAAGAAGTTTTCCTCTTGACAAAGAAATGGAAAAAGTTGGGTTGGAAGCGCTCTTTGATTTATCGCTTCTCCCGATACCACATAATCGCTTTGCAATTTTGACACTCAAATGATGGATGGCCAATATTATGGTAAACAACGGAACACCTTGCCAAAAAGGTAAATTTAATTGGGAATAACAACATTTTATCCATCAAATAACATAATGCATCAATTATAAAGTATGAAACTACTGCAGATGCATGTGCGGTTCGCGTGCGATTTTTTAGTCGCACGAGAGAGTGTCCTGTATGAAAAACATTAAGGTATTATTCCTTATTACGAAACAATTATCCGCCAAATATAATCTGGTTAGTTAAACACCTGCTGATTTTCTTTTTTTATACATAAAGGGTTGTTTTGAAGCAGAAGACATTTGATTCGCCGTCATATCTGGTAAATCGTCCACTGAGCGTGATGTTTGTCCTAACAAATTACGGTGAACACGCGAATCAGGTATCAATTGTTGCAACAATTTTGTACTATAATAACGTAAGTGAATGTTTGGAGCTGGTGTATACCTGTAAATGATTTGACAATTTCATTTAGCCGTAAACCACAATAGCTTTGTGTTATTCCACTTTGACTGATAATTGTTTTCGAATCAATAACGAAAGATTTGTGCAACATGTCTGACAGGGATGGAACCTGAGCATGATCATTTTCTGACCCTGTAACGAAAAAACAAATATGGATTTAATCATATACATAATTGGAAGGTATAGTATCTTGTTAAATTGAGATGTACCTGTATTCATTTAGTATTTGGATGATATGTATCAATTTTGCAACACATAACCTTGCAGGTTTGGAAAGATATAGAAGCAAGATGTATATTAAAGCATCTCTTGGGATTCTAGTGTTGAACTGATGCAATAAGTGTACTGAACAATGAACAGGCTTGTATGGTAAGTATCTACAGGTTTTTATGATTCTTATTATTGATTTAATAATGAGTCTGATTTTTTTCCAATATAAAATAATAACTTGTTATGTATAACACACAAATTCATGATGGTTCATGTATATAACATATGGAGAAAGTAAAAAACTCTTAATTGTTATAAATGTCAAGGTGAGCAATTTTATTTAACACATTCAAACAATCAAAATATAAGTTATAAATATGCCATTACCTTATTACCGGGTATTCAACTGGTCTGCTGCATGACTCGCACCAAACTCTCCCATTCTTTCTAGTAGCCCCTTTCCTGCAGTTGTCTCCCCCACATGATGGGAAATTCCATCCCTTTCTAGTACGCACATTATCAATCTTGGCTTTAATTATGAAAGCGGCAGACTGTGTATAAATTAGATTCATAAACGTTATGCACTATAAAGATAATATAGAGATGGCGGCTGCAAAATAATACATACATCATTCCTTTTATTTCGGGCCCACATGAGCAGATTCTCGATAGATCCTTCTCTTGGTTCGTAGTCGTCTACACGAAACTCCTTTTGAAGCATCGATGATGCTAACAAATGCTTTAATTATTTGTTAAATTTTGTTGGTTTTAGGATATATTCAATAATAAAAATTAGTTTCTTACCAAATCTCTGAATTCAATTCTTTAATTGCAAGAATGTTAACGGAATCTAGGAGCTGGGTGGATGAACTGCTGGATAGATAGAGCTTATCTAGAAGGTAATATTAAAGGTTAAATTTGTAAAAGAAAAGTGTTGAACATGCAAAAGGTAAATAGTCCATAAGCCACTTACTATTATATTGCTTTGCAGAGGTTGAAGTCACCACAACAGGACACATGCCTACGTGCGTCGCCTTCTTCTCAATCAACACATCAGCAAGCCCTCCCCACAGGGTCACCCGTATGGACTGGCCCCTGATTACAAAGGGAATCGAAACAAAGAAAACAGTAAGTTTCCTAATATACATTGGCAAAAATATTTTCATTTTTACAACATCCTTTGCAACAAATATAAATTTCAACCTATGATTCGCCAGGTAGAAATCAAGGTTTTTGGCTCCTGTTTTGGTATAGTTCATCCTACCAACATTTGTCACATAACCTACAGCATCTGAAAGGTAAAAGCTTTTATAGCAACAATATTTAAAACAAATAATTTTAAGATACCTAAACAAACAAAGACATTACCAATGAGATATTTGTTTTCTGTGGGCTTTATATGATCAAAATCAACCAATTGTAACGGATACCTAACAAATCCCTTAGATATAACCAAACATTTCCTTATGCTTGTTGATCCATTAAACTCAAGCATGAACGTATCGTCCTTCCTGATACGAAAATCTTCTTTGTTTTGCATGACTACAAAATTTTTAACCGAATATATAGCACCCTCTTTAACCTCAAGAAATTGTGAGCTATCGTTGCCTTGGCGGTACAATGGATAACATTTCCACATAAAAGTATGTAAGAAAAATTGACAAACAACACGTATATTTGATAACTTTTTATTACATATTGGCATTATTTAGGTTTTTCACATGGATGTCAACATACTTTAGCATCGGACACCAAGAAATCAGTGCTCAAGTATCGGCCCGAAGGAGCATTTATATCCCACATCCTACAGAGCATCACTACGATCGTGCCGGTCTCATCCAATTTCAATTCGTCCAGTAACAATACAACATTTGGGCCTCCAATTTCTACAGCCATAATTATTTTTTGACTTGTATGCCTACCCACAATGCCTGGGCAGATAATGGGTCGCAAGCCTTATTTATGCAGGTTCCATTTAGTAGTGTTTTAATTGTAGATTGATCCATATTCTTTGAGGTTGCAAATTCGCAGCCCTTTTGTGTTTCCAACATTCAATACGTGTTTATTGTGAACGTCCGAGCATTCAAAATAGGGATATCTTTCATTCAACTCGAGCCTCTTCATAAACCAAACTAAATTTGCATTGAATATGAGGGCATCCTAAAACGAAATCATTTGTAGTTATTTTGGTATGCATAGACATGTATGTACCGTACTTTTGGTTGTGCACAACCCCCCTTGCACATTAAATTAAGAGGGATAAGCTTTAAGTATTATAGATACTCAAGTTATTGACTGTGATTGAATATTCTTTCCTAGACACATTAAATATATAAGATAATTAATTTTCATACTTATTTTCATTAATATGAAATTTGATAATGGAATATTAAAACTCTTTCTTGAGTGATCACTTAGCGAGGACGGTAAGTAATCAAAGGAGTTTTATGAATTCATATGATCTTTGGAAGTGTACAAGGTACAAGAATCCAAGTATGGATCAATGCATGCATCTAGGAGATGAATCTTATGTTTAATTATTAAATCCAAGTTTTGATTTATAATCAAAAATTAAGATAACTTCTGAGTGTTCCTAAAATCTAGTAGGAGTATTAAGTTTATTTTCCTAAATCGTATGTGTTGTATAACATATGAGAAGTAACATTCCATCTAAGTTAAATGTTAATCTTTAGGTTGGAATGAAACTTTACTTGACATATTTAGGAAATAAAACATACATATATTTGTTTATAAACATATGCGGTAAATAAGTCCAATACAGTATGACATACCATTTAGATAGTCTCAATGGATACATATATTTTGATAAGATAGGACATGAATGAGATCTTAACTGACTCAAGGATTCATCATGTATATCATGCTGTGTAGAGAAATTGTTGTATCATGCATGAATGCAAAATGATTTGACAACATTGGTAACTAATTAAAAGTTATTAGATAACTAGTGTAATAAATATTCTAATTCGGTATGTTTGGATTTGGAAATTCATTACTGAGCTTAGAGCTATTCCAAGTAATAAAAGTTCTATGAATGTACGATGCGGAAATTGTTGCTCAGTTGTCATAGCCTATAAACTTGGAGTTTAGGAAAGCACCAAACATCACCCAATGAATCTTTATAGTTTACGGATTTTTTTTAAGTAGCATATTGTTGTTTGTATACAATGATGCTAGTTTAATCGAGATGACACTCAATACTAGTCATGTTAGAATTTCATCATTGATGATGACCATGTGGACTAGACATGCTCGGCTGAGAGCATAGTTGCTTTATACTTTAAAGAATTAGAATGCTATAAACTTTAGAAGTTTGAAAGTTGATTATCCTAAATAGGTGTTTGATGTTGTCACACACCTTATGGAATATTGTGTGTTAAGATCGAGATATTTGTATGCACACAATCAAGAACTTCACTAATTGAATTCTTGAAATAAGTTTTCTCAAATATTCTGATAGATCAAAACTAGTTGAATTTCATGTTTTGTGAACAAGAATGGTTGTCATGTCTTGAGGTATATTTTTTTTCATCAACTAGGAAAATCATGCATTGGTCGATTTAGTATTTGTATAAAGGGATGTTAAACAATTATTATTTATGTTATGAATCAAAGTACGTGGTATGTTTGATTTCATTCAATAATAAGTTGTCTCCTATATTTGCATGTTTAAATCCATGAACGATTTATATTGTTCTAAATTGTCCATTGTCGATCAAGTATATGGGAATATAGTTGAATTAAGAAAAATCTGAGAGATTGGTAATATTCTTTGAATATTGTAGGAGGAGTCCCGCCAAACTTACATGGTATTCAATAGTTTGCATATCGGACTTTCCCCAACTAACAAGATTTTCACTTTATGGATCGGCGTCATCAAGTGAATCTTGTAATTGATTTATTTATTTATCCTTGGACTTGAGGTGCAAGCTGGAATTGTTTGTGTGGATCTCAATTCTTGATTTTAGTCTAACGCTAGCCGTAACTGGTAGTTGTAAGGGCTATTTTCAGAAGTGTTTTGAAACATGCGGATGACGTTTGTTGTAAAACCCTAAAATCTCAAATAGCGTGAAATGACAATTTTGCCCTCCAACTTAAAATTTTACCAACTCGGGAAACACGTCAACATCATTTAACAAGTTATATCATATATAATATCCATCCATTATGAAAATAATTAACTTATGTTATAAATTAAAAAGAACTTAAATGATTAAAGTCTAAGTAACATTTAAACATGTCAATGTGTACATAATTAATCTAGACTTGAAAGAGGACTATATACATTGTAAAATGATAAGATGGAAAGTTTATGAAATGGTCCTTGATCCCCCATAATGGCCGGCCATTTAGGCCTAATTCAATCACCATATCAATTAGTTTTAAAACCACATTTATCTCCTCATTTCATTTCAAAAACACCAAGAAACCCTAGCTCTCTTTCTCTTATTAATAAGTGGCGGCACCCATTAAAATTCTCCCATTTCATTCGAAAATCATTTGAAAATTCTCCGTAGGAGGCTTGTGATCGTGGGTAATCGATTCGTGGACGTGGTAATCGTGTTTGGCTCGAAAAGGAAGCTTGGTCGTGGGTTATATATTGTGTACGTGGGGTTTGATAAGCCAAGGGAGGCTTGGTTTGATTTTGGTGGTTTGATTCTTGTTCTATTGTCTCGTACACGCTACTAGGGTAACGTATCGTCATCTTGAATCTCTTCCTCTTTGTTTCTTAAATCAATTCGTGGCATATATGTATTCTAGGGCTTGTAATATAAAATGGATCACATAAAATCATAAGTATATTTGTTACATAAAATGATGAAACATGAATACATAAAACCTTGAATCTTGATCTCTATTATTCGAATGACTTATGATATTTAATATGAATACTGAAACTTATTTTGAGTCTTTCATTTATTTCGACATATAAGTATTGTAATAAAGGGTTTAATGAACTTATGAATTATGTGATTACGTATATGATAAATGGAATTGATAACAAATGATTACGAGTGTGTTTTGATTCCTTTATGGGGCGTATAATATGGGTTTGATGAGGGAGGTCTCGAATTGAGCATGGTATCACCTAAGGAGTCTTGTAATCTTGTATTAATCAACCTAAAATGGTTTAGAACGGATTCGTTAATCATAACCTAAAAACTAGGGTTTGTAATTACATGATTAAATAAAGTTAAGGGGTTGTTTCGTAAATTATGAAACTTGATGGATTAACTTGTTAATATACTAACTAAATGGATTAAATGAGTAAAATGAGTAAACTTACTATATTTACACTTTTAACCTTATACTTTGCATTATTGACATATTAAACCTTAAACTTTTATAAATTGTCATAAATGATCCTTAAATCATAATAATACTCATTTTCATTTATTAACTTGAGATAAGTAACTAAACTTACTAATTATGGAAACCTGCTAATTATGGAAACCTGCTAAATATGGAAACCTGCTATATTTAGAAAGATACTAATTATGGAAATCTGCTATTTCAAGAAAGTTGCTAAAAATAGAAACCTGCCTAAAATAGAAAGTTTCCTAAAATAGAAAGTACTTAAAATGGAAAGATTACTAAAATGGGAAACATGCTAAAAATGGAAAGCCGTCTTAAACGAGTGTTTCTGATTCTTATAGAACGTTATCTAATTCATATAGGTTCCGGGCGACGTAATTGATCTCCTTTCTTGACTTTACTTTCGTTGTTGATTGCTTCGAATAAGGTATAGATATTCTGACCTTTCTCATAAGGTTTCTCATGATCTCTTTGCATCGTTGATCTCTTGCCAAATTGATATTGAACCTTTGCTCTGCTATTGAACTTTTGATATTGACCCTTTGCTATTGAACCTTTGATATTGATCCTTTGCTATTGAACCTTTGATAATTGAACCATTGATATTGGATTATTGATATTGATTTGTGAATCGCTAATACTGAACCTTTGATATTGATTGACCTCTGTATTGTACACTTTGACCTGGCAGTTGATACCCGAGCCATTAACTAGGCATGGGGGTTCCATGTCCGTGTGATTGATGCACCAATGGCATGACTTTAGTGTGGTGGAGTGATGTTCCACACCGTCCCCATTTTGTATTGATTATGCGCGCTTCAAATATTGTATGGCCACTATTGTTTTGCAGGGGGCGTATGGTTGCATTCTAGATTTGTATTGTATTGTATTGATATTGATATATTGTTTTGGTGATGTGGTGAGTGTGTGTAATACACCCCCTCACATTTTGGGAGCTGATCACTCCATTGGCTACTTGAGGACTCCCCTCATATTGGTTTGGTATTCCGAGGTCACCCCTCCGAATACAATGGTTACTATTGGTTACTTGGCTGCTATTGCCACTATTGATATGGTTTGTTTTGTTGGCTCGGGATAGATATCTGACAGACCTTACACTTTTGATATACCTGTATTGTACCTTATGGATTCCCCAATGCACCATAGTCTGTATTAATTGTTCATTACTCAATACCCTTATATGACTCACTCTACTACCAAGATATATATGTTCCATTGCTTTGATCTGTTACACTCTCATTCCATTACTTCAGACTATCGTTCCATTCACGTACCGGGTTTATTATATGTTTATTGGATTTGATTATGATATTCATGTTTTATGTGACTCACCGATTATCCTGCTATGATGTGATTAACATGCGGTTATCCGAGTTACTGCTTTATCTCGATGATATGTGATCTCACCGTTATGTGATCCTTTGATTGGTCCGTAACCGTATTTGTGTGAAATCGATTGTTGATCTGCTTATCTTTTGTACCTCGCTCGATTAATCTCGTGGACTATGACTATCCGTTGTATCCTTATCTCGCTTGTTGTTGACCTGCCATGTTTGCATTTCGGTTTATGCTACGGTTTGATTGGGTAATTGGTTCAGTTTGTGACGTCTGGCTTGTTAATTTGTTTAATTGCCCTGCTATGGCTTTAATTCATTTAATTATATCTTTATACTGTATTCCTACTTATTACGTGTGACTGCCATGTGTTGACTGTTGTTAGAACTTCCGCTGTCATGATACTGATTATGTTTTCAACTAAGGGTTTTTGACCTGTGTGATTGCCATGCTCACTTGCTAATTAATTGCTTCCGCTTGCCTTAGATTTCTCTTTGACTTGTATGGCTTATGATTTCCTGAATTGATTGTATGCTGTATATGTTGTGTGGATACGACGTCTGCTATACTTGCTTATGTTTCAGTACTTGTATGCCTGGTTTGTATGTGCATGTATACATGTCATCGATGCTTTGCTTCGTTCTCCTTGTTATATGTGCTTTGGATATCTGTATAATTATTTTCTGCAGGATCCCCATTGACTCATTGTTCTCATTTCGTTGTGACTTTGCTATCCGTTTCCTTCGTTTCAATTCGCATTTCAGATTTTAGTTAGCGTTCGTTTTGTTATATCTGTTCACTGGGCTTTTTAAGCTCAGCCGCATTTCTTTTCCTGCGGCAGGTGTTAGGTTTGAAGATGGGCTTTGATGGACTGAGAGTTGGATTATTTGAGTGGACCAACCCTAGATACCTTATTATTTGGATTTATTTTGTTGGGCTATTGTTTGGAGATTTCATTTTATTTTAGACATATTGGATTTTGTATTTTTCCTTGTAAGTCATTCGTCTATATGACTTGGTACTTTATTCTTTAAGGCTTTCGCTTGTAAGATTTTATTTGTATGTTCTGATATGACACCAGAATGTGACACTTCTACCCTTGTCGGGTTGGGGTGTTACAATTATGGTCTCAGAGCCCAGGTTTCGTCTTGTTGACCTTAGGATTGACCTGTGAGGACTTGGGTAGACACTAGGCTTCCGTCTGTTATGATATATTCCGATTCCTTTTGATTTCCATTCAGATTTGACTTCGATAATATTTTGTCTTCACTGTTTTGGTCTTCTTCTCTTCACATTCGATTTTATTATTTTGTCTTCGCACATCCGTTTGTCGATCGTTAGGTGAAGACTACTCGTAGAGTCGAAGACAATGGTGCCGACCCTGCGTTGCTGCAACAGTTCCTGAGCTGGAGAGATTCGTGAAGCAGAAGCCGTACCCGACCGCTATGCTACTGGAGACATCAGGATGCTGCTGGAGGAAGCTGGACGGATCAACCAAAGATACAAAAGACGAAGACAAGATTCAACCGGTGGCTGAGGAGGATCATCTACTTCATATGACTTGGGCGCAACTTGTGTTACTCTGATTCGTTTGTCATGCGTTTTGAGGCGGTTTGATATCTTGCTATGTGATTTTAATCGGCATCACTTTTCTTTGATTTGTTCAGAACTCGGTTTGAATCGTGAAGTTTTATCATTTAGCATGTGGTAATATCTCAGTTTTTCTTTTGGATCGTCAATAATGAGTCGTGAGGAACCGTTCGAGCTATTTGGTGGCATTCTCTCTTTTGTGGTATGGTAAGTTGTTTTGATGTAGTATATGTTGTATGTATGTGATCTGGCCTGCTTTGGTATGTTATTTGTTATCTGTATGTGATATGTTTTGAGTGCTTTTGACTATGTGGTTTGTCATGACCCGGGACAGAATATGGTGACAATAAGGGCTTGTTATGTGATGCAAGTATTATGATGCCTGATCAACGTGATAATACCGAGATCATATAACTTGAACTTATTGGAATCATACGACGTTTTGGGAAATACCTGGGGTTGGTACGTGAATGGACTAAGACTTATAACCGTTATTTGTCACTCCTCCTGTTCGATCGGAATTCTGTACCTCTTTGTGAGATTCTCACCGATATCTGTTACGGGTAAGATTTGTATGCTTGAAACTGATACGATTATGATCTGTACGAAACCATGGATTTGCTACATCCGCTTTAAGCCGATGCGTCTCAGTACCTCTGCGACTTCAATTTTCGAGGACGAAAATTTTCTTTTAGAGGGAAGAGTTGTAAACCCTAAAATCTCAAATCGCGTGAAATGACAATTTTGCCCTCCAACTTAAAATTTTACCAACTCGGGAAACACGTCAACATCATTTAACAAGTTATATCATATATAATATCCATCCATTATGAAAATAATTAACTTATGTTATAAATTAAAAAGAACTTAAATGATTAAAGTCTAAGTAAAACATGTCAATGTGTACATAATTAATCTAGACTTGAAAGAGGACAATATACATTGTAAAATGATAAGATGGAAAGTTTATGAAATGGTCCTTGATCCCCCATAATGGCCGGCCATTTAGGCCTAATTCAATCACCATATCAATTAGCTTTAAAACCACATTTATCTCCTCATTTCATTTCAAAAACACCAAGAAACCCTAGCTCTCTTTCTCTTATTCATAAGTGGCGGCACCCATTAAAATTCTCCCATTTCATTCGAAAATCATTCAAACAAAGGTGTTCCTAGGAGGCTTGTGATCGTGGGTAATCGATTGGTGGACGTGGTAATCGTGTTTGGCTCGAAAAGGAAGCTTGGTCATGGGTTATATATTGTGTACGTGGGGTTTGATAAGCCAAGGGAGGCTTGGTTTGATTTTGGTGGTTTGATTCTTGTTCTATTGTCTCGTACACGCTACTAGGGTAACGTATCGTCATCTTGAATCTCTTCCTCTTTGTTTCTTAAATCAATTCGTGGCATATATGTATTCTAGGGCTTGTAATATAAAATGGATCACATAAAATCATAAGTATATTTGTTACATAAAATGATGAAACATGAATACATAAAACCTTGAATCTTGATCTCTATTATTCGAATGACTTATGATATTTAATATGAATACGAAACTTATTTTGAGTCTTTCATTTATTTCGACATATAAGTATTGTAATAAAGGGTTTAATGAACTTATGAATTATGTGATTACGTATATGATAAATGGAATTGATAACAAATGATTACGAGTGTGTTTTGATTCCTTTATGGGGCGTATAATATGGGTTTGATGAGGGAGGTCTCGAATTGAGCATGGTATCACCTAAGGAGTCTTGTAATCTTGTATTAATCAAGCTAAAATGGTTTAGAACGGATTCGTTAATCATAACCTAAAAACTAGGGTTTGTAATTACATGATTAAATAAAGTTAAGGGGTTGTTTCATAAATTATGAAACTTGATGGATTAACTTGTTAATATATTAACTAAATGGATTAAATGAGTAAAATGAGTAAACTTACTATATTTACACTTTTAACCTTATACTTTGCATTATTGACATATTAAACCTTAAACTTTTATAACTTGTCATAAATGATCCTTAAATCATAATAATACTCATTTTCATTTATTAACTTGAGATAAGTAACTAAACTTACTAATTATAACCTGCTAATTGTGGAAACCTGCTAAATATGGAAACCTGCTATATTTAGAAAGATACTAATTATGGAAATCTGCTATTTCTGGAAAGTTGCTAAAAATAGAAACCTGCCTAAAATAGAAAGTTTCCTAAAATAGAAAGTACTTAAAATGGAAAGATTACTAAAATGGGAAACTTGCTAAAAATGGAAAGCCGTCTTAAACGAGTGTTTCTGATTCTTATAGAACGTTATCTAATTCATATAGGTTCTAGGCGACGTGATTGATCTCCTTTCTTGACTTTACTTTCGTTGTTGATTGCTTCGAATAAGGTACAGATATTCTGACCTTTCTCATAAGGTTTCTCATGATCTCTTTGCATCGTTGATCTCTTGCCAAATTGATATTGAACCTTTGCTCTGCTATTGAACTTTTGATATTGACCCTTTGCTATTGAACCTTTGATATTGATCCTTTGCTATTGAACCTTTGATAATTGAACCATTGATATTGGATTATTGATATTGATTTGTGAATTGCTAATACTGAACCTTTGATATTGATTGACCTCTGTATTGTACACTTTGACCGTCGCTTGATACCCGATCCATTAACTAGGCATGGGGTTCCATGTCCGTGTCATTGATGCACCAATGGCATGACTTTAGTGTGGTTGAGTGATGTTCCACACCGTCCCATTTTGTATTGATTATGCGCTTGGATATATTGTATGGCCACTATTGTTTTGCGGGGCGATGGATGCATCCTAGATTTGTATTGTATTGTATTGTATTGATATTGATATATTGTTTTGGTGATGTGGTGAGTGTGTGCAATACACCCCCTCCCATTTTGGGAGCTGATCACTCCATTGGCTACTTGAGGACTCCCCTCATATTGGTTTGGTATTCCGAGGTCACCCCTCCGAATACAATGGTTACTATTGGTTACTTGGCTGCTATTGCCACTATTGATATGGTTTGTTTTGTTGGCTCGGGATAGATATCTGTGACAACCCGAACTTTCAGGTCATTTCTTGAAACAATTCATGCTTTACAAATTCAACATTTATCGTAAACTAGGTTTACGTGTTCCAAATTCGCGTAACCATTAATGGTTTAGCGGCGAATTCATGATCATATCATCACGAACATTTTATTTGGACTAAGTCTAGTCTACATTACATTTGCATCATTTGCATTATGATAGTTCATGCATGACTTTACATTTCAAATTAAACGCGTAAATTTTATATTAAATAAACGTTATCGCGTGAGTTATTATTTTGAAAATTTAATCCGTTATTTCTAAAATTGATCCCGATATATTTTTATACTTATGTTTAGTTTATAAAACTATATTTTTAGTTACCTAGTGTTTTAAATTTATTTTGTATATAAATCGTTAAATTTATATTATTACGACGTTTTTCTTAAAAACTACACGATAATTATTTTATCACTCAAATTTCACAAGGAATGTATTTTTACAATTTTTATGATCTCATTACATTCTACTTTGATCTATTAAAAATCTCTTTTACCTAAAAGTTACCATTTACCTTACAAGTATTATTAACTACATACATTTACTTACACATTCATTTTTGACAAATTATATACAAGTAAAAAAAAAAAAAAAAAAAAATTTTATAATTACCAAATCCCTCCCCCTTGGCCGACAAGGGGAGGGTTGGCATTTATTGATTGGCATGGTTCTTGATTGCTTAGATTATACATATACATAAAGTCTTCTTTGTACATTTTACTCATTCACTTCATTTTATCAAGTCAAGCAAAACTTTCTCTCTTGTTTCTTCTCCATCAAAACCGCCACATCAAGGGGTTATCAAGGGATCAAAAATTTTGCAAGCTCAAGTGTTAAAACAATCTAGAATTACACTCTTAATAAGGTTTTGAAATAAAACCTAGGGTGTTTAGGTTAAACCTTGGTTCTTTGCACCTCATCATAATAGCTTGTAAGCATATTTCTATCATTTTACATATTTCATCTTCATTTCATATTTATCTCTTCATTTTGGAGCAAGCATGCATGACTTATGTTGATTTATACCATTTTACATGATTTTAGAGTTATATATATATAAGGTCATCCTATAATTATTCCCTTGTTAGTTATTGGTCTTGATGATGATTAGGAACCCATGACACCCTAAGAAGGTGTATGGTAGGATTAGATTAGCTTTGAAGTTGATTTGAAGGATTAGAATAGGTTTAGTACGAGAAAACTATTTTCGATAAGTATTAAAAAGTGTTCTGTCCTTATTTTGATTTTCTGGAAAATCCGACAGTAGGCACGAAATTTTGGCCTTGATATTTAGAAAATATACTTTAAAAGCGAATCCGTGGCCACTTGAGCGGATTAAAACGGAGTTATAACGAAGAAGTTATGAATTTTTAAAGTTTGACGACGAAATATATATTTTTCGAAAAATTTCAACATACTATTTTTACTTTATTCGAGTCAAAACGAGCCTTAAGCTTTACAAATTATTTCGACTTATCAAAATATATTAGTATACTTTGATACGGGCTAAGGACATATAATACTGAAGAAAACGGTTTGAAACGACAAAGATACACATTTTCATAAAATTGCCGTAACTATTATTTTAGAAAACTATATTATTTTACGAGATAAGTGTTACGGTAACTAAAACGACCATGTTGAGGGTGTTTTTAACGTGGATGTGGAACTTTTTGGAACGAAATGTCTTCTAATGAAATTAAGATCACCAAGTATATTTTCTAAAACGATCAACCGTTTGTATAGCGGAGTTGGAATAAATTAATTACGGTTGCTCAAACTTTGCCGAAACTCACTTTTACACAACATTTAGACAAAATCAGCATCTTTAACCTTTATTATCTTTATGTTCGAGACCTCTATGACGAAAACTCATGAACTGAAACTTTTAGATTTTGATACAAGCTTTCCAAAACCGTCGAGTTCGCTTTCCTAACGATCGACGTACACCATTTTACGACTAGTTTTTCAAAGCCATTTTGTCACTTTCATGAAATTTCCGACGACATGATTTTACTGACGAAAAGTGAAAATTTCACCATAAATCATTACGAAACCATTGTAGGATGACATTTGACGTAAAACTTGTAAAGTGATTTAAGAATGGTCAAGGCGTCAAAAGAGTATTTTTCGACGATAAGTAATATTTTCAAAACTCGCAAATGGTATAAATAACATACTGAAATGCATGCATATCATAACATCATAACTCATTACATATCATATCATTCGTAATAGGTCCGATTAAAGTTTCCGCTATATTTCAATGTATCCACTTTTGTCATCGTAATCATTGCAACAGTGAGTTCATAGCCCCACTTTTACTCTTTTAACTGTTTTACAAACTCTTGGGGAGATACATGCTACATTTTTAATCGAACACAAATGCTTTGAACTGTATGCTATATCCGAATGTTTTATTGTCACTAAGTATTTGCCATGTTCAAGTCCCTACATCATGAACCATTATTCACTTGCGAGTGGCCGAATATTGTGAATAGGCCTATTGAATTAACACTCCGCTCTTATTGACCCGGTTAGGGAAATCGAGCGCACTATATTTGAACCAAGAAGGTAAATTGGCAAGTTTACCTATTAGGGCGGCGATGAAACGATGATTACCAATTTTTATTGGTGCGATGTTTACGCTTTGGTGTCATGAACTTAGTGAAATAAATACGATTTTGTTTTCAACGATGAGTGTGAAACAATTTAACTCACACTACGATGATTGTGTTCAAACGAATTACTTAAACCTATGGATTTCACTCAACCTTTGTGTTGACCTTTTAAGCATGTTTTATCTCGGTATCTATGGTATTCAATTCATGGCATGCATTTGGACACATCCTAGAGTCGCGGTGACGACGCGTCACACTGGGTTTTATGAACTTTATAAACATCGTTTGACTTGTACTAAACTTATTTTCCGTGCATAGTAACTTTCATTTGGGACCTATCTTTGTAACTCAAATGTTTTTATTAAATCAAGCAATGTATTTTCCAAACGACACTTTAGGTCGCTCAATATAACTTGTGATTGTGATGCTATGACGATCGGTCCTCGTGAATTCCATTCCACGCAAAATGTAATTTGGGGTGTGATGATTGGCATCGAGCTTCTGTTATAGAGAGCTAGGTTGCATCATTGACCCTAGACTATAACTACATCATCATAGCATCTCATCATTTCATCATAAGTGCATGTTCACTTTGCATGCGATTTATACGTACATTTTTCGAGTTATTTACTTTCATTTCATATCGATTGTCACATGGATGCCTTTAAATGCCCATTCCATTATTCTTTCTTCATACTCTAATGTGGAGAATTCCTTGTCATTCCCTATCATAATTTTTATATCTGTTGACTCATCACCGATAACGTCGAATGCTGAGATAAACCTTTAAGTACGGCAAAGTCACTCTCACTCCTTTGTTTCATCACTAACATGTCGAGTTACACGCTATTCACACTTAGTCACTAAACCATCATACATTTGAAGCACTTACGACATCTCATAACCCATTTCTTAGGAAACCGTCGATTATTTTGAAAGATAACCTCAAACGTATCATTTCTTATCACCTCTCTTTAGAGCGCACATTTTTAACATGGGATTTTGCTACGCCTCACATTTCCTCTTGTTTTGAAGAAGATATGGCACAAGAAAGCTACACCGAAATGACTCAAACGGCTATTCAAAAGTTGGTAAGGGATAGTGTAGCGAGGCATTAAGGATCGAAAGGAACGGTGGGCTGCTGCTGCTGCTGAGGCCGCTGCTCTTCTTGCCGCTTGGCTTCTTCTTGCTCTTGGAAATCAGGGAGGATCCGGAGTTAAGAGCTGTTCTTACAAGGATTTCAAAAGTGGAGATCCCACCAAGTTTAAAGGGATCAAGGAGCCACCGCCATGGTGCGATGGTTCGAGAAATTGGAGTCCGTGTTTTGCTTTGTAATTGCCGGATGATAGTAAGGTCAAGTTTGCTACAAGTACACTACTCGATGGAGCATTGTCGTGGTGGAACTCATATGCTCAACCGATGGGAATGGAAAATGCTTTCAAGCTTACTTGGGAGCAATTCAAGGGTTTGGTAACTAAGAAATTTTGTCCTCGTCTTGAAGTGAAAAGTTGGAGACCGAATTCTATGAACTAGTAACAATTGGGTATGATATTGACACTTACATTCGGAGATTCCAAGAATTGGCCGTTATGCCCGTCATGGTTTCGGATAACGAGAAGTTACTAGAGGCTTTTATCGGGGACTTCCCGAGGTTATTCAAGGAGATGTGACTTCGTTTGATCCACAAACAATCGAGGAAGCTATTAGGGTGACTCAAAAGCTCATGGCCCGTAGTGAAGAGAGGTAAGTACACCAACACCAACCAAAACAACAACAACCCCAACAACCGCACCAACTACAACAATAACCAAAACAACAACAACAACGATGATAACCAAATCAACAATAACAAAAGGAAATGGGAAAATGACCAAGGAGGCTATAATAACAACAACCAAAACCGTAACACTAACCATCATCAACAACAAAATAGAAGGCAAGAAGCGGGAATGGTTTATGTCACGCACCAATGAGAGGTAGAGGTATCTTTGGAACACACCCACTATGTAATCGATGTAATTTTCATCACTGGGTCCTTGCCGCCAAGTGCCACAAATGCCAAACACCGGACATCTAGCCGGGATTGTAAAGGTAAAGCCGTAGTCACATGCTTCGGATGTGGGAACAAGGACACTATCGAATCAATGTCCTCAAAACCAAGGTCAACCATTGAAGGTGCTCATGGGAATGCATACATGTTAGGAGGAGGAGAAGCTCGTCATGGTCACAACAACGCGAGGATCAAGAAGTTTGAAACTAATGTCTTAATTTTCCTTATGTACTATGTCGTACTAATTTTATGTTTTCCATCGTATCTGAAACTTTATAACTTAAGATGTACTACTTTGATAAACCACTCGTTGTAAAATATTCTCATCTATTGTACTTATTTTCTTTCCGATTTGTTATTACTTACGAGAATCTTACTTCCTTTTACTTTAACTATCATTTTAACGACGCGGTTTAAATCCTTGTAAACATTGAGAGTTATAACAACTAAACCGAACGTCACGTCATCGTTCCTTAATTATACATAGCCTAGCTAAGTATGTCTAATTCTGGAGGGATCACGTCATGTTGGGAGCAGTTATTTATAAATCTTAGTGCAAGCAAAAATTTTCTCATGTTCCGATTCAAAGTGATACTTATGAAAGATTCATCCGATATTTTCTTTACTACGATGTTTTATACGCTCTCAATCATCGATAACCGTAACGACATTTCTCCATGTTTTCTCTCCTCGATATTCATCATAAACTCAAAAATTCGATAGACTAACACGAACTGAATTCAGGGACTGAATTCCTTTTTGGATGGGCGAATGTGACAACCCGAACTTTCAGGTCATTTCTCGAAACAATTCATGCTTTACAAATTCAACATTTATCGTAAACTAGGTTTACGTGTTCCAAATTCGCGTAACCATTAATGGTTTAGCGGCGAATTCATGATCATATCATCACGAACATTTTATTTGGACTAAGTCTAGTCTACATTTCATTAGCATCATTTGCATTATGATAGTTCATGCATGACTTTACATTTCAAATTAAACGCGTAAATTTTATATTAAATAAACGTTATCGCGTGAGTTATTATTTTGAAAATTTAATCCGTTATTTCTAAAATTGATCCCGATATATTTTTATACTTATGTTTAGTTTATAAAACTATATTTTTAGTTGCCTAGTGTTTTAAATTTATTTTGTATATAAATCGTTAAATTTATATTATTACGACGTTTTTCTTAAAAACTACACGATAATTATTTTATCACTCAAATTTCACAAGGAATGTATTTTTACAATTTTTATGATCTCATTACATTCTACTTTGATCTATTAAAAATCTCTTTTACCTAAAAGTTACCATTTACCTTACAAGTATTATTAACTACATACATTTACTTACACATTCATTTTTGACAAATTATATACAAGTAAAAAAAAAAAATTATAATTACCAAATCCTCCCCTTGGCCGACAAGGGAGGGTTGGCATTTATTGATTGGCATGGTTCTTGATTTCTTAGATTATACATATACATAAAGTCTTCTTTGTACATTTTACTCATTCACTTCATTTTATCAAGTCAAGCAAAACTTTCTCTTTGTTTCTTCTCCATCAAAACCGGCCACATCAAGGGGTTATCAAGGGATCAAAAATTTTGCAAGCTCAAGTGTTAAAACAATCTAGAATTACACTCTTAATAAGGTTTTGAAATAAAAACCTAGGGTGTTTAGGTTAAACCTTGGTTCTTTGCACCTCATCATAATAGCTTGTAAGCATATTTCTATCATTTTACATATTTCATCTTCATTTCATATTTATCTCTTCATTTTTGGAGCAAGCATGCATGACTTATGTTGATTTATACCATTTTTACATGATTTTTAGAGTTATATATATATAAAGGTCATCCTATAATTATTCCCTTGTTAGTTATTGGTCTTGATGATGATTAGGAACCCATGACACCCTAAGAAGGTGTATGGTAGGATTAGATTAGCTTTGAAGTTGATTTGAAGGGATTAGAATAGGTTTAGTACGAGAAAAACTATTTTCGATAAGTATTAAAAGTGTTCTGTCCTTATTTTGATTTTCTGGAAAATCGACAGAGGGCACGAAATTTTGGCCTTGATATTTAGAAAATATACTTTAAAACGAATCCGTGGCCACTTGAACGGATTAAAGCGGAGTTATAACGAAGAAGTTATGAATTTTTAAAGTTTGACGACGAAATATATATTTTCGTAAAATTTCAGATACTATTTTTACTTTATTCGAGTCAAAAACGAGCCTTAAGCTTTACAAATTATTTCGACTTATCAAAAATATATTAGTATACTTTGATACGAAGCTAAGGACATATAATACGAAGAAAACGGATTTGAAACGACAAAGATACACACGTTTTCATAAAATTGCCGTAACTATTATTTTTAGAAAAAATATATTATTTTTACGAGATAAGTGTTACGGTAACTAAAACGACCATGTTGAGGGCTGTTTTTAACGTGGATGTGGAACTTTTTGGAACGAAATGTCTTCTAATGAAATTAAGATCACCAAGCATATTTTCTAAAACGATCAACCGTTTGTATAGCGGAGTTGGAATAAATTAATTACGGTTGCTCAAACTTTGCCGAAACTCACTTTTTACACAACATTTAGACAAAATCACCATCTTTAACCTTTATTATCTTTATGTTCGAGACCTCTATGACGAAAACTCATGAACTGAAACTTTTAGATTTTGATACAAGCTTTCCAAAACCGTCGAGTTCGTTTCCTAACGATCGACGTACACCATTTTACGACTAGTTTTTCAAAGCCATTTTGTCACTTTCATTGAAATTTCCGACGCAAGGATTTTACGACGAAAAGTGAAAATTTCACCATAAATCATTACGAAACCATTGTAGGATGACATTTTGACATAAAAACTTGTAAAGTGATTTAAGAATGGTCAAGACGTCAAAAGAGTATTTTTCGACGATAAGTAATATTTTTCAAAACTCGCAAATGGTATAAATAACATACGAAATGCATGCATATCATAACATCATAACTCATTACATATCATATCATTCGTAATAGGTCCAGATTAAAGTTTCCCGCTATATTTCAGTGTATCCACTTTTGTCATCGTAATCATTGCAACAGGTGAGTTCATAGCCCCACTTTTACTCTTTTAACTGTTTTACAAACTCTTGGGGGAGATACATGCTACATTTTTAATCGAACACAAATGCTTTGAACTGTATGCTATATCCGAATGTTTTATTGTCACTAAGTATTTGCCATGTTCAAGTCCCTACATCATGAACCATTATTCACTTGCGGTGGCGAAATATTGTGAATAGGCCTATTGAATTAACACTCCCGCTCTTATTGACCCGCTTAGGGAAATCGAGCGACTATATTTGAACCAATGAAGGTAAATTGGCAAGTTTACCTATTAGGGCGGCGATGAAACGATGATTACCAATTTTATTGGTGCGATGTTTACGCTTTGGTGTCATGAACTTAGTGAAATAAATACGATTTTGTTTTCAACGATGAGTGTGAAACAATTTAACTCACACTACGATGATTGTGTTCAAACGAATTACTTAAACCTATGGATTTCACTCAACCTTTGTGTTGACCTTTTTAAGCATGTTTTATCTCAGGTATCTATGGTATTCAATTCATGGCATGCATTTGGACACATCCTAGAGTCGCGGTGACGACGCGTCACACTTGGGTTTTATGAACTTTATAAACATCGTTTGACTTGTACTAAACTTATTTTCCGTGCATAGTAACTTTCATTTGGGACCTATCTTTGTAACTCTGAATGTTTTTATTAAATCAAGCGATGTATTTTCCAAACGACACTTTAGGTCGCTCAATATAACTGTGATTGTGATGCTATGACAGATCAGGTCCCAGAATTCCATTCCACGCAAAATGTGTAATTTGGGGTGTGACAATATCCCATGGACCTTACACTTTTGATATACCTGTATTGTACCTTATGGATTCCCCAATGCACCGTAGTCTGTATTAATTGTTCATTACTCAGTACCCTTATATGACTCACTCTACTACCAAGATATATATGTTCCATTGCTTTGATCTGTTACACTCTCATTCCGTTACTTCAGACTATCGTTCCATTCACGTACCGGGTTTATTATATGTTTATTGGATTTGATTATGATATTCATGTTTTATGTGACTACTGATTATCCTGCTATGATGTGATTAACATGCGGTTATCTGAGTTACCTGTTTCTATCTGATGATATGTGATCTCACTGTTATGTGATCCTTTGATTGGTCTGGTAACCGTACTTGTGTGAAATCGATTGTTGATCTGTTTATCTTTTGTACCTCGTTCGATTAATCTCGTGGACTATGACTATCCGTTGTATCCTTATCTGCTTGTTGTTGACCTGCCATGTTTGCATTTCGGTTTATGCTACGGTTTGATTGGGTAATTGGTTCAGTTTGTGACGTCTGGCTTGTTAATTTGTTTAATTGCCCTGCTATGGCTTTAATTCATTTAATTATATCTTTATACTGTATTCCTACTTATTACGTGTGGTGATATGTGTTGTTGTTGTTAGAACTTCCATTGTCATGATCTCGATTATGTTTTCAACTAAGGGCTTTTGACCTGTGTGATTGCCATGCTCACTTGCTAATTAATTGCTTCCGCTTGCCTTAGATTTCTCTTTGACTTGTATGGCTTATGATTTCCTTAATTGATTGTATGCTGTATATGTTGTGTGGATACGACGTCTGCTATACTTGCTTATGTTTCAGTACTTGTATGCCTGGTTTGTATGTGCATGTATACATGTCATCGATGCTTTGCTTCGTTCTCCTTGTTTTATGTGCTTTGGATATCTGTATAATTATTTTCTGCAGGATCCCCATTGACTCATTGTTCTCATTTCATTGTGACTTTGCTATCCGTTTCCTTCGTTTCAATTCGCATTTTAGATTTTATTTAGCGTTCGTTTTGTTATATCTGTTCACTGAGATTTTTAAGCTCAGCCGCATTCCTTTTCCTGCGGCAGGTGTTAGGTTGGAAGATGGGCTTTGATGGGCTGAGAGTTGGATTGTTTGAGTGGACCAACCCTAGATACCTTATTATTTGGATTTATTTTGTTGGGCTATTGTTTGGAGATTTAATTTTATTTTAGGCATATTGGATTTTGTATTTTTCCTTGTAAGTCATTCGTCTATATGACTTGGTACTTTATTCTTTAAGGCTTTCGCTTGTAAGATTTTATTTGTATGTTCTGATATGACACCAGAATGTGACACTTCTACCCTTGTCGGGTTGGGGTGTTACATTTGTTGTCAATACAGGATTTGTTCCTTCAAATAATTTTGAAGTATGATACTACTGGGCCCCTCTTGGGGTTGATCATATGTATGTGTGGCCACACCCAAAGGAGATCTGGATATGTCCCGATGAATTTGGTAATCTTGATCAATCAATGAAACGAGAAACAAAATCGTTAAATTATGGAATGACCTTGACCCATATCCCTATTTAACATGGTATCTGAAATAAAGGGATAGTAAATGATTAAATCCTTTAACTAAGACTTTACGAAACTACACTCATGTATTTATGGAAACATTGGCGTGTTGCTAGGAGCTTACCAATGTTGTTATATTTGTTTAAGACATGTCCAAGTGAGAGCTATTGGGATATGTCCATATCATAAATAAAGATACGACCGGAAATACATGAGCCTATTTGGGGCACACACGTATACACTTAGAGAACGCTTTACTTAAATGTAATTAATTTAGAGAACGTTTGACTTAAATATAATTAATATGTTAGATGTATTAATTATATTAAGTAATATTTACTAAATTATTAAACGGTCATTAATTAAATCGTTAGACGCTTCAATCAATTATATTATTTATTTATTATCGTGTGACGTAGTAAATAAAACTTAACCCGAACAATATTGCAAGACTATAAAGGTTGGAGGCGGTTGAAACAAAAGAATAAAGAGGAGGTGCAAGCAAGACTTGTTCATCAAGTTTTGACTATATATATATATATATATATATATATATATATATATATATATATATATATATATATATATATATATATAGTTTTAAAAGCCGCCAATGGGCGCATGACTTATAGTTATTTGTTTTTGTTTTTATTTAACTTTAATACATTTTTAGAATTGTCAAACAATATTATAAAAATTATATATAAACTGGAAATGACGTTTTGAAAAAGACATAAATCAACCTCCTTCCAGCTATGATTTAATGCTTGAAAATGGTGTTTTGAAAAAAAATTAAATTAATGAAAATAAGTTATAAACATACCAACTTATTTATTATTGCATTAAGAATGAAAAGAAGTAAATGTTCTTTGAATATGAGAAAATAAAAGTTAAAAAGTTATCCGCAAAAACAAAGTATATGGTTTAAATTAAATTCAAAGAGAATGGAGTGTGTATGGCGAAACAGGGTGGAGTGTAGTGAGCCTCTTTTCTTTCTCAGTGTAAGAGTAGTAGATCCCCATATCAACACCGGCTTGTTCTAATTTTTTTTCCAGTGGACCACTTACTACATTCTAAAAACACAATAAGCTGTTTCGAGTATCCAACACATGATTGACCAAATCTTTTCTCAAGTGACATTTGCGACATTAGTAATGATTTCTCATCATCAAATTCAGCACCTGAAATAAGCTTATAACATTCAATAACAATTATATATGATGAAACTTCAAAATTACTTTTAATAGAAGCTTACCTTCAACCCCCTCTTCGATATCTTCCGGATTGAATACTGGCACAGTGGTCAATCCACATGCTTGTTTGATTTATTTTTATATTTGCCCTTTTTACTTGATTTTGACCTTTTCTTTCGTGATCCTCCAAAACATAAAGAGAAAACACCGTCTTCTATCTTCTTCTTAGGCTTAATTGGAGGTTCATAACCATATAATGTTTTATGTTAAACACACATCCAATACACGAAGAACCGGACCTTGTAAACCTCTTAAATCAATATGTTCATTATTAAGTCAAAAATTTATTAATGAACATGTGCGCATATATCAACAATTTTACAGGTTAAGATAGAATAAATAATGAAAGAACTCACATCAAAGAACACCGTGTTTCTGTTCGCATATCATTCGTTTCTATCAATACCATCAACCCTGTTCGCATATCGATCATTTCTATCAATACCATCAACATGATAAAAGGGTTAGTTTATAAATTATTAGTGATATATGATGGCTAAAATCATCAAGCTAAGATTCTTAAATTGATGAACTCAAGCTAAATTTACCTCCTATTCAAAGGAATGTATCATGTCATGGGAGTGCTCTTGTTTGGGTAATAACTTGAGAGCAACATCCTGCATAATATATACACACACATTGACTACACCATATAATTAAAAGAGTTGGGAAGCACGAAAACATACTGAACCATTCCAAAATGCATGATATACGGTCACATAGGAATGCCTATCAAAACAAAGTTAATATAAAATATGTAAATATATAGATATATATATATATATATATATATATATATATATATATATATATATATAAAATATTTATCATATTCCAAAATTAACAATGATTTACACAAATTAAAGATCAAACATACCTTCCAAAATGCATGATATACGGTCACATAGGAATGCCTATCAAAACAAAGTTAATATAAAATATATATATATATATATATATATATATATATATATATATATATATATATATATATATATATATATATATATAATATTTATCATATTCCAAAATTAACAATGATTTACACACGAATTAAAGATCAAACATACCTTACAATCAAAACCCTATGTTTCGGTTCGTATATGTAGCCCAATCATAAAACCTATAAACCTAAAAAACAAATAAACAAAAAACTAACAACATCTGTTAGGAAAACTAAGTAAAAACACCATGCATGCATTATACTTTATCATATACAACGTATTAGTGTTTTAGGAATTTAGAAGGATATTAATGATGCAGGATTTGAAAAGAATGACATTAGGATTTTCTGGTGAGCCTTGTGATGAAGAAAACAACGGATCATTAGAGGAGATTGTGAGGAAAAAGGGTATTAGGGTTTTTGAGAAAAAAAATATAATGAACATTTAAAATTAAATATACACGATGTGTAGAGGCGGACCTATAGCTATACAAGGTGGTTCCCGGGAACCACCTTAGACATGAAAACTCTTAAGAGGTAATATATGAGTTTTTATCGGGACCTACCTTAAAAATATAGAAGAAACCACCTTGAATCAAAATAGAACAAGAAAGAAAGAAGTAAAAAGACACAAATATCGTTTTATTATGTAACTCGCCGGACATTGTGGTCGGAGATGGCTAACAAAGAAAATGGAGTTTGAAAGTTTAATACTTCACTCTTTTTAAAAGGGTGAGAGATAAGTACAGTAATATTTAATTGTATATCTTATGAAATGGTCAATAACTGTAAAGTAGTAGTAGGGACCACATACATGTCTAAAGACTCATGTATATTTCTTGTTAGGGTTTTATATCGGATAGGTTACCCAACTTTCCAACTTTATTCGCCTAAGTTACCCAACTATTTTTTGTTCAAGCGGGTATTGGACTATCTGGGGTTGACATTCGTGTCATTTGAACTTCAAAAGTGTGTTCAATCAGGTTACTATTGACGAAAATACCCTTCTTTTCATTTTTGTTAAGTACATAAATGGTCCCTTTGGTTTCCCCGTCTGTGTTTATACGTTTTTATCCGTTTTATGCGTTTTTATACGTTTTCAGCCGTTTTCTTCCATTTTATACATTTTCTTACATTTATATCCGTTTTCATCTGTTTTTCCTCGTCTCGATCCATTTTTATACGTTTTGTGTGTGTTTGTTAAGTTAGTATAAATTACAAAGCACCATTTTCTTAAGTTAGTATCACGCCAGCATAAAGGTGTCGAGTGTGTTTGTTTTGTTTTGTGAAATCTGTCCGTAAGAAACACGAATAGGGTTGTTTGGTTTACTCGAACTTATTTTTCAACTTATTTCTTAGCTTATTTTTTGCTTATTTGATAAGTGTATAAAGGGGGTGTTTGTGGATTTCCACTGATCAGGGCGCGTTTTGTTAGTAGTTAGGGTGCGTTTGGTCATATAATAGGTCGAAACACATAACAGTTTAAAAAAAAGCGTGTCGCTTTCTTTTATAAATGATTTTACATAACGGTTTCGGGCATTACTTGGGATTTTGTAATTGAAAACGTATAAAAACGCATATTGGATGGGTCAGATGCATGCAGCAGCTGTTGTATGCATGGATGCGACACCTGTTCCTGAAGCTGTTGGCATTGTTCTGCTTCTTTTGCGCCACGACTCATTGGATGGGTCGATCACGACTCCTATCGCCTAAGATAACAATAACATAAGAGGTCAATTAAGAAAGCCCCGATGTAGTAAGATTTTATAATGCGTATACAAGCGACGTTGTATAAGAATTAGACACGGCATTTGCATCTCATAATGGAAACGACGAATCATAGTATTACTAAAGGGTCAATGAAACAAAAGTAAGTTTTTGATACACTTCTTTTTAGTCTCGTCTTGTTTATGTGAACTATTTAAGAAATCTCACTTACAATATTATTAACACGCTCCATAAGAACTTCATCTTTGTTTTTGCGGGCTCATTTTTTTCTCACTGCGACATTTTAACCCTTTTCTTTCCGCCCAAAGAAGTTTCACTTGTGTTACTGTAACACCCCAATTTCGTGATACGCAGTGAATTCAAACTGGTGTTACTTCACAACAAATCATAATAATAGAAAGCGAACTCTAATGGAGTCGTTTTAAAGATTTATCATTCGATTTATATAAATATCGAGTTTACAAAGATGAGGTCCCGTTGGTTCCAAGTTTACAAAATACATTAAATTGATTTTGAATGATAATAAAATTTATAGCCTTCTTGATCTAGTCCTCGCTCTTCCGTGCGACTTCCGACATTATGGACCCGAAATACATGCTTAAAGCTGTCAACACAAAGGTTGAGTGAAATTCATAGAGTTTGTTTGATGGTTGAACACATTATGTTTGTAGTGTGAGTTATAAATTCACACCAATGGTTTGAAAACCAAAGCAGTTATTATTAGACTAAGCATCATGCAATCAAGGCGTTAACGTGTCCCAAAATTAATTGGAGAAAATGTCGGTGCGTGCCCTATCGGTAAAATTGCCATTTTACCAATGTTACTCAAATATAGTCGTTTGTTTGCCTTTAATGGGGCCAACACAAAGCGGATTAAATCAATCCCAATAGATCTATTCACAATATTCGCGCCACTCTCACATAGTGATTAATGATTCATGATTAAGGGACTTATGTTTGGCAAATGCGGAAACTTAGTACTAATAACAATCAGATAAGTATAATGTTTGAAAGCAATGTGTTCGGTTTAAAATAAAGCATGTATCTCCCCCAAGGGTTTATAAAACAATTAAGTAATAGAAAGTGGGGCTATGAACTCACCTCAGAGTAAATGATATCAAATGTATAATGAGAATGATGGATATGTCATGAGAACTTCTACGTGCAACCTAAAAATGAAATGTTGCGACTTAAGTTTGGAATAATGTTTAAGAAAACATAAACCATCCTATATATATATTCCTATGTTGATCATGATGTAGTACATGGTTTATGTATATGTCGTTTATAGAAATGGTCTAGTTGTGAAAACGTGTATAGTTTATATATATATCATACTACCGTTCGGGCCATCATAATTCGAGGTCATGTAGTAAACGTTAGGAGCTAGGACACTTTAAATCGTAAATCCAAGAACTCGTCGATCGTTTTACTCAAATGAAACCCTCACATGAAGCTCCCTAGTTTTGTAGCACTTAGTAGATAAAACATAAGTTTTATTTATATATCACAAGTGTCATATGGTTCGTAAACACAAGTTACAAGGTTGTTTGGTTTTGATTAGGAATCATAATGGTTATTACAAATATCGTCATAATTTATATCACAAGTGTTTAAAGAAAAGCTTACAAGTTTCTAAATTGTAAAGTTGGTTATTACAAGTTCTCGTCGTTTCATATATATGATTACCTTAGTTAACGATCTTTGGTAAACAAGCCTTGAGGCTTTAGCCATGGCCTCTCCGTGACTTTGGTCTTGACTACCATGGTCTTGAGACTCAACTTTGGTCTTAGCCGTAGCCGTGGTCTTGGTTTATGGCCATTAGGCCTCTTGGTTTGCTTTTAGTTGTGACAAAAGTATAGTTGTGAGACTATATTCTGGCGGTTCTGTTTTTGAAAGATTTTGGCCTATTTATGCGTTTCAAGGCCGAGCTTCTTTTATTATTGAAGGAAAACGTCGTTCGGACAACTTTCGTGTTTTAACTTTTGATGATTCGGACCGAAGCACCACTTTTAAAAGACGAACTCAACGAAAGTTATGGGCGGTTCAAGCGTTTAGGTTTCGCTTCTTCTTTTGCTTATAACTTTTGACTCGTTTGTCCGTTTCGGGTGATTAAAATTGCTATGTTTACCTTTTAATCTTGTCTACCATATTATGTAAGTTATATAGTCCTTATGTTACTGTTTTTAATGGTCTCACATGTGTAGAATATGACTAGTTTAGTAGTTTGTTACTTTTATGACAATATGTGAACTAAAACAAGTGATTGAGTATATGTACATCATGAATCAACATAGTAACTATATATATAGCATGAAATAGTTTAAGATTATGAATAATAAAGATGAGATGATGGTGGTGATAAGTTGCTTACAACTTTTGGCTTTCAATAAGAAAGGAGTAACTTAGTAAGGATCGGACATTGATTGAACACTTAGGACTTCGGATTGAGCTAGCTTTCTACACCTTGGCACCCTTGCAATCTTGAAGAGTTGGTGATGAAGTACTAAGTGACTTGAGTGGATCTAAACTCAAGAAGATCACTTAAACTTGCTAGAGATTTGATGTAGTAGCTTGATCTTTTGGAACTTCCTTGCATAAACTTGGAGTTTAAGAACAAATTATGGAAGATATGAGGGTTTGATGATATGAACGACCCATTTCAGTTTATGAGGGTGTTTAGGATGTATTTCACTTGCTATTTATAGGAGGGTAAGTTTGGTTAACCATATATTGGGTTAAATATTAACCATGGTTAGGTTTAGGACACTTGTAATGATCTTAATGAACCAAGGTTAGGATGATGACACCAATATGATGACTCCCCCCCTAAGTTCTGTAATGGAAGAGATAGATGACTTATGTGGTTAGTTTTGATCTTATCTTGGTTACGGAGTGAGTTTTGGTTCGTTAATCGCTAACCGAAGCCATAAAGCGTAAAACCGGTATCGTAAAATATGAAACTTATAGGAATGATTAATCTCATCATTATACTCCATCTAAAAATATAAAATAGGTGATAAGTCTCATTGGGTGCAAAAACGCTTTAAAGTCGGAAATCACGGGTAAAAACGCGTAATTCGCGGTTTATCGGAAAAGAACGAAATTTCGAGGAAACGACCGTGAATTTATTTAGAGTAGACTAAAATTAGTCTAAAAGTGATATGAGATGTCAAAATATGGTTTTCAGTCATACGAGATAACCGAATGTTTATTCGTGAAGTTTAAAAGTTCTGCGATTTAAGCGAAATGTAGAACGATACAAGGTTAATTCCTATGGTCAAAGCGGAGGAAATATTTTGACTTTTCCAAAATGTAAAAGTGTCAAAACATATTAGAAACACGGTGCGAGAATCGTTAAGTCCGGATGTAAGTAGAATTGTTTAAAACATAAGTTTAGTTTTGTTCATATTGGGCTTATTTGGTAATATTAAAATAATAATTCTTAAAATTCTCAAATTAATCATGAATGATCTAAAATGTATCGATGCGAGGAAAATTATCGGGTTGATTTTCGTTAAGCGTGATGTTTAAACGGTGGACCGTCTAAAACGAAACTTTAAAACGATGTTTACTTAATAATTTTTGCGAAAATGATCTAACGATGGTCGAACTCTCGTGTTATTACTAAAATAATTTATCTTACGAGAATGTGGATTAAAATTTTTACGAGATGAATAGTGAATTTGAATAGTAAAAGTGAATAGTAAATTCTCGAAAATAAAAGTAACCTAAAATGCGGGTGGTTACATTCTGCTTCCTTAACGATTCCTTATCTTGTTTAAAGTTTTCAATCGATAACTTGCGTGCATTTCTTAATCAGAGACCACAGATAATTTTTATACATGTCGTGACATCCTTAAGTATGGTATTAAGCGTTTCAATTAAAAATGTCAAACTTGATGGGTTTTCTATTCCCTAACTAGATTAATACGCAGCGGAAATTAATAATTAATCTAGAGCAAGAAAGGAACTAAACCCATATGGATCTAAACTTAATAAATAAAAGCAACTTAAATAATATAAGTAAATGAATAAATAAAGAAAAGGAAAAATACTAACCTTTTAGAATATTTAATCTCACACGCGGCCCACCTTAGTCGAACTTGGAGGCGAGTACTCAACCGAGAATACCTCTAATAGCTCACACCCTTAAACCAAAAAGAAACTATCCTTTCGAACTCCTAAGGTCCCGATAAACGAAAGACTCTTACAAGGAGTAGGAATAAGGAAGAAAGGAATGAGCAAATGAAGCCTTGGTATGCCCCTTCTATTTATATGGAAAGGTAGGGGGTTGGTTTACCTCTTTGGGGCAATGTGGGATTCCCCCAAAATTATCCCAAGCTTCATCATAATTAGCTTCCAATTAATTTACCAACTTGGATAAATTAACAAACCAATTTATAGATGTAATATTAATTCTAATTAACATTATTTCTTCTTTATTATTTCTCTTAACGGTTCAACGAGGGCGACCCAAAAAGGACTCCGCTTTTGACGATAGTCTTACCAATTAGTTATGAACTTGGACACTAAATCCAACAGTCTCCCACTTGGACAATTCATCAACTATAATTGGGTCTAAGCCTATTCCGATCAACTAAGCAGAGAGTGCCATCCAATGTAACTGCCAAACTCTAAACCATTTTAGAGTCAGCCCTTAGATAAGTGATCAGCTATTCCTTTGTTCTACTGATATCGTATGAACCTGAGACATGGATTTTAATCAATCTCCAGGTTCAACATTATGTTTCTCGATTTCCAATTATTTGACTATATCAGACTACTGAATTGAACACATCAATTTAGTCCCGGCTAGGTCTAGCACTTTTAAGTCAACATTTAATTATCGAGGGGCCCATAGATATCGCTTTTCCATTTAGGCAAAAGGAACAAATAAACTTTGAATACATAGTACTAGTCAACTCATCATGTCGTACTTAGTATATCCTTTATAACTGGCATTTACGCACAGCGTTTGAATTAACTAAAGTATAACAAACTTGAAAAACTAGAAACTCGATGTATCTCTGTTTTAAGAATAGAAGATATTATCATCTTAGAATTACTTGTGATATAAATCCATGAAGTAATCTCTCTAAGTACGGGTTTCTCCTATACTTAATTCCCATTAAGTACTCATGAGTGTTGCAGCATTCTCTATGCTATGTCTAATCTTTATAGACAATCTACTAACACTCCATGACAGTCTTAAATCAATACTTACTTCCTATAGTATGAGCGATCGAGGAGGTTTGAGTAAACTAAGTACTCGTGAAGTGGATTCTAAACATGCAAAATGAAACATAATGATAAACAATAGTAAATGGTAGTACACTTGCAAATAAATAAATCTTCATTATTTATCACCAAATCCATACAATTTCAATCATTATTTATAATGTTTCAAATTCAAACTAACAACTAAAACTTTATATTATCTTTCAATCCAATGCTCCAAGCATGTTCATCATGTTTGGACTTAGCTAATGCCTTTGTGAATGGATCACCGGATTATCCTCCGATCGTATGTGCTTCACAATCACGTGTCCTTCTTCTACTTTGCTTCGAACAAAATGGTATTTTCTATCAATGTGCTTTGACTTTCCATGATCCTTTGGTTCTTTAGTCAAGGCTACTGCACTCTCATTATCATAGAATATTTCAATGGGGTCTTGTACTATTGGAACAACTCCAAGATCTCCAATGAAATTCTTCATCCAGATAGCTTCCTTTGAAGCCTCACAAGCTGCAATATACTCGCACTGCATGTAAGTCTCGCCACCGTATCTTGCTTTGAACTTTTCCATGTCACCGCTCCCCATTTAGCAAAAATACCCAACCAGATGTGAGCGACTATCATCTTTATCTGCTTGGAAACTTGCATCACAATAACCATCCTCTGAGTTCTTTTCTCCACCATAAACTAAGAACTGTCTTTAGTATTTCTTAAATACTTAAGAATGTTCTTTACACCTGTCCAATGACCTTCACCAGGATTTTGCTGATGTCGACTCACCATGCTCAAAGCAAAAGAGACATCAGGTCTTGTACACGTCATGGCATACATGATCAATCCTACAGCCGAAGCATATGGGACTTGACTCATTCTTTCCAGTTCTTCATTAGTTTTTGGACAAAGATCCTTACTTATCTTTATGCCATGATGTAAGGGTAGATTCCCTTTCTTAGAATTCTCCATTTTGAATCTTTTCAAGATTTTATCTAAGTACGTATCCTGGCTATGTCCTATAAGACGTTTTGACCTATCTCTATAAATCTTTATACCAAGAATATATGTCGCATCTCCCAAATATTTCATAGAAAAACATTTCCCCAACCAGTCTTTTACACTTTGTAACATTGGGATATCGTTTCATATGAGAAGTATATCATCTACATTTAATAACAGGAAGACTACAACACTCCCACTGACTTTGACATATATACCGGACTCATCTTCGCTTCTAGAAAATCAAAACTGTGTGACTTTCTCATGGAAGCATAGATTCCACCACTGAAGCTTGTTTAAGTCCATAAATGGCCTTTTGAAGCTTGCACACTTTTTAGGATACTTTGCATTTTCAAAACCCTCTCGTTGTGCCATAAACACATCCTCTGTCAGTTTTCCGTTAAGAAAGCGGTTTTGACATCCATCTGCCATATTTCATAATCATGAAACGCAGCTATAGCTAGCATTATCCTAATTGACTTTATTTTAGCTATTGGTGAGAAGGTTTCCTCATAATCAATCTCGTGGATTTGAGTATAACCCTTCGCAACCAACCTAGCTTTATAAGTGTGTACTTTCCCATCCATGTCTATCTTCTTTTGAAGATCCACTTACATCCTACCGTCTTAAGACGGGTGTAGTGTCAACCAATATATAAACTTGGTTGTCATACATAGATCGAATCTCGCTTTTCATAGCTTCCTTCCACTTAGCGCCCTCGGGGCTCGCCATCGCTTCTTTGTAGTTAGCGAGCTCATCCAATTCACTTAGTGTACTATCACTAATCTTGTCCTCTTCAATATGGAAACCATAGTGGGCCGAGGATCATGATGAGGCTTGCTAATTCTATCACTTGTTCTGCGAATGGGTAAGGATATATCATCGAGCTCAACGGTGTCGAACCTCTTGTTGAGTGTCAATGTTTACTATAGGTTCTTCATCGCGAGACTCTTGAATTTCTTCAAGATCTATTTTACTCCCACCGTCCTCTTTAGATATCATTTCCTTTCAAGGAATGTACCTCTTGAGCTACAAATACAACATTATCCTTGGGTGCAGAAAATAAATATCCAAATGACTCTTACGGATAACCGATGAAAAGACACTTTTCGGATCCGCTTCAAGTTTGTCCCGAGCTTCTCGTCTAACGAAAGCTTCACAACCCCGCATTTTGATGTGCCCAAGAGAAGGACGTTTCCTTCCACATCTCAAAGGTGTCTTTGAAACCTTCTTAGTTGGTACTCGATTTAAGATATGGGCTATTGTTTCTAATGCATAACCCCGTGCTTATTGGAAGTGTTGCTCGACTCATCATAGACCGAACCATGTCTAACAGGTTTCTATTTCTCCTCTCAGCAACTCCATTCAGTTGTGGTGTTCTAGGAGGAGTTAACTGTGAAACTATACCATAGTTTTTAAGATGATCGAAAAATTCGATACTAAGGTATTCTCCTCCCCTATCGGATTGGAGTACCTTTATCTTTCTGCCCAGTTGGTTCTCTACCTCGTTTTGATACCTTTTGAACACTTCAAAAGTATCCGACTTATGTTTAATTAGATAAACATATCCATATCTCTCGAAATCATCGATGGCGTAACGTAGTAGCGATTTCCATCTCTTGTGGTGATCGAATGGTCCACACATCATGTGTATTAAGTCCAATAATCCTTCACCTCTTTCACATGATCCTGTAAATGGTGATTTAGTCATTTTGCCCAATAAGCAAGACTCGCATACATCATCCGATTTGTAGTCGAATGATTCCAACACTCCATCCTTTTGGAGTTGGGCGATTCGTGCCCAAGACGTGAATGCCACAATTTTGATTTATCAAGCTCATTAGATGAACCAACATTTAAAATCACATTGCCATTACTAATACATTCAACAGTTTCATATATGCCTTTGCAAGGAGAAGCTTTAAACATAAAACAATCATTTAAATAAACCAAAATATTTCCATTCTCATTATCAAATGAAAATTTATAACCATCCTTAAACAAAGCATGAAACGAAATAATGTTTCTTGTCATTTCGGATGAATAACAGCAATTATTTAAATCTATCATAACTCCAGACTTCAGCATGAGCTCATAATTTCCAATCCTTGTCACGGTGTGATTTTTCATTTCCATGACTAAGTTGAGCTCTCCATGCTTCAACTTCTTACTTTCCTTTAGACCTGTGTCTGGTGCAAATGTGAGTACCACACCTCGTATCTAGGACCCATGAATCAAGTTGTAGTATTGTGGAGTTCGATCATAAACATACAGAGTGACTACCCTTTCGACCTTTCCGTCTTTGAGGTCTTTTGGGCGCCTACGCTTCGGTGTCCCTTTGTGTTGCGGTAGAAGCACACCGCTTCCTTTGGATCACTTGTCGGTGCAATCTCGATTCAACTTTTCTCTTAGACCCATGATCGGACTTTCCTTTTGTGGCCTTTCCTTTCCGGTTGGAATGAGAAGTCTTTCTTTTCTTTACATTTTGACCAACAACAACACAGAGGTCATTCAAGTAGAGGGCATATCAACCTTCTTGATCCCTTGTTCGTGATTTGCAATAAGCTATGGAGTTCCATTATTGAGGTCTCTTTCCGTTCAATTGATACGAGAGCACAAACCGATTGTAATCGGTGGCGGACGGATAGGATTATGTTGATAGAAAGCTCGATGTCGAACACCATGTTCGAGATTCCAACTCGTCAAAGTACCCTTTCATCTCTAAGACGAAAGCACAAATAGAGGCTCCTGTGTTTGGTTTGCAAGCCATAAGGGATTTGACAACATCAAGGCGTTCCTTGCTTGCCTTTGCCTGAAACATTTCTTTGAGCTGTTGGTTCATTTCATAAGCCCAAGTGTTCTCAAAAGTCTTTTGTAGTTCCGGGCTCATGGAAGATGCCATGATGCATGACACTTTGTTTGCATCATCATAGTGTTTTTTGTGAGCTTCAATCTCTTCTTTGGTTGAATCATCATTGATTATGGGAATTTGCTCATCGAGAACATACTCTTTGTTCTCGTATCTTAGGGTGAACCTAAGGTTTCGCATCCAGTCCATATAGTTAGGACCAAGGTGAGTCTTTCCTCCCAAGCCGAGAGTAACGAGAAACTTGAGTTATGTGTGGGATTGGGAGCGGGAGCATTGATACCATTTTCGGTGAGACATCTATAAGATAAAATAGTTTTAGTTAGCATGAATAAACCTTAATTTTTATACCCAATTTCAAGTTAAGGCTAGGATCCATATTTTAGATTCGTTTTATGAAGAGGATGCCGTAATCACTTTACTTAATTTATTTTAGGTAGACAATGTCTTTGTCAATTTCAATCTCTATGAAATTCCTAGTTCTTTTGAGATTCATTGATTTTGATCAATGGCATGTAAATCTCGGATATGCTCATCAACTATTCATGACTGGGATGCCGAGGATCATGAATAAGACAGTGAATTTAACCATGCAAAACCAGCGTGGTCCCGGCTCGAGTCACTCGAGAATCATGATCGCACATCACCTCTCACTTATGTTCTCTTATTAATGTGCGTAAACCACACGCTCCATTAATCGGCCCATATGAGAGATGTACGGTTTTCATGGGTTAGCATACAATTCACATTTGTTATATCTAAAGCGGAATTTTGTTTTAGTACTTTTAAATTAATGCTTTTAATCTTAACATCTAAAATATAACAATTATCATATACAATATAACAATTATAATATGTATAAGATTTCTTTTAAACATTTTAAAGTTTGTGGGTTCTATTTTAAACATTTTAAAATTTAGGATATATTTTAAATAATTCAAAATATTAGGGTCTAAAATGTAAATTCATATTAACATTCAAAGATAACTAATATTCAATTATTTACACTTATCACATTTGTGTATAGTTTATATATATTGTACTACCGTTCGGGCCATCATAATTCAGAGTTCATGTAGTAAACGTTTGAGGAGCTAGGACACTTTAAATCGTAAATCCAGCAACTCGTCGAAACGTTTTATCCAAATGAAAACCCTCACATGAAGCTCCCTAGTATTGTAGTACTTAATAGATATTAAGTGCTAATATTATTAAGCTAAGGCTCTGATGCCACTGATGGGTTTTCTATTCCCTAACTAGATTAATACGCAGCGGAAATTAACAATTAATCTAGAGCAAGAAAGGAACTAAACCCATATGGATCTAAACTTAATAAATAAAAGCAACTTAAATAATATAAGTAAATGAATAAATAAAGAAAAGGAAAAATACTAACCTTTTAGAATATTTAATCTCACACGCGGCCCACCTTGGTCGAACTTGGAGGCGAGTACTCAACCGAGAATACCTCTAATAGCTCACACCCTTGAACCAAAAAGAAACTATCCTTTCGAACTCCTAAGGTCCCGATAAACGAAAGACTCTTACAAGGAGTAGGAATAAGGAAGAAAGGAATGAGCAAATGAAGCCTTGGTATGCCCTTCTATTTATATGGAAAGGTAGGGGTTGGTTTACCTCTTTGGGGCAATGTGGGATTCCCCCAAAATTATCCCAAGCTTCATCATAATTAGCTTCCAATTAATTTACCAACTTGGATAAATTAACAAACCAATTTATACATGTAATATTAATTCTAATTAACATTATTTCTTCTTTATTATTTCTCTTAACGGTTCAACGAGGGCGACCCAAAAAGGACTCCGCTTTTGACAATAGTCTTACCAATTAGTTATGAACTTGGACACTAAATCCAACAGTCTCCCACTTGGAAAATTCATCAACTATAATTGGGTCTAAGCCTATTCCGATCAACTAAGCAGAGAGTGCCATCCAATGTAACTGCCAAACTCTAAACCATTTTAGAGTCAGCCCTTAGATAAGTGATCAGCTATTCCTTTGTTCTCACGATATCGTATGAACACGAGACATGGATTTTAATCAATCTCGTGTTCAACATTATGTTTCTCGATTTCCAATTATTTGACTATATCGGACTCTTGAATTGAACACATCAATTTAGTCCGGCTAGGTCTAGCACTTTTAAGTCAACATTTAATTATCGAGGGGCCCATAGATATCGCTTTTCCATTTAGGCAAAAGGAACAAATAAACTTTGAATACATAGTACTAGTCAACTCATCATGTCGTACTTAGCATATCCTTTATAAGCGGCATTTACGCACGTTTGAATTAACTAAAGTATAACAAACTTGAAAACTAGAAACTCGATGTATCTGTTTTAAGAATAGAAGATATTATCATCTTAGAATTACTTGTGATATAAATCCATGAAGTAATCTCTCTAAATGCGGGTTTCTCCTATACTTAATTCCATTAAGTACTCATGAGTGTTGCACATTCTCTATGCTATGTCTAATCTTTATAGACAATCTACTAACACTCCATGACAGTCTTAAATCAATACTTACTTCCTATAGTATGAGCAGTGAGGAGGTTTGAGTAAACTAAGTACTCGGAAGTGGATTCTAAACATGCAAAATGAAACATAATGATAAACAATAGTAAATGGTAGTACACTTGCAAATAAATAAATCTTCATTATTTATCACCAAATCCATACAATTTCAATCATTATTTATAATGTTTCAAGTTCAAACTAACAACTAAAACTTTATATTATCTTTCAATCCAATGCTCCAAGCATGTTCATCATGTTTGGACTTAGCCAATGCCTTTGTGAATGGATCACCGGATTATCCTCGATCGTATGTGCTTCACAATCACGTGTCCTTCTTCTACTTTGCTTGAACAAAATGGTATTTTCTATCAATGTGCTTTGACTTTCCATGATCCTTTGGTTCTTTAGTCAAGGCTCTGCACTCTCATTATCACGAATATTTCAATGGTGTCTTGTCTTTGTTGGAACAACTCCAAGATCTCCAATGAAATTCTTCATCCGAATAGCTTCCTTTGAAGCCTCACAAGTACAAATATACTCGAGACTCGCATGTAGAGTCTTCCACCGTATCTTGCTTTGAACTTTTCCATGTCATCGCTCCCCATTTAGCAAAAATACCCAACCGATTGTGAGCGACTATCATCTTTATCTGTTTGGAAACTTGCATCACAATAACCGATCCTCTCGAGTTCTTTTCTCCACCATAAACTAAGAACCTATCTTTAGTATTTCTTAAATACTTAAGAATGTTCTTTACAGCTGTCCAATGACCTTCACCAGGATTTTGCTGATGTCGACTCACCATGCTCAAAGCAAAAGAGACATCAGGTCTTGTACACGTCATGGCATACATGATCGATCCTACAGCCGAAGCATATGGGACTCGACTCATTCTTTCCAGTTCTTCATTAGTTTTGGACAAAGATCCTTACTTATTTTTATGCCATGATGTAAGGGTAGATTCCTTTCTTAGAATTCTCCATTTGAATCTTTTCAAGATTTTATCTAAGTACGTATCTGGCTATGTCCTATAAGGCGTTTGACCTATCTCTATAAATCTTTATACCAAGAATATATGTCGCATCTCCCAAATATTTCATAGAAAAACATTTCCCCAACCAGTCTTTTACACTTTGTAACATTGGGATATCGTTTCATATGAGAAGTATATCATCTACATTTAATACCAGGAAGACTACAACACTCCCACTGACTTTGACATATATACCGGACTCATCTTCGCTTCTAGAAAATTCAAACTGTGTGACTTTCTCATGGAAGCATAGATTCCAGCTACGAGAAGCTTGTTTAAGTCCATAAATGGCCTTTTGAAGCTTGCACACTCTTTTAGGATACTTTGCATTTTCAAAACCCTCTGGTTGTGCCATAAACACATCCTCTCGGTTTTCCGTTAAGAAAGCGGTTTTGACATCCATCGCCATATTTCATAATCATGAAGCATTGCTATAGCTAGCATTATCCTAATTGACTTTATTTTAGCTACTGGTGAGAAGGTTTCCTCATAATCAATCCCGTGGATTTGAGTATAACCCTTCGCTACCAACCTAGCTTTATAAGTGTGTACTTTCCCATCCATGTCTATCTTCTTCTTGAAGATCCACTTACATCCTACCGTCTTAAGACCGGGTGTAGTGTCAACCAATATATAAACTTGGTTGTCATACATAGACTGAATCTCGCTTTTCATAGCTTCCTTCCACTTAGCAGCCTCAGGGCTCGCCATCGCTTCTTTGTAGTTAGCGAGCTCATCCAATTCACTTAGTGTACTATCACTAATCTTGTCCTCTTCAATATGGAAACCATAGTGGGCCGAGGATCATGATGAGGCTTGCTAATTCTATCACTTGTTCTGCGAATGGGTAAGGATATATCATCAGGCTCAACAGGTGTCAGAACCTCTTGTTGAGTGTCAATGTTTACTATAGGTTCTTCATCGGCAGACTCTTGAATTTCTTCAAGATCTATTTTACTCCCACTGTCCTCTTTAGATATCATTTCCCTTTCAAGGAATGTACCTCTTCGAGCTACAAATACAACATTATCCTTGGGTGCAGAAAATAAATATCCAAATGACTCTTACGGATAACCGATGAAAGACACTTTTCGGATCGGCTTCAAGTTTGTCTGAGCTTCGTCTAACAAAGCTTCACAACCCCTGATTTTGATGTGCCCAAGAGAAGGGCGTTTTCCTTCCACATCTCAAAAGGTGTCTTTGAAACCTTCTTAGTTGGTACTCGATTTAAGATATGGGCTTTGTTTCTAATGCATAACCCGAAGCTTATTGGAAGTGTTGCTCGACTCATCATAGACCGAACCATGTCTAACGAGGTTCTATTTCTCTCAAAGAACTCCATTCGGTTGTGGTGTTCTAGGAGGAGTTAATCGTGAAACTATACCATAGTTTTTAAGATGATCGAAAAATTCGATACTAAGGTATTCTCCTCCCCATCGGATTGGAGTACCTTTATCTTTACCTTGATTGGTTCTCTACCTCGTTTTGATACCTTTTGAACACTTCAAAAGTATCCGACTTATGTTTAATTAGATAAACATATCCATATCTCTGAAATCATCGATGGCGTAACGTAGTAGCGATTTCCATCTCTTGTGGTGATCGGAATGGTCCACACACATCACGTGTGTATTAAGTCAATAATCCTTCACCTCTTTCACATGATCCTGTAAATGGTGATTTAGTCATTTTGCCCAATAAGCAAGACTCGCATACATCATCCGATTTGTAGTCGAATGATTCCTACACTCCATCCTTTTGGAGTTGGGCGATTCGTGCCCAAGGCGTGAATGCCACAATTTTGATTTATCAAGCTCATTAGATGAACCAACATTTAAAATCACATTGCCATTACTAATACATTCAACGGTTTCATATATGCCTTTGCAAGGAGAAGCTTTAAACATAAAACAATCATTTAAATAAACCAAAATATTTCCATTCTCATTATCAAATGAAAATTTATAACCATCCTTAAACAAAGCATGAAGCGAAATAATGTTTCTTGTCATTTCGGATGAATAACGACAATTATTTAAATCTATCATAACTCGGACTTGACATGAGCTCATAATTTCCAATCCTTGTCACGGGTGTGATTTTTCATTTCCCATGACTAAGTTGAGCTCTCCATGCTTCAACTTCTTACTTTCCTTTAGACCACTAATGTCTGATTGCAAATGTGAGTACCACACCACGTATCTAGGACCCATGAATCAAGTTGTAGTATTGTGGAGTTCGATCATAAACATACACAGTGACTACCCTTTTCGACCTTTCCGTCTTTGAGGTCTTTTGGGCGACTCGCTTCGGTGTCCCTTTGTGTTGCGGTAGAAGCACTGCTGCTTCCTTTGGATCACTTGTCGGTGCAATCTCAGATTCAACTTTTCTCTTAGACCCATGATCGGACTTTCCTTTTGTGGCCTTTCCTTTCCAGTTGGAATGAGAAGTCTTTCTTTTCTTTACATTTTGACCAACAGTCAACACAGAGGCTGCTGAAGTAGAGGGCATATCAACCTTCTTGATCCCTTGTTCAGCAGTTTGCAATAAGCTATGGAGTTCCATTATTGAGGTCTCTTTCCCGTTCAATTGATACGAGAGCACAAACTGATTGTAATCAGCTGGCAGACCAGATAGGATTATGTTGATAGAAAGCTCAGTATCGAACACCATGTTCAGAGATTCCAACCTGTCAAAGTACCCTTTCATCTCTAAGACGAAAGCACAAATAGAGCTCAGTGTTTCGGTTTGCAAGCCATAAGGGATTTGACAACATCAAGGCGTTCCTTGCTTGCCTTTGCTCAAACATTTCTTTGAGTTTGTTGGTTCATTTCATAAGCCCAAGTGTTCTCAAAAGTCTTTTGTAGTTCGGGCTCATGGAAGATGCCATGATGCATGACACTTTGTTTGCATCATCATAGTGTTTTGTGAGCTTCAATCTCTTCTTTGGTTGAATCATCATTGATTATGGAATTTGCTCATCGAGAACATACTCTTTGTTCTCGTATCTTAGGGTGAACCTAAGGTTTCGCATCCATCCATATAGTTAGGACGGTGAGTCTTTCCTCCCAGGCCGAGAGTAACGAGAAACTTGAGTTATGTGTGGGATTGGGAGCGGGAGCATTGATACCATTTTCGGTAGACATCTATAAGATAAAATAGTTTTAGTTAGCATGAATAAACCTTAATTTTTATACCCAATTTCAAGTTAAGGCTAGGATCCATATTTTAGATTCGTTTTATGAAGAGGATGCCGTAATCACTTTACTGAATTTATTTTAGGTAGACAATGTCTTTGTCAATTTCAATCTCTATGAAATTCCTAGTTCTTTTGAGATTCATTGATTTTGATCAATGGCATGTTAATCTCGGATATGCTCATCAACTATTCATGATTGGGATGCCGAGGATCATGAATAAGGCGGTGAATTTAACCATGCAAAACCAGCGTGGTCCCGGCTCGAGTCACCGAGAATCGCGAGTCGCACATCACCTCTCACTTATGTTCTCTTATTAATGTGCGGTAAACCACACGCGCCCATTAATCAGCCCATATGAGAGATGTACGGTTTTCATGGGTTAGCATACAATTCACATTTGTTATATCTAAAGCAGAATTTTGTTTTAGTACTTTTAAATTAATGCTTTTAATCTTAACATCTAAAATATAACAATTATCGTATACAATATAACAATTATAATATGTATAAGATTTCTTTTAAACATTTTAAAGTTTGTGGGTTCTATTTTAAACATTTTAAAATTTAGGATATATTTTAAATAATTCAAAATATTAGGGTCTAAAATGTAAATTCATATTAACATTCAAAGATAACTAATATTCAATTATTTACACTTATCACATTTGTGTATAGTTTATATATATCGTACTACCGTTCGGGCCATCATAATTCAGAGTTCATGTAGTAAACGTTTGAGGAGCTAGGACACTTTAAATCGTAAATCCAGCAACTCGTCAAACGTTTTATCCAAATGAAAACCCTCATGAAGCTCCCTAGTATTGTAGTACTTAATAGATATTAAGTGCTAATATTATTAAGCTAAGGCTCGATGCCCTTGATGGGTTTTCTATTCCCTAACTAGATTAATACGCAGCGGAAATTAACAATTAATCTAGAGCAAGAAAGGAACTAAACCCATATGGATCTAAACTTAATAAATAAAAGCAACTTAAATAATATAAGTAAATGAATAAATAAAGAAAAGGAAAATACTAACCTTTTAGAATATTTAATCTCACACGCGGCCCACCTTGGTCGAACTTGGAGGCGAGTACTCAACCGAGAATACCTCTAATAGCTCACACCCTTGAACCAAAAAGGAACTATCCGTTCGAACTCCTAAGGTCCCGATAAGCGAAAGACTCTTACAAGGAGTAGGAATAAGGAAGAAAGGAATGAGCAAATGAAGCCTTGGTATGCCCTTCTATTTATATGGAAAGGTAGGGGTTGGTTTACCTCTTTGGGGCAATGTGGGATTCCCCAAAATTATCCCAAGCTTCATCATAATTAGCTTCCAATTAATTTACCAACTTGGATAAATTAACAAACCAATTTATACATGTAATATTAATTCTAATTAACATTATTTCTTCTTTATTATTTCTCTTAACGGTTCAACGAGGGCGACCCAAAAAGGACTCCGCTTTTGACAATAGTCTTACCAATTAGTTATGAACTTGGACACTAAATCCAACAGTCTCCCACTTGGAAAATTCATCAACTATAATTGGGTCTAAGCCTATTCCGATCAACTAAGCAGAGAGTGCCATCCAATGTAACTGCCAAACTCTAAACCATTTTAGAGTCAGCCCTTAGATAAGTGATCACTATTCCTTTGTTCTCATCGATATCGTATGAACTGAGACATGGATTTTAATCAATCTCCGGGTTCAACATTATGTTCTCGATTTCCAATTATTTGACTATATCGGACTCTTGAATTGAACACATCAATTTAGTCCGGCTAGGTCTAGCACTTTTAAGTCAACATTTAATTATCGAGGGGCCCATAGATATCGCTTTTCCATTTAGGCAAAAGGAACAAATAAACTTTGAATACATAGTACTAGTCAACTCATCATGTCGTACTTAGCATATCCTTTATAAGCGGCATTTACGCACGTTTGAATTAACTAAAGTATAACAAACTTGAAAACTAGAAACTCGATGTATATCTCTGCTTTAAGAATAGAAGATATTATCATCTTAGAATTACTTGTGATATAAATCCATGAAGTAATCTCTCTAAGTACGGGTTTCTCCTATACTTAATTCCCATTAAGTACTCATGAGTGTTGCAAGACATTCTCTATGCTATGTCTAATCTTTATAGACAATCTACTAACACTCCATGACGGTCTTAAATCAATACTTACTTCCTATAGTATGAGCGATCGAGGAGGTTTGAGTAAACTAAGTACTCGGGAAGTGGATTCTAAACATGCAAAATGAAACATAATGATAAACAATAGTAAATGGTAGTACACTTGCAAATAAATAAATCTTCATTATTTATCACCAAATCCATACAATTTCAATCATTATTTATAATGTTTCAAGTTCAAACTAACAACTAAAACTTTATATTATCTTTCAATCCAATGCTCCAAGCATGTTCATCATGTTTGGACTTAGCCAATGCCTTTGTGAATGGATCACCGGATTATCCTCGATCGTATGTGCTTCACAATCACGTGTCCTTCTTCTACTTTGCTTCGAACAAAATGGTATTTTCTATCAATGTGCTTTGACTTTCCATGATCCTTTGGTTCTTTAGTCAAGGCTACTGCACTCTCATTATCACAGAATATTTCAATGGTGTCTTGTACTGTTGGAACAACTCCAAGATCTCCAATGAAATTCTTCATCCAGATAGCTTCCTTTGAAGCCTCACAAGCTGCAATATACTCAGACTCGCATGTAGAGTCTTCCACTGTATCTTGCTTTGAACTTTTCCATGTCATCGCTCCCCCATTTAGCAAAAATACCCAACCAGACTGTGAACGACTATCATCTTTATCTGTTTGGAAACTTGCATCACAATAACCAGTCACTCTGAGTTCTTTTTCTCCACCATAAACTAAGAACCTGTCTTTAGTATTTCTTAAATACTTAAGAATGTTCTTCTGATTATCAATGACCTTCACGATTTTCTTGATGTCGACTCACCATGCTCAAAGCAAAGAGACATCGGTCTTGTACACGTCATGGCATACATGATCGATCCTACACCAAGCATATGGGACTCGACTCATTCTTTCCAGTTCTTCATTAGTTTTGGACAAAGATCCTTACTTATCTTTATGCCATGATGTAAGGTAGATTTCCTTTCTTAGAATTCTCCATTTTGAATCTTTTCAAGATTTTATCTAAATCGTATCACGGCTATGTCCTATAAGGCGTTTTGACCTATCTCTGTAAATCTTTATACCAAGAATATATGTTGCATCTCCCAAATCTTTCATAGAAAACATTTCCCCAACCAGTCTTTTACACTTTGTAACATTGGGATATCGTTTCCTATGAGAAGTATATCATCTACATTTAATACCGGAAGACTACAACACTCCCACTGACTTTGACATATATACAGGACTCATCTTCGCTTCTAGAAAATCCAAACTGTGTGACTTTCTCATGGAAGCATAGATTCCAGCTATGAGAAGCTTGTTTAAGTCCATAAATGGCCTTTTGAAGCTTGCACACTCTTTTAGGATACTTTGCATTTTCAAAACCCTCTGGTTGTGCCATAAACACATCCTCTGTCAGTTTTCCGTTAAGAAAAGCGGTTTTGACATACATCTGCCATATTTCATAATCATGAAACGCAGCTATAGCTAGCATTATCCTAATTGACTTTATTTTAGCTACTGGTGAGAAGGTTTCCTCATAATAAATCTCGTGGATTTGAGTATAACCCTTCGCAACCAACCTAGCTTTATAAGTGTGTACTTTCCCATCCATGTCTATCTTCTTTTTTAAGATCCACTTACATCCTACCATCTTAAGACCGGGTGTAGTGTCAACCAATATATAAACATGGTTGTCATACATAGACTGAATCTCGCTTTTCATAGCTTCCTTCCACTTAGCAGCCTCAGGGCTCGCCATCGCTTCTTTGTAGTTAGCAGGCTCATCCAATTCACTTAGTGTACTATCACTAATCTTGTCCTCTTCAATATGGAAACCATAGTGGGCGGGGATCATGATGAGGCTTGCTAATTCTATCACTTGTTTTGCGAATGGGTAAGGATATATCATCAAGCTCAACAGGTGTCAGAACCTCTTGTTGAGTGTCAGTGTTTACTATAGGTTCTTTATCGGCAGACTCTTGAATTTCTTCAAGATCTATTTTACTCCCACTGTCCTCTTTAGATATCATTTCCCTTTCAAGGAATGTACCTCTTCGAGCTACAAATACAACATTATCCTTGGGTCTGTAAAATAAATATCCAAATGACTCTTACGGATAACAGATGAAAAGACACTTTTCGGATCGGCTTCAAGTTTGTCTGAGCTTCTCGTCTACGAAAGCTTCACAACCCAGTTTTGATGTGCCCAAGAGAGGACGTTTTCCTTCCACATCTCAAAAGGTGTCTTTGAAACCTTCTTAGTTGGTACTCGATTTAAGATATGGGCGGCTGTTTCTAATGCATAACCCCAGAAGCTTATTGGAAGTGTTTCTCGACTCATCATAGACCGAACCATGTCTAACAGGGTTCTATTTCTCCTCTCAGCAACTCCATTCAGTTGTGGTGTTCTAGGAGGAGTTAACTGTGAAACTATACCATAGTTTTTAAGATGATCGAAAAATTCGATACTAAGGTATTCTCCTCCCCTATCGGATCGGAGTACCTTTATCTTTCTGCCCAGTTGGTTCTCTACCTCGTTTTGATACCTTTTGAACACTTCAAAAGTATCCGACTTATGTTTAATTAGATAAACATATCCATATCTACTGAAATCATCGATGGCGTAACGTAGTAGCGATTTCCATCTCTTGTGGTGATCGGAATGGTCCACACACATCATGTGTATTAAGTCCAATAATCCTTCACCTCTTTCACATGATCACAGTGAATGGTGATTTAGTCATTTGCCCAATAAGCAAGACTCGCATACATCATCCGATTTGTAGTCGAATGATTCCAACACTCCATCCTTTTGGAGTTGGGCGTCGTTTCTTGTTTACGTGCCAAGGCGTGAATGCCACAATTTTGATTTATCAAGCTCATTAGATGAACCAACATTTAAAATCACATTGCCATTACTAATACATTCAACGGTTTCATATATGCCTTTGCAAGGAGAAGCTTTAAACATAAAACAATCATTTAAATAAACCAAAATATTTCCATTCTCATTATCAAATGAAAATTTATAACCATCCTTAAACAAAGCATGAAACGAAATAATGTTTCTTGTCATTTCTGACAAATAACAGCAATTATTTAAATCTATCATAACTCCAGACTTCAGCATGAGCTCATAATTTCCAATCCTTGTCACGGGTGTGATTTTTCTGTTTCCCATGACTAAGTTGAGCTCTCCATGCTTCAACTTCTTACTTTCCTTTAGACCCTGTAATACAGTGCAAATGTGAGTACCACACCCTGTATCTAGGACCCCATGAATCTGAAGTTGTAGTATTGTGGAGTTCGATCATAAACATACAGTGACTACCCTTTTCGACCTTTCCGTCTTTGAGGTCTTTCGGTATTTTGGCGCCTACGCTTCGGTGTCCCTTTGTGTTGCAGTAGAAGCACACTGCTTCCTTTGGATCACTTGTCGGTGCAATCTCAGATTCAACTTTTCTCTTAGACCCACGATCGGACTTTCCTTTTGTGGCCTTTCCTTTCCAGTTGGAATGAGAAGTCTTTCTTTTCTTTGCATTTTGACCAACATCAACACGAGAGCTCTTGAGTAGAGGGCATATCAACCTTCTTGATCCCTTGTTCGTGATTTGCAATAAGCTATGGAGTTCCATTATTGAGGTCTCTTTCCGTTCATTTGATACGAGCACAAACCGATTGTAATCAATTTGGCGGACGAGATAGGATTATGTTGATAAAAGCTCGATGTCGAACACCATGTTCGAGATTCCAACTTGTCAAAGTACCCTTTCATCTCTAAGGCGAAAGCACAAATAGAGGCTCGGTTTGGTTTGCAAGCCATAAGGGATTTGACAACATCAAGGCGTTCCTTGCTTGCCTTTGCCTGAAACATTTCTTTGAGCTGTTGGTTCATTTCATAAGCCCAAGTGTTCTCAAAAGTCTTTTGTAGTTCAGGGCTCATAGAAGATGCCATGATGCATGACACTTTGTTTGCATCATCATAGTGTTTTTTGTGAGCTTCAATCTCTTCTTGGGTTGAATCATCATTGATTATGGGAATTTGCTCATCGAGAACATACTCTTTGTTCTCGTATCTTAGGGTGAACCTAAGGTTTCGCATCCAGTCCATATAGTTAGGACCAGTGAGTCTTTCCCTCCCAAGAACTGAGAGTAACGAGAAACTTGAGTTATGTGTGGGATTGGGAGCAGGAGCATTGATACCATTTTCAGTAGACATCTATAAGATAAAATAGTTTTAGTTAGCATGAATAAACCTTAATTTTTTATACCCAATTTCAAGTTAAGGCTAGGATCCATATTTTAGATTCGTTTTATGAAGAGGGATGCCGTAATCACTTTACGAATTTATTTTAGGTAGACAATGTCTTTGTCAATTTCAATCTCTATGAAATTCCTAGTTCTTTTGAGATTCATTGATTTTGATCAATGGCATGTTAATCTCGGATATGCTCATCAACTATTCATGGTGGGATGTCGAGGATCATGAATAAGGCGGTGAATTTAACCATGCAAAACCCGCGTGGTCCCATTTCGAGTCACTCGAGAATCATGAGTCGCATATCACCTCTCACTTATGTTCTCTTATTAATGTCTTGGGTAAACCACACGCGCTCCATTAATCAGCCCATATGAGAGATGTCGGTTTTCATGGGTTAGCATACAATTCACATTTGTTATATCTAAAGCGGAATTTTGTTTTAGTACTTTTAAATTAATGCTTTTAATCTTAACATCTAAAATATAACAATTATACGTCTACAATATAACAATTATAATATTTATAAGATTTCTTTTAAACATTTTAAAGTTTGTGGGTTCTATTTTAAACATTTTAAAATTTAGGATATATTTTAAATAATTCAAAATATTAGGGTCTAAAATGTAAATTCATATTAACATTCAAAGATAACTAATATTCAATTATTTACACTTATCACATTTGTGTATAGTTTATATATATCGTACTACCGTTCGGGCCATCATAATTCAGAGTTCATGTAGTAAACGTTTGAGGAGCTAGGACACTTTAAATCGTAAATCCAGCAACTCGTCGAAACGTTTTACCCAAATGAAAACCCTCACATGAAGCTCCCTAGTATTGTAGTACTTAATAGATATTAAGTGCTAATATTATTAAGCTAAGGCTCTGATGCCACTGATGGGTTTTCTATTCCCTAACTAGATTAATACGCAGCGGAAATTAACAATTAATCTAGAGCAAGAAAGGAACTAAACCCATATGGATCTAAACTTAATAAATAAAAGCAACTTAAATAATATAAGTAAATGAATAAATAAAGAAAAGGAAAAATACTAACCTTTTAGAATATTTAATCTCACACGCGGCCCACCTTGGTCGAACTTGGAGGCGAGTACTCAACCGAGAATACCTCTAATAGCTCACACCCTTTAACCAAAAGAAACTATCCTTCGAACTCCTAAGGTCCCGATAAGCGAAAGACTCTTACAAGGAGTAGGAATAAGGAAGAAAGGAATGAGCAAATGAAGCCTTGGTATGCCCTTCTATTTATATGGAAAGGTAGGGGTTGGTTTACCTCTTTGGGGCAATGTGGGATTCCCCAAAATTATCCCAAGCTTCATCATAATTAGCTTCCAATTAATTTACCAACTTGGATAAATTAACAAACCAATTTATACATGTAATATTAATTCTAATTAACATTATTTCTTCTTTATTATTTCACTTAACGGTTCAACGAGGCGACCCAAAAGGACTCCGCTTTTGGCGATAGTCTTACCAATTAGTTATGAACTTGGACACTAAATCCAACAGTCTCCCACTTGGACAATTCATCAACTATAATTGGGTCTAAGCCTATTCCGATCAACTAAGCAGAGAGTGCCATCCAATGTAACTGCCAAACTCTAAACCATTTTAGAGTCAGACCTTAGATAAGTGATCAGCTATTCCTTTGTTCTACTGATATCGTATGAACCTGAGACATGGATTTTAATCAATCTCCAGGTTCAACATTATGTTTCTCGATTTCCAATTATTTGACTATATCAGACTACTAAATTGAACACGTCAATTTAGTCCCGGCTAGGTCTAGCACTTTTAAGTCAACATTTAATTATCGAGGGGCCCATAGATATCGCTTTTCCATTTAGGCAAAAGGAACAAATAAACTTTGAATACATAGTACTAGTCAACTCATCATGTCGTACTTAGCTTATCCTTTATAATTGGCATTTACGCACAGCGTTTGAATTAACTAAAGTATAACAGACTTGAAAAACTAGAAACTCGATGTATCTCTGTTTTAAGAATAGAAGATATTATCATCTTAGAATTACTTGTGATATAAATCCATGAAGTAATCTCTCTAAGTACGGGTTTCTCCTATACTTAATTCCCATTAAGTACTCATGAGTGTTGCAGCATTCTCTATGCTATGTCTAATCTTTATAGACAATCTACTAACACTCCATGACAGTCTTAAATCAATACTTACTTCCTATAGTATGAACGACTAAGGAGGTTTGAGTAAACTAAGTACTCGTGAAGTGGATTCTAAGCATGCAAAAATTAAACATAATGATAAACAATAGTAAATGGTAGTACACTTGCAAATAACTAAATCTTCATTATTTATCACCAAATCCATACAATTTCAATCATTATTTATAATGTTTCAAGTTCAAACTAACAACTAAAACTTTATATTATCTTTCAATCCAATGCTCCAAGCATGTTCATCATGTTTGGACTTAGCCAATGCCTTTGTGAATGGATCAGCTAGATTATCCTCTGATCGTATGTGCTTCACAATCACGTGTCCTTCTTCTACTTTGCTTCGAACAAAATGGTATTTTCTATCAATGTGCTTTGACTTTCCATGATCCTTTGGTTCTTTAGTCAAGGCTACTGCACTCTCATTATCACGAGAATATTTCAATGGGGTCTTGTCTTTGTTGGAACAACTCCAAGATCTCCAATGAAATTCTTCATCCATATAGCTTCCTTTGAAGCCTCACAAGTACAATATACTCGAGACTCGCATGTAAGTGCGCCAACGTATCTTGCTTTGAACTTTTCCATGTCATCGCTCCCCATTTAGCAAAATACCCAACCGCATCGTGAACGACTATCATCTTTATCTGTTTGGAAACTTGCATCACAATAACCAGTCACTCTGAGTTCTTTTTCTCCACCATAAACTAAGAACCTGTCTTTAGTATTTCTTAAATACTTAAGAATGTTCTTCTGTTGTCAATGACCTTCACGAGATTTTGCCGATGTCGACTCACCATGCTCAAAGCAAAAGAGACATCAGGTCTTGTACACGTCATGGCATACATGATCGATCCTACACCAAGCATATGGGACTCGACTCATTATTTCAGTTCTTCATTAGTTTTTGGACAAAGATCCTTACTTATCTTTATGCCATGATGTAAGGTAGATTCCTTTCTTAGAATTCTCCATTTGAATCTTTTCAAGATTTTATCTAAGTCGTATCCACAGCTATGTCCTATAAGACGTTTTGACCTATCTCAGTAAATCTTTTTACCAAGAATATATGTTGCATCTCCCAAATCTTTCATAGAAAAACATTTCCCAACCAGTCTTTTACACTTTGTAACATTGGGATATCGTTTCCTATGAGAAGTATATCATCTACATTTAATACCGGAAGACTACAACACTCCCAGACGACTTTGACATATATACAGGACTCATCTTCGCTTCTAGAAAATCCAAAGCATGTGACTTTCTCATGGAAGCATAGATTCCACTATGAGAAGCTTGTTTAAGTCCATAAATTGCCTTTTGAAGCTTGCACACTCTTTTAGGATACTTTGCATTTCAAAACCCTCGGTTGTGCCATAAACACATCCTCTGTCGGTTTTCCATTAAGAAAAGCGGTTTTGACATCCATCGCCATATTTCATAATCATGAAATGCGACTATAGCTAGCATTATCCTAATTGACTTTATTTTAGCTATTTGGTGAGAAGGTTTCCTCATAATCAATCTCGTGGATTTGAGTATAACCCTTCGCAACCAACCTAACTTTATAAGTGTGTACTTTCCCATCCATGTCTATCTTCTTTTGAAGATCCACTTACGCCCTACCGTCTTAAGACGGGTGTAGTGTCAACCAATATATAAACTTGGTTGTCATACATAGACGAATCTCGCTTTTCATAGCTTCCTTCCACTTAGCGACCTCGGGGCTCGCCATCGCTTCTTTGTAGTTTGCGAGCTCATCCAATTCACTTAGTGTACTATCACTAATCTTGTCCTCTTCAATATGGAAACCATAGTGGGCCGAGGATCATGATGAGGCTTGCTAATTCTATCACTTGTTCTGCGAATGGGTAAGGATATATCATCGGGCTCAGCAGTGTCGAACCTCTTGTTGAGTGTCGGTGTTTACTATAGGTTCTTCATCTGCACTCTTGAATTTCTTCAAGATCTATTTTACTCCCATGTCCTCTTTAGATATCATTTCCCTTTCAAGGAATGTACCTCTTGAGCTACAAATACAACATTATCCTTGGGTGCAGAAAATAAATATCCAAATGACTCTTCCGGATAACCGATGAAAAGACACTTTTCGGATCCGGCTTCAAGTTTGTCCCGAGCTTCTCAACTAAAGCTTCACAACCCCAGTTTTGATGTGCCCAAGAGAAGGACGTTTTCCTTCCACATCTCAATAGGTGTCTTTGAAACCTTCTTAGTTGGTACTCGATTTAAGATATGGTAATTGTTTCTAATGCATAACCCCGAAGCTTATTGGAAGTGTTGCTCGACTCATCATAGACCGAACCATGTCTAACAGGGTTCTATTTCTCCTCTCAGCAACTCCATTCAGTTGTGGTGTTCTAGGAGGAGTTAACTGTGAAACTATACCACAATTTTTAAGATGATCGAAAAATTCGATACTAAGGTATTCTCCTCCCCTATCGGATCGGAGTACCTTTATCTTTCTGCCCAGTTGGTTCTCTACCTCGTTTTGATACCTTTTGAACACTTCAAAAGTATCCGACTTATGTTTAATTAGATAAACATATCCATATCTCTGAAATCATCGATGGCGTAACGTAGTAGCGATTTCCATCTCTTGTGGTGATCGAATGGTCCACACACATCTCGTGTGTACTAAGTCAATAATCCTTCACCTCTTTCACATGATCCTGCATACATCATTCGATTTGTAGTGAATGATTCCAACACTCCATCCTTTTGGAGTTGGGCGATTCGTGCCCAAGGCGTGAATGCCACAATTTTGATTTATCAAGCTCATTAGATGAACCAACATTTAAAATCACATTGCCATTACTAATACATTCAACAGTTTCATATATGCCTTTGCAAGGAGAAGCTTTAAACATAAAACAATCATTTAAATAAACCAAAATATTTCCATTCTCATTATCAAATGAAAATTTATAACCATCCTTAAACAAAGCATGAAACAAAATAATGTTTCTTGTCATTTCTGACGAATAACAGCAATTATTTAAATCTATCATAACTCCAGACTTCAGCATGAGCTCATAATTTCCAATCCTTGTCACGGGTGTGATTTTTCTGATTCCCATGACTAAGATGAGCTCTCCATGCTTCAACTTCTTACTTTCCTTTAGACCCTGTAATACAGTGCAAATGTGAGTACCACACCCTGTATCTAGGACCCATGAATCTGAAGTTGTAGTATCTTGGAGTTCGATCATAAACATACCTGAGTGACTACCCTTTTCGACCTTTCCGTCTTTGAGGTCTTTCAGGTATTTTGGGCAGCTACGCTTCCGGTGTCCCTTTGTGTTGCAGTAGAAGCACACTGCTTCTTTTGGATCACTTGTCGGTGCAATCTCAGATTCAGCTTTTCTCTTAGACCCACGATCGGACTTTCCTTTTGTGGCCTTTCCTTTCCAGTTGGAATGAGAAGTCTTTCTTTTCTTTGCATTTTGACCAACAGTCAACACAGAGGCTGCTGAAGTAGAGGGCATATCAACCTTCTTGATCCCTTGTTCAGCAGTTTGCAATAAGCTATGGAGTTCCATTATTGAGGTCTCTTTCCCGTTCATTTGATACGAGAGCACAAACTGATTGTAATCAGCTGGCAGACCAGATAGGATTATGTTGATAGAAAGCTCAGTATCGAACACCATGTTCAGAGATTCCAACCTGTCAAAGTACCCTTTCATCTCTAATAGGTGTCTTTGAAACCTTCTTAGTTGGTACTCGATTTAAGATATGGTAATTTGTTTCTAATGCATAACCCGAAGCTTATTGGAAGTGTTTCTCGACTCATCATAGACCGAACCATGTCTAACAGGGGTTCTATTTCTCCTCTCAAAGAACTCCATTCGGTTGTGGTGTTCTAGGAGGAGTTAACCGTGAAACTATACCATAGTTTTTAAGATGATCGAAAATTCGATACTAAGGTATTCTCCTCCCTATCGGATCGGAGTACCTTTATCTTTACCTTGATTGGTTCTCTACCTCGTTTTGATACCTTTTGAACACTTCAAAAGTATCCGACTTATGTTTAATTAGATAAACATATCCATATCTCCGAAATCATCGATGAACGTAACGTAGTAGCGATTTCCATCTCTTGTGGTGATCGGAATGGTCCACACACATCGTGTGTATTAAGTCAATAATCCTTCACCTCTTTCACATGATCCTGTGAATGGTGATTTAGTCATTTTGCCCAATAAGCAAGACTCGCATACATCATCCGATTTGTAGTCGAATGATTCCAACACTCCATCCTTTTGGAGTTGGGCGTGCGTTTCTTGTTTACGTGCCCAAGACGTGAATGCCACAATTTTGATTTATCAAGCTCATTAGATGAACCAACATTTAAAATCACATTGCCATTACTAATACATTCAACGGTTTCATATATGCCTTTGCAAGGAGAAGCTTTAAACATAAAACAATCATTTAAATAAACCAAAATATTTCCATTCTCATTATCAAATGAAAATTTATAACCATCCTTAAACAAAGCATGAAACGAAATAATGTTTCTTGTCATTTCGACAAATAACAACAATTATTTAAATCTATCATAACTCAGGACTTGACATGAGCTCATAATTTCCAATCCTTGTCACGGGTGTGATTTTTCTGTTTCCCATGACTAAGTTGAGCTCTCCATGCTTCAACTTCTTACTTTCCTTTAGACCCTGTAATACAGTGCAAATGTGAGTACCACACCCTGTATCTAGGACCCCATGAATCTGAAGTTGTAGTATTGTGGAGTTCGATCATAAACATACCTGAGTGACTACCCTTTTCGACCTTTCCGTCTTTGAGGTCTTTCAGGTATTTTGGGCAGCTACGCTTCCGGTGTCCCTTTGTGTTGCAGTAGAAGCACACTGCTTCCTTTGGATCACTTGTCGGTGCAATCTCAGATTCAACTTTTCTCTTAGACCCACGATCGGACTTTCCTTTTGTGGCCTTTCCTTTCCAGTTGGAATGAGAAGTCTTTCTTTTCTTTGCATTTTGACCAACAGTCAACACAGAGGCTGCTGAAGTAGAGGGCATATCAACCTTCTTGATCCCTTGTTCAGCAGTTTGCAATAAGCTATGGAGTTCCATTATTGAGGTCTCTTTCCCGTTCATTTGATACGAGAGCACAAACTGATTGTAATCAGCTGGCAGACCAGATAGGATTATGTTGATAGAAAGCTCAGTATCGAACACCATGTTCAGAGATTCCAACTTGTCAAAGTACCCTTTCATCTCTAAGACGAAAGCACAAATAGAGGCTCCAGGTTTCGGTTTGCAAGCCATAAGGGATTTGACAACATCAAGGCGTTCCTTGCTTGCCTTTGCACAAACATTTCTTTGAATTGTTGGTTCATTTCATAAGCCCAAGTGTTCTCAAAAGTCTTTTGTAGTTCGGGGCTCATAGAAGATGCCATGATGCATGACACTTTGTTTGCATCATCATAGTGTTTTTGTGAGCTTCAATCTCTTCTTGGGTTGAATCATCATTGATTATGGAATTTGCTCATCGAGAACATACTCTTTGTTCTCGTATCTTAGGGTGAACCTAAGGTTTCGCATCCATCCATATAGTTAGGACCAATGAGTCTTTCCTCCCAAGAACCGGAGAAACGAGAAACTTGAGTTATGTGTGGGATTGGGAGGGGAGCATTGATACCATTTTCAGTAGACATCTATAAGATAAAATAGTTTTAGTTAGCATGAATAAACCTTAATTTTTTATACCCAATTTCAAGTTAAGGCTAGGATCCATATTTTAGATTCGTTTTATGAAGAGGGATGCCGTAATCACTTTACAAATTTATTTTAGGTAGACAATGTCTTTGTCAATTTCAATCTCTATGAAATTCCTAGTTCTTTTGAGATTCATTGATTTTGATCAATGGCATGTTAATCTCGGATATGCTCATCAACTATTCATGACTGGGATGTCGAGGATCATGAATAAGACGGTGAATTTAACCATGCAAAACCCGCGTGGTCCCAGCTCGAGTCAGCTCGAGAATCGCGAGTCGCATATCACCTCTCACTTATGTTCTCTTATTAATGTGCCGGTAAACCACACGCGCTCCATTAATCAGCCCATATGAGAGATGTGCGGTTTTCATGGGTTAGCATACAATTCACATTTGTTATATCTAAAACGGGAATTTTGTTTTAGTACTTTTAAATTAATGCTTTTAATCTTAACATCTAAAATATAACAATTATACGTCTACAATATAACAATTATAATATTTATAAGATTTCTTTTAAACATTTTAAAGTTTGTGGGTTCTATTTTAAACATTTTAAAATTTAGGATATATTTTAAATAATTCAAAATATTAGGGTCTAAAATGTAAATTCATATTAACATTCAAAGATAACTAATATTCAATTATTTACACTTATCACATTTGTGTATAGTTTATATATATCGTACTACCGTTCGGGCCATCATAATTCAGAGTTCATGTAGTAAACGTTTGAGGAGCTAGGACACTTTAAATCGTAAATCCGGCAACTCGTCGAAACGTTTTACCCAAATGAAAACCCTCACATGAAGCTCCCTAGTATTGTAGTACTTAATAGATATTAAGTGCTAATATTATTAAGCTAAGGCTCTGATGCCAGCGATGGGTTTTCTATTCCTAACTAGATTAATACGCAATGAAATTAACAATTAATCTAGAGCAAGAAAGGAACTAAACCCATATGGATCTAAACTTAATAAATAAAAGCAACTTAAATAATATAAGTAAATGAATAAATAAAGAAAAGGAAAATACTAACCTTTTAGAATATTTAATCTCACACGCGCCCACCTTGGTCGAACTTGGAGGCGAGTACTCAACCGAGAATACCTCTAATAGCTCACACCCTTTAACCAAAAAGAAACTATCCTTCGAACTCCTAAGGTCCCGATAAGCGAAGACTCTTACAAGGAGTAGGAATAAGGAAGAAAGGAATGAGCAAATGAAGCCTTGGTATGCCCTTCTATTTATATGGAAAGGTAGGGGTTGGTTTACCTCTTTGGGGCAATGTGGGATTCCCCAAAATTATCCCAAGCTTCATCATAATTAGCTTCAATTAATTTACCAACTTGGATAAATTAACAAACCAATTTATACATGTAATATTAATTCTAATTAACATTATTTCTTCTTTATTATTTCACTTAACGGTTCAACGAGGCGACCCAAAAGGACTCCGCTTTTGACGATAGTCTTACCAATTAGTTATGAACTTGGACACTAAATCCAACGGTCCCACTTGGACAATTCATCAACTATAATTGGGTCTAAGCCTATTCCGATCAACTAAGCGAGAGTGCCATCCAATGTAATCGCCAAACTCTAAACCATTTTAGAGTCGACCTTAGATAAGTGATCGGCTATTCCTTTGTTCTCACGATATCGTATGAACACGAGACATGGATTTTAATCAATCTCCGGTTCAACATTATGTTCTCGATTTCCAATTATTTGACTATATCGGACTACTAAATTGAACACGTCAATTTAGTCCCGCTAGGTCTAGCACTTTTAAGTCAACATTTAATTATCGAGGGCCCATAGATATCGCTTTTCCATTTAGGCAAAGGAACAAATAAACTTTGAATACATAGTACTAGTCAACTCATCATGTCGTACTTAGCTTATCCTTTATAATTGGCATTTACGCACACGTTTGAATTAACTAAAGTATAACAGACTTGAAAACTAGAAACTCGATGTATCTCTTTTAAGAATAGAAGATATTATCATCTTAGAATTACTTGTGATATAAATCCATGAAGTAATCTCTCTAAGTACGGGTTTCTCCTATACTTAATTCCCATTAAGTACTCATGAGTGTTGCAGCATTCTCTATGCTATGTCTAATCTTTATAGACAATCTACTAACACTCCATGACAGTCTTAAATCAATACTTACTTCCTATAGTATGAACGACTAAGGAGGTTTGAGTAAACTAAGTACTCAGGAAGTGGATTCTAAGCATGCAAAAATTAAACATAATGATAAACAATAGTAAATGGTAGTACACTTGCAAATAACTAAATCTTCATTATTTATCACCAAATCCATACAATTTCAATCATTATTTATAATGTTTCAAGTTCAAACTAACAACTAAAACTTTATATTATCTTTCAATCCAATGCTCCAAGCATGTTCATCATGTTTGGACTTAGCCAATGCCTTTGTGAATGGATCACTAGATTATCCTCACGATCGTATGTGCTTCACAATCACGTGTCCTTCTTCTACTTTGCTTCGAACAAAATGGTATTTTCTATCAATGTGCTTTGACTTTCCATGATCCTTTGGTTCTTTAGTCAAGGCTACTGCACTCTCATTATCACAGAATATTTCAATGGGGTCTTGTACTGTTGGAACAACTCCAAGATCTCCAATGAAATTCTTCATCCATATAGCTTCCTTTGAAGCCTCACAAGCTGCAATATACTCAGACTCGCATGTAGAGTCTGCCACTGTATCTTGCTTTGAACTTTTCCATGTCATCGCTCCCCCATTTAGCAAAAATACCCAACCAGACTGTGAACGACTATCATCTTTATCTGTTTGGAAACTTGCATCACAATAACTAGTCACTCTGAGTTCTTTTTCTCCACCATAAACTAAGAACCTGTCTTTAGTATTTCTTAAATACTTAAGAATGTTCTTCTGGTATCAATGACCTTCACGAGATTTTGCTGATGTCGACTCACCATGCTCAAAGCAAAAGAGACATCAGGTCTTGTACACGTCATGGCATACATGATCGATCCTACAGCCGAAGCATATGGGACTCGACTCATTATTTCCAGTTCTTCATTAGTTTTTGGACAAAGATCCTTACTTATCTTTATGCCATGATGTAAGGGTAGATTCCCTTTCTTAGAATTCTCCATTTTGAATCTTTTCAAGATTTTATCTAAGTACGTATCCTGGCTATGTCCTATAAGGCGTTTTGACCTATCTCGTAAATCTTTTACCAAGAATATATGTTGCATCTCCCAAATCTTTCATAGAAAAACATTTCCCCAACCAGTCTTTTACACTTTGTAACATTGGGATATCGTTTCCTATGAAGTATATCATCTACATTTAATACCGGAAGACTACAACACTCCCACTGACTTTGACATATATACAGGACTCATCTTCGCTTCTAGAAAATCCAAACTGTGTGACTTTCTCATGGAAGCATAGATTCCAGCTATGAGAAGCTTGTTTAAGTCCATAAATTGCCTTTTGAAGCTTGCACACTCTTTTAGGATACTTTGCATTTTCAAAACCCTCTGGTTGTGCCATAAACACATCCTCTGTCAGTTTTCCATTAAGAAAAGCGGTTTTGACATCCATCTGCCATATTTCATAATCATGAAATGCAGCTATAGCTAGCATTATCCTAATTGACTTTATTTTAGCTACTGGTGAGAAGGTTTCCTCATAATCAATCTCGTGGATTTGAGTATAACCCTTCGCAACCAACCTAGCTTTATAAGTGTGTACTTTCCCATCCATGTCTATCTTCTTTTTGAAGATCCACTTACGTCCTACCGTCTTAAGACGGGTGTAGTGTCAACCAATATATAAACTTGGTTGTCATACATAGGCGAATCTAATCTTTTCATAGCTTCCTTCCACTTAGCGACCTCGGGGCTCGCCATCGCTTCTTTGTAGTTTGCGGGCTCATCCAATTCACTTAGTGTACTATCACTAATCTTGTCCTCTTCAATATGGAAACCATAGTGGGCCGGGATCATGATGAGGCTTGCTAATTCTATCACTTGTTCTCGAATGGGTAAGGATATATCATCGAGCTCAACGGTGTCGAACCTCTTGTTGAGTGTCAGTGTTTACTATAGGTTCTTCATCGGCAGACTCTTGAATTTCTTCAAGATCTATTTTACTCCCACTGTCCTCTTTAGATATCATTTCCCTTTCAAGGAATGTACCTCTTCGAGCTACAAATACAACATTATCCTTGGGTCTGTAAAATAAATATCCAAATGACTCTTCTGGATAACCGATGAAAAGACACTTTTCAGATCTGGCTTCAAGTTTGTCCTGAGCTTCTCGTCTAACGAAAGCTTCACAACCCCAGATTTTGATGTGCCCAAGAGAAGGACGTTTTCCTTCCACATCTCAATAGGTGTCTTTGAAACCTTCTTAGTTGGTACTCGATTTAAGATATGGTATTTGTTTCTAATGCATAACCCGAAGCTTATTGGAAGTGTTGCTCGACTCATCATAGACCGAACCATGTCTAACGAGGTTCTATTTCTCCTCGGCAACTCCATTCGGTTGTGGTGTTCTAGGAGGAGTTAAGCGTGAAACTATACCACAATTTTAAGATGATCGAAAATTCGATACTAAGGTATTCTCCTCCCTATCGGATCGGAGTACCTTTATCTTTACCTTGATTGGTTCTCTACCTCGTTTTGATACCTTTTGAACACTTCAAAAGTATCAGACTTATGTTTAATTAGATAAACATATCCATATCTCTGAAATCATCGATGGCGTAACGTAGTAGCGATTTCCATCTCTTGTGGTGATCGGAATGGTCCACACACATCTGTGTGTACTAAGTCCAATAATCCTTCACCTCTTTCACATGATCCTGCATACATCATTCGATTTGTAGTCGAATGATTCCAACACTCCATCCTTTTGGAGTTGGGCGATTCGTGCCCAAGACGTGAATGCCACAATTTTGATTTATCAAGCTCATTAGATGAACCAACATTTAAAATCACATTGCCATTACTAATACATTCAACAGTTTCATATATGCCTTTGCAAGGAGAAGCTTTAAACATAAAACAATCATTTAAATAAACCAAAATATTTCCATTCTCATTATCAAATGAAAATTTATAACCATCCTTAAACAAAGCATGAAACAAAATAATGTTTCTTGTCATTTCGACGAATAACACAATTATTTAAATCTATCATAACTCAGGACTTGACATGAGCTCATAATTTCCAATCCTTGTCACGGGTGTGATTTTTACGATTCCCATGACTAAGATGAGCTCTCCATGCTTCAACTTCTTACTTTCCTTTAGACCACTGTCTGATTGCAAATGTGAGTACCACACCTGTATCTAGGACCCATGAATCGAGTTGTAGTATCTTGGAGTTCGATCATAAACATACCGAGTGACTACCCTTTCGACCTTTCCGTCTTTGAGGTCTTTCGGTATTTTGGCAGCTACGCTTCCGGTGTCCCTTTGTGTTGCGAGAAGCTGCTTCGCTTCTTTTGGATCACTTGTCGGTGCAATCTCGATTCGACTTTTCTCTTAGACCCACGATCGGACTTTCCTTTTGTGGCCTTTCCTTTCCAGTTGGAATGAGAAGTCTTTCTTTTCTTTGCATTTTGACCAACATCAACCAGAGGTCTTTGAAGTAGGGGCATATCAACCTTCTTGATCCTTGTTCGTGATTTTGCAATAAGCTATGGAGTTCCATTATTGAGGTCTCTTTCCGTTCATTTGATACGAGCACAAAGCGATTGTAATCGGTGGCGGACGGATAGGATTATGTTGATAAGCTCGATGTCGAACACCATGTTCGAGATTCCAACTGTCAAAGTACCCTTTCATCTCTAAGGCAAAGCACAAATAGAGGCTCCAGGTTTCGGTTTGCAAGCCATAAGGGATTTGACAACATCAAGGCGTTCCTTGCTTGCCTTTGCCTGAAACATTTCTTTGAGCTGTTGGTTCATTTCATAAGCCCAAGTGTTCTCAAAAGTCTTTTGTAGTTCAGGGCTCATGGAAGATGCCATGATGCATGACACTTTGTTTGCATCATCATAGTGTTTTTTGTGAGCTTCAATCTCTTCTTGGGTTGAATCATCATTGATTATGGGAATTTGCTCATCGAGAACATACTCTTTGTTCTCGTATCTTAGGGTGAACCTAAGGTTTCGCATCCATCCATATAGTTAGGACGGTGAGTCTTTCCTCCCAGGCGAGAGTAACGAGAAACTTGAGTTATGTGTAGCATTGATACCATTTTCACTAGACATCTATAAGATAAAATAGTTTTAGTTAGCATGAATAAACCTTAATTTTTTATACCTAATTTCAAGTTAAGGCTAGGATCCATATTTTAGATTCGTTTTATGAAGAGGGATGCCGTAATCACTTTACGAATTTATTTTAGGTAGACAATGTCTTTGTCAATTTCAATCTCTATGAAATTCCTAGTTCTTTTGAGATTCATTGATTTTGATCAATGGCATGTTAATCTCGGATATGCTCATCAACTATTCATGACGGGATTCGAGGATCATGAATAAGACAGTGAATTTAACCATGCAAAACCCGCGTGGTCCCGGCTCGAGTCACTCGAGAATCATGATCGCACATCACCTCTCACTTATGTTCTCTTATTAATGTGCCGGTAAACCACACGTGCTCCATTAATCAGCCCATATGAGAGATGTCGGTTTCATGGGTTAGCATACAATTCACATTTGTTATATCTAAAACGGGAATTTTGTTTTAGTACTTTTAAATTAATGCTTTTAATCTTAACATCTAAAATATAACAATTACACATATACAATATAACAATTATAATATGTATAAGATTTCTTTTAAACATTTTAAAGTTTGTGGGTTCTATTTTAAACATTTTAAAATTTAGGATATATTTTAAATAATTCAAAATATTAGGGTCTAAAATATAAATTCATATTAACATTCAAAGATAACTAATATTCAATTATTTACACTTATCACATTTATGTATAGTTTATATATATCGTACTACCGTTCGGGCCATCATAATTCAGAGTTCATGTACTAAACGTTTGAGGAGCTAGGACACTTTAAATCGTAAATCCAGCAACTCGTCGAAACGTTTTACCCAAATGAAAACCCTCACATGAAGCTCCCTAGTATTGTAGTACTTAATAGATATTAAGTGCTAATATTATTAAGCTAAGGCTCGATGCCACCGATGGGTTTTCTATTCCCAACTAGATTAATCTGGTGAAATTAACAATTAATCTAGAGCAAGAAAGGAACTAAACCCATATGGATCTAAACTTAATAAATAAAGCAACTTAAATAATATAAGTAAATGAATAAATAAAGAAAAGGAAAATACTAACCTTTTAGAATATTTAATCTCACACGCGCCCACCTTGGTCGAACTTGGGCGAGTACTCAACCAAGAATACCTCTAATAGCTCACACCCTTGAACCAAAAGAAACTATCCTTTCGAACTCCTAAGGTCCCGATAAACGAAAGACTCTTACAAGGAGTAGGAATAAGGAAGAAAGGAATAAGCAAATGAAGCCTTGGTATGCCCCTTCTATTTATATGGAAAGGTAGGGGGTTGGTTTACCTCTTTGGGGCAATGTGGGATTCCCCCAAAATTATCCCAAGCTTCATCATAATTAGCTTCCTATTAATTTACCAACTTGGATAAATTAACAAACCAATTTATACATGTAATATTAATTCTAATTAACATTATTTCTTCTTTATTATTTCTCTTAACGGTTCAACGAGGCGACCCAAAAGGACTCCGCTTTTGGCGATAGTCTTACCAATTAGTTATGAACTTGGACACTAAATCCAACGGTCTCCCACTTGGACAATTCATCAACTATAATTGGGTCTAAGCCTATTCCGATCAACTAAGCGAGAAAGTGCCATCCAATGTAGCGCCAAACTCTAAACCATTTTAGAGTCGCCCCTTAGATAAGTGATCGACTATTCCTTTGTTCTAGTGATATCGTATGAACACGAGACATGGATTTTAATCAATCTCCGTGTTCAACATTATGTTCTCGATTTCCAATTATTTGACTATATCGGACTCTGAATTGAACACATCAATTTAGTCCGGCTAGGTCTAGCACTTTTAAGTCAACATTTAATTATCGAGGGGCCCATAGATATCGCTTTTCCATTTAGGCAAAGGAACAAATAAACTTTGAATACATAGTACTAGTCAACTCATCATTTCGTACTTAGCATATCCTTTATAATCGGCATTTACGCACGCGTTTGAATTAACTAAAGTATATGAGACTTGAAAACTAGAAACTCGATGTATCTCTGTTTTAAGAATAGAAGATATTATCATCTTAGAATTACTTGTGATATAAATCCATGAAGTAATCTCTCTAAGTCGGGTTTCTCCTATACTTAATTCCATTAAGTACTCATGAGTGTTATGACATTCTCTATGCTATGTCTAATCTTTATAGACAATCTACTAACACTCCATGACAGTCTTAAATCAATACTTACTTCCTATAGTATGAACGACTGAGGAGGTTTGAGTAAACTAAGTACTCAGGAAGTGGATTCTAAGCATGCAAAAATGAAACATAATGATAAACAATAGTAAATGGTAGTACACTTGCAAATAAATAAATCTTCATTATTTATCACCAAATCCATACAATTTCAATCATTATTTATAATGTTTCAAGTTCAAACTAACAACTAAAACTTTATATTATCTTTCAATCCAATGCTCCAAGCATGTTCATCATGTTTGGACTTAGCCAATGCCTTTGTGAATGGATCAATTGGATTATCCTCGATCGTATGTGCTTCACAATCACGTGTCCTTCTTCTACTTTGCTTGAACAAAATGGTATTTTCTATTAATGTGCTTTGACTTTCCATGATCCTTTGGTTCTTTAGTCAAGGCTCTTGCACTCTCATTATCACGAGAATATTTCAATGGGGTCTTGTCTTGTTGGAACAACTCCAAGATCTCAATGAAATTCTTCATCGAATAGCTTCCTTTGAAGCCTCTGGTACAATATACTCGAGACTCGCATGTAGAGTCTGCCATGCATATCTTGCTTTGAACTTTCCATGTCACCGCTCCCCATTTAGCAAAAATACCCAACCGATGTGAACGACTATCATCTTTATCTGTTTGGAAACTTGCATCACAATAACCGATCCTCTGAGTTCTTTTTCTCCACCATAAACTAAGAACACATCTTTAGTATTTCTTAAATACTTAAGAATGTTCTTCTGTTTACTGTCAATGACCTTCACGAGATTTTCTTGATGTCGACTCACCATGCTCAAAGCAAAGAGACATCGGTCTTGTACACGTCATGGCATACATGATCGATCCTACACCGAAGCATATGGGACTCGACTCATTCTTTCCAGTTCTTCATTAGTTTTTGGACAAAGATCCTTACTTATCTTTATGCCATGATGTAAGGTAGATTCCTTTCTTAGAATTCTCCATTTGAATCTTTTCAAGATTTTATCTAAGTCGTATCTGGCTATGTCCTATAAGGCGTTTTGACCTATCTCGTAAATCTTTATACCAAGAATATATGTTGCATCTCCCAAATCTTTCATAGAAAAACATTTCCCAACCGGTCTTTTACACTTTGTAACATTGGGATATCGTTTCCTATGAAGTATATCATCTACATTTAATACCGGAAGACTACAACACTCCTGACTTTGACATATATCGGGACTCATCTTCGCTTCTAGAAAATCAAACTGTGACTTTCTCATGGAAGCATAGATTCCAGCTCTGAGAAGCTTGTTTAAGTCCATAAATGGCCTTTTGAAGCTTGCACACTCTTTTAGGATACTTTGCATTTTCAAAACCCTCTGGTTGTGCCATAAACACATCCTCTGTCGGTTTTCGTTAAGAAAAGCGGTTTTGACATCCATCGCCATATTTCATAATCATGAAACGCACTATAGCTAGCATTATCCTAATTGACTTTATTTTAGCTCTTGGTGAGAAGGTTTCCTCATAATCAATCTCGTGGTTTGATTATAACCCTCCATGACCAACCTAGCTTTATAAGTGTGTACTTTCCCATCCATGTCTATCTTCTTTTTGAAGATCCACTTGCATCCTACCGTCTTAAGACCGGTGTAGTGTCAACCAATATATAAACTTGGTTGTCATACATAGACGAATCTCGCTTTTCATAGCTTCCTTCCACTTAGCGACCTCGGGGCTCGCCATCGCTTATTTGTAGTTAGCAGGCTCATCCAATTCACTTAGTGTACTATCACTAATCTTGTCCTCTTCAATATGGAAACCATAGTGGGCCGAGGATCATGATGAGGCTTGCTAATTCTATCACTTGTTCTGCGAATGGGTAAGGATATATCATCGGGCTCAGCGGTGTCGAACCTCTTGTTGAGTGTCGGTGTTTACTATAGGTTCTTCATCTACGGACTCTTGAATTTCTTCAAGATCTATTTTACTCCACTGTCCTCTTTAGATATCATTTCCTTTCAAGGAATGTACCTCTTGAGCTACAAATACAACATTATCCTTGGGTGCAGAAAATAAATATCCAAATGACTCTTACGGATAACCGATGAAAAGACACTTTTCGGATCGGCTTCAAGTTTGTCTGAGCTTCTCGTCTAAAGCTTCACAACCCAGTTTTGATGTGCCCAAGAAGGGCGTTTTCCTTCCACATCTCAAAAGGTGTCTTTGAAACCTTCTTAGTTGGTACTCGATTTAAGATATGGTAATTGTTTCTAATGCATAACCCCAGAAGCTTATTGGAAGTGTTGCTCGACTCATCATAGACCGAACCATGTCTAACAGGGTTCTATTTCTCCTCTCAACAACTCCATTCAGTTGTGGTGTTCTAGGAGGAGTTAACTATGAAACTATACCACAGTTTTTAAGATGATCGAAAAATTCGATACTAAGGTATTCTCCTCCCCTATCGGATCGGAGTACCTTTATCTTTCTGCCCAGTTGGTTCTCTACCTCGTTTTGATACCTTTTGAACACTTCAAAAGTATCCGACTTATGTTTAATTAGATAAACATATCCATATCTCTTGAAATCATCGATGGCGTAACGTAGTAGCGATTTCCATCTCTTGTGGCTGATCGGAATGGTCCACACACATTTGTGTGTACTAAGTCCAATAATCCTTCACCTCTTTCACATGATCCTGCATACATCATCCGATTTGTAGTCGAATGATTCCAACACTCCATCCTTTTGGAGTTGGGCGATTCGTGCCCAAGACGTGAATGCCACAATTTTGATTTATCAAGCTCATTAGATGAACCAACATTTAAAATCACATTGCCATTACTAATACATTCAACAGTTTCATATATGCCTTTGCAAGGAGAAGCTTTAAACATAAAACAATCATTTAAATAAACCAAAATATTTCCATTCTCATTATCAAATGAAAATTTATAACCATCCTTAAACAAAGCATGAAACGAAATAATGTTTCTTGTCATTTCTGACGAATAACAGCAATTATTTAAATCTATCATAACTCCACACTTCAGCATGAGCTCATAATTTCCAATCCTTGTCACGGGTGTGATTTTTCTGTTTCCCATGACTAAGTTGAGCTCTCCATGCTTCAACTTCTTACTTTCCTTTAGACCCTGTAATACAGTGCAAATGTGAGTACCACACCCTGTATCTAGGACCCATGAATCTAAAGTTGTAGTATTGTGGAGTTCGATCATAAACATACCTGAGTGACTACCCTTTTCGACCTTTCCGTCTTTGAGGTCTTTCAGGTATTTTGGGCAGCTACGCTTCCGGTGTCCCTTTGTGTTGCGGTAGAAGCTGCGCTTCCTTTGGATCACTTGTCGGTGCAATCTCGATTGACTTTTCTCTTAGACCCACGATCGGACTTTCCTTTTGTGGCCTTTCCTTTCCGGTTGGAATGAGAAGTCTTTCTTTTCTTTGCATTTTGACCAACAGTCAACACGAGGCTCTTTGAAGTAGAGGCATATCAACCTTCTTGATCCCTTGTTCGTGATTTGCAATAAGCTATGGAGTTCCATTATTGAGGTCTCTTTCCTTTCATTTGATACGAGCACAAACTGTTATGTGTAATGGCGGACGAGATAGGATTATGTTGATAAGCTCGATGTCGAACACCATGTTCGAGAGATTCCAACTTTGTCAAAGTACCCTTTCATCTCTAAGGCAAAGCACAAATAGAGCTCGGTTTGGTTTGCAAGCCATAAGGGATTTGACAACATCAAGGCGTTCCTTGCTTGCCTTTTCACGAAACATTTCTTTGAGTGTTGGTTCATTTCATAAGCCCAGTGTTCTCAAAAGTTTTTGTAGTTCGGGACTCATGGAAGATGCCATGATGCATGACACTTTGTTTGCATCATCATAGTGTTTTTGTGAGCTTCAATCTCTTCTTGGGTTGAATCATCATTGATTATGGGAATTTGCTCATCGAGAACATACTCTTTGTTCTCGTATCTTAGGGTGAACCTAAGGTTTCGCATCCGATCCATATAGTTAGGACCGGTGAGTCTTTCCTCCCAGGCCGAGAGTAACGAGAAACTTGAGTTATGTGTGGGATTGGGAGCGGGAGCATTGATACCATTTTCGGTAGACATCTATAAGATAAAATAGTTTTAGTTAGCATGAATAAACCTTAATTTTTATACCCAATTTCAAGTTAAGGCTAGGATCCATATTTTAGATTCGTTTTATGAAGAGGATGCCGTAATCACTTTCTAAATTTATTTTAGGTAGACAATGTCTTTGTCAATTTCAATCTCTATGAAATTCCTAGTTCTTTTGAGATTCATTGATTTTGATCAATGGCATGTTAATCTCGGATATGCTCATCAACTATTCATGGTGAGGATGCCAAGGATCATGAATAAGACGGTGAATTTAACCATGCAAAACCAGCGTGGTCCCGCTCGAGTCACTCAAGAATCATGAGTCGCACATCACCTCTCACTTATGTTCTCTTATTAATGTCTTGGGTAAACCACGCGCTCCATTAATCACCCATATGAGAGATGTGCGATTTTCATGGGTTAGCATACAATTCACATTTGTTATATCTAAAACGGGAATTTTGTTTTAGTACTTTTAAATTAATGCTTTTAATCTTAACATCTAAAATATAACAATTATACATATACAATATAACAATTATAATATGTATAAGATTTCTTTTAAACATTTTAAAGTTTGTGGGTTCTATTTTAAACATTTTAAAATTTAGGATATATTTTAAATAATTCAAAATATTAGGGTCTAAAATGTAAATTCATATTAACATTCAAAGATAACTAATATTCAATTATTTACACTTATCACATTTGTGTATAGTTTATATATATCGTACTACCGTTCGGGCCATCATAATTCAGAGTTCATGTAGTAAACGTTTGAGGAGCTAGGACACTTTAAATCGTAAATCCAGCAACTCGTCGAAACGTTTTACCCAAATGAAAACCCTCACATGAAGCTCCCTAGTATTGTAGTACTTAATAGATATTAAGTGCTAATATTATTAAGCTAAGGCTCTGATGCCACTGATGGGTTTTCTATTCCCTAACTAGATTAATACGCAGCGGAAATTAACAATTAATCTAGAGCAAGAAAGGAACTAAACCCATATGGATCTAAACTTAATAAATAAAAGCAACTTAAATAATATAAGTAAATGAATAAATAAAGAAAAGGAAAAATACTAACCTTTTAGAATATTTAATCTCACACGCGGCCCACCTTGGTCGAACTTGGAGGCGAGTACTCAACCGAGAATACCTCTAATAGCTCACACCCTTGAACCAAAAAGAAACTATCCTTTCGAACTCCTAAGGTCCCGATAAACGAAAGACTCTTACAAGGAGTAGGAATAAGGAAGAAAGGAATGAGCAAATGAAGCCTTGGTATGCCCCTTCTATTTATATGGAAAGGTAGGGGTTGGTTTACCTCTTGGGGCAATGTGGGATTCCCCAAAATTATCCCAAGCTTCATCATAATTAGCTTCCAATTAATTTACCAACTTGGATAAATTAACAAACCAATTTATACATGTAATATTAATTCTAATTAACATTATTTCTTCTTTATTATTTCTCTTAACGGTTCAACGAGGCGACCCAAAGGACTCCGCTTTTGGCGATAGTCTTACCAATTAGTTATGAACTTGGACACTAAATCCAGGTCTCCCACTTGGACAATTCATCAACTATAATTGGGTCTAAGCCTATTCCGATCAACTAAGCGAGAGTGCCATCCAATGTAGCGCCAAACTCTAAACCATTTTAGAGTCAGCCCTTAGATAAGTGATCAGCTATTCCTTTGTTCTACTGATATCGTATGAACCTGAGACATGGATTTTAATCAATCTCCAGGTTCAACATTATGTTTCTCGATTTCCAATTATTTGACTATATCAGACTACTGAATTGAACACATCAATTTAGTCCCGGCTAGGTCTAGCACTTTTAAGTCAACATTTAATTATCGAGGGGCCCATAGATATCGCTTTTCCATTTAGGCAAAAGGAACAAATAAACTTTGAATACATATAGGGTGTTTCTTGTGAGAAGACCAATTTTGGTAAGAACGCGAGAAGAGATCTTAGCCATCCATCTAATCCCTCTCTTTTTTAGATCTAATGGCTAAGATTAAACCCACCATTTACACTAACTATACATTATACAAGGGTATTTTGTAAATACAATCCACACACTAATATATATAAAAAAACACACAGAAATTCACTCGAAATCCTCTCTCCCATCATAACTGCCTTCAGCATCGGCAATCAAACCACCGCAAATCGCCAATAAAACTACCACTACACCGCCACAATTATAGCTATAATAATCGTTTAAATCAAAACCTTCTATCACCGTCATTCAGCCACCGCATATTACCGTCATTCAACCAACGCGGATCACCGTCATTCAACCACCACATATCACCGTCGTTCAGCCACCGTATGTCATCGTCGTTCAACCAATGTATATCACCGTCATTAAACCACAACAATCACCACAATCGCATAATTATGAATGAAGAAAATGTGAATTTGAATGAAATTGAACATGAGGAAGCAAAAATTAGTGAAGAAGATGCTTTGTTATATCAGAGATTTCAAGTAATTGTTATACTTTTTGTGTTATTTATTTAATTTTATAAAATTAGTTTAGAATTGTAAATTTTGATGCGTTTGTGAAAGAATAGTTTTGAATTATGTGTTTGATGATCAAAGATGATTTAGATTGCATAAATCATAGATTACTTGATATAATGTATTTATTCACATGTGAAGAATATCAAGTTTATCGATTTTTGATTATTTAAGTATATTGAAAGTATCTTCACGGGTGAAGAATATCGATTAGTAATAGAGTTTTGAGGTTATTAAGCGGATTTAAGTTTAGTAAAATTATCTTCGATGCGTGAAGAATTTCAGCAAGGACTGAATTTTAAGGTTATTAGCGGTTTAAGTTTATTTAGGGTATCTTCGCATGTGAAGAATATTAGTAAGGAATGAACTTTTGAGATTTTTAGCGGATTTAAAGTATAGTTAGAGTATCTTCACACGTGAAGAATTTCAGTAAGAAATGAAGTTTTAAGGTTATTAGCTACTTAAAGTTTAGTTAGAGTATTTTCACATGTGAAGACTATTTGTAAGGAATGAAATTTTGACATTTTTAGTGGATTTAAGTTTAGTTAGGGTATCGTCACACGTGAAGAATTTCAGTAAGGAATGAAGTTTTAAGGTTATTAGCTACTTAAAGTTTAGTTAGAGTATCTTCACATGTGAAGACTATTTGTAAGGAATGAACTTTTGAGATTTTTAGCGGATTTAAGTTTAGTTAGGGTATCTTCGCATGTGAAGAATATTAGTAACCCTTTTTAGTTACAGTTATAGTGGATCATAATAATACCGGTGGGAATGCAATGACATAATTGTTGGCAAAGAAGTGCATACCAGAGGTAGATATAAGCAAAATGAACTTGTACAGAAGTAATTGAAGCTAAAAGTGGTAAGCCTTTCAATGGAATATACTCGGAAACAAGTTTCTTATTGGTCATAAATGTGCGTTTAATATTTGGTGAGGATCAAAGTATTAGTAGATGGAGAAAAGTGTCATCTGTATTGCTGGTATTAAATACTGATTACTTGTTTGTCCTTTAAAATGTGTCGTCGTAATAATGCAACCCGACTAGTTTAAGATAAAGAGGCTTTATTGGCACTTTGTAGTAAGTAGAATCTTAGAACATCTCTTTGTTTTTATATCATTATATGTTTTGATACTTTTACAGTTTTCATGGACATATAAGTTGATGTATAAACTTGGGCAATTGCTGTTATAAAATTCTTTGACAGACTTTTCTATTATCTTTTCAGCTTACTCATAATCACCGAGCTTGATGTAATTCGTCAATACGTGATCGTATTAGTGATCAAAGACAAAGCCTGATTACGTGCGACAGTGAGCTTGATGTAATTCGTCCAATATGTGAAAAGGTAATACAGACATTCAATTGTTTTGAGAATGTGACACGGAGTTGATTAGTCTACCATTACACACGACTTGGATTTCTTTCTTCACGTGGCCATTGCTGATTTTTTTCTTTGTTAATTTGCAGACTTGATAAAGAGTATCAATCTTGGATTTGAGTGTGGACTTTCACTATATGGAAAGATTTTCGGTTATAAATCATTTTCTAGCTTCCATGGGAGAGGGAAAGTAGATGGAATTCAACCAGCTACAGATGCATCAAGACCTTCACCTACAAGATATGTCACCTTAGTTCCAATGTCAGAAAATCTTCCTGATATGGTAAACTGTCTCTATACTTTTTCTTTGTTAGTAATTTTCTAGTAATGAATGTGTGCTTTCCTTTCTCATGGTTTTAAACCTGATCGACCCGTTGCATCTGTCAAAATTTTGTTTGTGACATTGGGCCTTTCATCTGATTTGCCAGAGTATGCATTTGGTTGAGAAAGATGTCCATATCAATGATATGGGTGAATTAAGAAACCTAAACACAATAGATGTAAATAAGTTGAAGTTTTCATGTTTTTATGTTACTGATGGAAATTCTTGTGTTTTACAAGTGATTTTTGCAGGTACCTGTCAGCTCCACTTAGGCGCAACCTTAGAACCTCAATCAACGCACACAAAGGAAAAATGGACTTCAGAAAAAACGGGTTACAGAACATGCCAAAGTCAGAACAAGAATTGCCATAATAAGATAACATTAAGATGGCGTAACTTTTTTTTATAATATTTATAAGAATGACATAAAGAATGAATCAATGTTTTACTCTATGGATGTTGGGAAGTTCGCCTCTTATGATAGCATACGTGATCAATCTATAGTTTCTCCAGCTCCACAAGTATTCCAGAGAGGGTGTTAGTTCCTGCAGTTGTAGATCAAGTTCACGCATACACATTAGCAACCTCGCAAGTATTGAAGGTACATATTATGTATGATGCGTATATAGTTTCCTTGAATGGCCAGTAACCCGCTGCCCCGCTCCTCTTGCCAGCTATAACCTCAGTGTAGCCCATTGTTTGGTTTCTTAGAGTCACTTCTATCTAGATTAGCATAATTTATCTTTCAATAACCCTACCTAGTTGCTTACTTTCTTATTTAATTTTGTGTTGTCTTAATTGTCAAATTAATGCCATAAAAAAATGGTAATTTAGCAAATTATATATGTTTTTCACACCAAGTAATACAAGATAATAACATGATAAAGCATGCCAAATGAATGTATACATAAGTCATTAGATATAGAGTTAGAATCCATTATGTATGGAAGCCTACTGTTAATACTAATATATGCAAGAACAATCTCTAAGATTATTAAGGGAAATGTTTAACCTATTTTATATTATGATGACGTCATGACAATGCATGTATCGATTTGTGATTAAGTAGGTAATTAGTAAATTTAACCTGTTATGTTCAAGACCTAAAGTAGAATGAATGAATGAATTGATCAACTTATTGTTTCAAGTTGCGGATATTAGTAAGTTTAGGTATATAAGTTGATTATTAATGTTCAAAGTAATTGCTCGATCACGGATATTAGTAGTAGATTCAGGTACATTAATAGTAGGTGCATTTGTAATAGTATATGCAGGTGCGATGAAAGTAAAACCTAGTAGTTCAGTGTAATCGCTATTTGTTTAATTTGTAGTAGTTGATTTAGGTACATTTGTAACAAGTATTGTGTTACAGGTGGTGTCGTCGTCTAAGTATACTATTGTTCACACTTATCGCTACTTGGGGATATTTATAAACTGTTAAGTGGTAGTGGATATTAGATACATTTATTGTTAAAAGTTGTCGCTCGTAAGTATATTATTGTTTAATGGTAGTTGTCTACTAGTAGGGTTAGCTACATTCGTAGAAATCAACTACATACTGCAGGTAATTATGGTAAACAAATACAGATTCTCCTACTGATAGACTACTTATAGTAACTACATACTGCACTTCCTTGTTATATCAGTAGGTGGGCTCCGAATCGATGTTATTAGTTTAACGATAGTAGTAGATTCAGGTACATTTGTAATAGTAAATTTGGGTGCATATGTAAAGTATTGTTTAATGTTATCACTCCTTGCGGTATTACTTGTTTGAGGTTTAGGTACATTCGTAAAATGCTTTTTAGTGTTGCTGTAATAGTAAATTCAGGTGTACTAGTAATCTGATTTTGCCAAAATTTTAATTAATGATGTTATTTGTTTGATTATTTTAAGGTGATGGAAAATTCTCGTCAAGATGTGTACTCGTAGGGGGAAATCTATAAAGAACTGCAACTCATGGGTATGAAACATGCTGACATACTAAATGCATATTTTTTTCTCCCTTGAAGAGAAAATGGTCGTCCTAAAAACGAAGAATCAATGATGGGTGCTATGGAATGAAGAAGCCTTGTTAATCGTAGTCGTTTTGTCAACTATGAAACATACCTCTATTTGATGTTAATTTGGGTGCGCCACAGCCAGAAACTCGATTATTTAATGAGTCGATTGTAATTGTGTTAAGCCGTTAATGGAACATATAGTTGATCTCCTTGTTTTATTGTATTTCTAAACATTTGTCTTAAAAAAAGATTGTTAACTTTTTCCTTTCACCTGTGTATATAATTTCTCATAATTTTCACGTGTGAAAATATTATTACAAAACTTAAATAATCGTCAATTAAACATCAATATCTACTATTTTTGCACTTCTAGTATAAAAATACGCTAGTAAGATCGAAGTTTAAATCCTTGCTCATAATTTTTACGCATGAAGATATTTTTACAAAACTTAATAATCATATATTAAACATCAATATCTCATATTTTTTGCACCACTAGTATAAAAATAGGCTGGTAATAACAATGTTTCAATCATTGTTCATAATTTTCACGTGTGAAGATATTCTTACAAAACTTAAATAATCGTCTATTAAACATCAATATTTTTAATTTTTGCACTCTAGCAAAAAAATTACGCTAGTAAAAGCAAAGCTTCAATCCTTGCTTATAATTTTCACGTACGAAGATATTTTACAAAATTTAGATAATCATATATTAAACATTAGTATCCCCCATTTTACATTTCTAGTAAAAAAAAGTACGCTAGTAAAATCAAAGTTTCAATCGTTCATAATAATTTTCATGCATGAAGATATTTTTACTACACTTAAATAAATATCTATTGAACATCAATATCTCATATCTTTTGCACTTCTAGCATAAAAAATACACTAGTAAGAACAATGTTTTAAATCATTTTCATAAATTTCATGCGCGAAAATATTCTTGCAAAACTTAAACAATCATCTATTTAACATCAATATCTCTAATTTTTGCACTTCTAGTATAAAAAAACGCTAGTAAGATAAAGCTTCAATCTTTGCTCATAATTTTCACGAGCGAAGATATTCTTACAAAACAATAAATAATCGTCTAATTAAACATCAAATCTCCCATTTTGCACTTCTAATGCAAAAGTTCTGCTGAACGATCTAAAATTCAATCCTTGCTCATAAATTTCATGCGAAAATATTATTACAAAACTTAAATAATCATCTATTAAACATCAATATCTCATATTTGAATACTTCTAGTATAAAAAATACGCGAGTAAGATCACAGCCTTATTCCTTGCTCATGAATTTCACGCGCGAAGATTTCTTACAAAATTTAAATAATCGTCTATTAATCATCAATATCTCCTATTTTTACATTTCTAGTATAAAAAGTATGCTAGTAAGATCAAAACTTGAATCCTTGCTCATAATTTTCACGCGCGGAGATATTTTTACAGAACTTAAATAATGGTCTATTGAACATCAATATCTCATATTTTTTGCACTTCTAATATAAAACATACGCTATTAAAAACAACTTTTTAGTCATTCCTCATAATTAATACATGAGCATATATTTGTTTCTTCACTGCGAATAAATTTTCTTCCCTATTCAATTGACGCACATTTATACATGAACATATATTTTTTTCTTCACGGTGAATAAACTTTCTTCACTAGTAAATATCGTATATCTATACATGAGCATATATATTTTTTTCTTCACGGGTAAATATACTTTCTTCAGTAGGATATAGACGTACATTTATACATGAGCATATATATATATATTTTTCATGGGTGAGTTAACTTTTTTCACTAGTAAATAGACGTACATTTATACATGAGCATACATTTTTTTTTCACGGGTGAATAAACTTTTTAACTAGTAAATAGACGTACAATTATACATGAGCATATATTTTTTCTTCACGGGTGAATAAACTTTCTTCATTAGTAAATAGACGTACATTTATACATGAGAATGTATTTTTTTCTTCCCGGGTGAATAAACATGAGCATATATTTTTTTCTTCACATGTGAATAAACTTTTTAGCTAGTAAATAAACGTACATTTATACATAAGCGTATTTTTTTTTTCTTCACGCGTGAATTAACTTTCTTCACTAGTAAATAGACATACATTTATACATGAGCATATATAATGGCATTTTAAACAATTTCAATACAAAACTGGCTGAATGAAAAGCAATGTGTTTCTAGCATCTTACAATTGCATTATCCTACCTATACAAGAATCCATATCTTTGTGCAAGTCAGAATTCCTGTCGTGTTATATAAACATTTGTAAGCAAGAAGTGAATATAATAAAGCTAAACCGAATACAAGGACAAATATAGACTATTTAATACACTAAAGAGCTCTATGAAACTGGCAATTCTTGATCTTTTTGTAGCTGCTAAACAAGAATGGCTGCAAGGCGAATATGCATGTGATATGACCATTCAAATGTGTGTAGCTTTAAGATGGTAAAAATTTTAATTTGATCAAGTTGTAGAAAAGCAATACACTTGAACTTAAGATTACCTAATGGTGATGATTTCAATTCTGCCCGTGAATTCTGCTGATAGAGTGTCGTGCCATAAGTTTTTGGCCAGAAACTTGACGATCATCCTGTAAAAACTCATCTCGGTTTACTAATCCAATCAAATTAAGAAATACTGATGATTAGCACTTGGTCTCTGAACAACAAAATCTTTTCAAAGACATGATGTTTACCAACAACTCAGCGAGGGCCTTGTACATTAAAGCTTATCTATCTGTTTTATGACAACTTTTGTAATACATAGCCATTGTTACTATCCGAAAATTGTTATTCATGCAATTCGATTTCATTTAGCTTTTCTTTATCTAATCACTATTTGAGTGTTACTAATACCTTTTTATCTTGATTTATTAACAACAGTAGCCTCCCTTTCAGCTGACTTTTAGAGAACGTACACAAAGGTTTAATCAATTTCTTTTAGTGGAGCAAAGACTGAGATCGCAGCAAATATCATATATCTGCAGGTAATTTTTGACAAAAATCTTGAATTTTGAAAGTCAAAGGTTTGTTGGATTCTGCAGACATGCAACTGAAATGCATTCATGCATAACCCCTTTTTACGAAAGTCAAAGGTTTTTGACAAAATGCAAAGAAAGCCAACTGAAATGCATTCATGCAAAAAAAATTACAGTTGTCTACGAAATATTACAATTCCAAAAATAACCCCTTTTTACCCGTTACCCAACCCACCCATTTTCTAGCTCTCTTTAATTTAGCCATGATAAAATCCATAGAAAAGAGCACACCTTTCCAAAATGCAACATGCTTGGGTGGGGAAAAAGAGTATGCTGCTAAGACATGACATATAGGCTTAAAAATGCCACTTATGCTGCTATGAATAGTCTGAAAGGTTTTAATGGATATTTAAATAATAGTATGTCCGGATTCGAACTCGAGACTTCGGGATTGCACACATTACGTATGAGAATTGATGTACATAATTAATATAAATAAAACGTTATTATTATTAATTATTAATCACTAAATAAAACATAACGATAGTTAAATAATTAACGAGGTTTGGTTAACGGTCGTTAAATATTAACTAGAAGGACTAGAGATGAAATTACAAGTCGGAAAGTTCTAGAATCCTTTGGGATGCTTGGCGATCGGTGGGGGTTTCAAACCCAATCCCACTCAAACTTGGACTCAAGATATGTTAACTATAAATACAAATCAATGTATTCATTATTGACTAACCTTGGATTACCAATAACCTAATTTCTTCTCCTCTCCTCTCCTCTTTGTGGCGGTCGAACACCCTCATCCCCAAGGGTTTCGATTTTGTCTTAGCTCAAAGATAAAGTGTTTGGTTTATTAGTGATTCAAGGAACTAGCTTCTCACATCAAATCGCTATTAGTACGTGTGTACAAAATGAAGAACAAGCACACTTGAGCTTGTAATCCTTGGTGGTCGATTTTTTGGGTTGGACGATTTGTATAAACCCTTGTTTAGGGTTTTGGGTTTTGTTACTTGATCACATAATCGTTTGATTGCTTGAATTGCTAAAAGTACGCACTTTCTTGTTTGGTTAATTAATTACATATATTATTCCTATAGTCTTCCATTGCTTGCTTTGATGATGTATTTGTTTTATGTATAATTGTTATGAGTATAAAATTCCAACGATTGGTTTCGAGCCGTTAATATGATGTAATTAATTAAAACACATAAAATTGAATCTTTATGATTATTTACATGCTTTTATGGTTTCTAGGGTTTTGAATTGAAACCTAATTTTTATTATATGGGTCGAATACCTAATATTTATTTAATTAGGTTTTAATTTTGTAAAACTTGTAGAAACCCTAGGATTGCATGCTAATTTTATGTGGTTAAATTAATGAATAATTGTTATGTGCCATGTAATATGCGTATCTTGGGTGATAATTGTTATCGGAATCCATGGTGGAACATGCATGTTTTACCATGGAGTATTGTTATTGTATATGGATTAATTGTTAAGTGATACACACATGTTTTATTTATTTAATAATTATAAAATTGGGAAGACCTCAATTATAACTAATAAAATTAGTTATGTGCTAATTGGTATACTATTGACTTGACTTACATGATCGACTTGTCGATGTATGTGGCTCATCTACCTTGCGATGAAAGTCCTAGTTAATGTATGCATTTATTTACGCCTAAATTGTTATTAGAGTTTATTGAAATAATTATGCATGTGGCTAATTGTTTTACATATGTTAAAATTGTTTAGTTATATGTTTATATTATTTGAGTGTGTTTAATTTTATTAAAATGCTTTTTGTTTATATATTGTTTGACATGTTAGTAAGCAAAAGGGTTTTTATGAATAGAAAATTAAATGGACTAAATAATGGCGAAATTGGTTTTTATCTAAGAATTATTCTTGAACTTTTAATCGATGATCTTGTTGTACTAAATGGTTAGAACAGCTCACCCACTAGAACAAACTATAAAGGGGTATTTAAGAAGTGAGCATAGTCTCCCGAATGGATGTCTAAGGTTATGCTTGGTTACACAGTCCTCTTACGCCTGTCGTTCGATTGGAGCTACCTAGTATAACAATTCTATGTACGAAGCATCTTAGTGCAAAGTTGTAAGTTTCTCAACGCATCGATTAAAACTTTGTAGAATTAAATCTTAGCAATTAAAATCTTTTAGTAAGTTTTTGAAAATTTTATGTTATAAAGTTGTATGCATGCTTCTTTATACATAAGTTTTGATTACACATCAAAATTGTACCCTTTAAATTTAAGTTTATGCCATCTAATGATATGAAACACTTGAAGTTGTAATTTAGTTATGTGAGACCTTGATCTAGATTACAATAACGAGGTGAATTATTTTGTTGTGTGAGACCTCGACTTTATGATTTGCGGTTTCTAAATTAGACAACTTAATTAAGTTAGTTAGTGAGACCTATAACTTAAGGCATAAGATGGGATAAAACATGCTTACGTTTGCATTAATTGTTTTGGCAAAATTGTAAATCCCATAACTTTTGGAATTGAAAACTTGTTTGTCAATTATCGTTTTCAACGATTACATTCTATACTTTCACCACTAGCGATCAAGCTGATGTGGTGGAACTATGATAATGAGGATCCAAAATTCAAGGAAAATTCTATGGTTAATATGAATATTGACCAAAGGGTAATTTATTTTCTTGAATGTTTACTTATCGAAAGTACTAACTTTTGAACTTTTATTTAGAGAAATGGCTCAAGTGAATCTCTTGCACTAGCCTCGTCGTTCAAATCTAAGTTTGATCGAGAGAATTGTTAGTAGCGAATTTCAATGATTGGTATCGGCAACTCGAATTGTCTTGAGGGTTGCCAAAAGACTCAATTATTTGACTCGCCTTGTCCTCCACGAACTGCGGTGATGCTACTTTGAAGCACAGCTGCATGGCAATCTGAGTATGACAAGTATAATGAGGTCGCTCGCATTATGCTCGGGAGTATGAACTCAAGCTTGCAAAAGCAATTTGAGAGTTACTTCCTAATCTCATCTTGGAAGAATTGCAAAAGTTGTTTGAAAAGCTGTGTGTTGTGAATTTGTATGACTTGATTGATGCTCTTCATAGTTGCAAGCAAGGAGATGGGAAACACATGGCGCCTTATGCTGAAATGATGAGTTACATGGACCAGTTGGGCGTTTGAACTATGTCTACCCTAATGACATACAAATTGGCACGATCAGCGGATCCCTAACAAGGAATTTGATGGTTTCGATGCGCAATTATAATATGCATTGCAGGGAAGACAACAATCGAGGTACATGCAATGCTCATTGATTCTGAAAAGGTTTGCCAAGAAGGCCTCTACACTGCGGTTTTGACCATCCGAAGGGTAGAATTTCTAAGCCTAATAAGCGCTAGCGAACAAGAAAGGGAAAGGTAAGGTAAAGGCGATAAGGAAAACAAGTTATGACTTATCGGCAAGAACCCGAAGTACCCTCCCAGCGTGAGAATCCGAAAAGGATCGGCTTGTCATCATTTGCACCGAGGTTGGACCTTTGGAAGAGGAATTGTCCATTGTACCTTGATGAGTTGCGCAATAAGAGGTATAAAAATCGTGTTGTGGCTGATGCCAGTCTCTTTTGATGATAGAATTATTTGCTTTTCCTCATAAAATAAATTCACGGGTATATGATAATCTGGATGTGGTATTCACATATGTAATACATCGCGAGGACTTAGAGGAGAAGGAAGCTTGCCTATGGACGACAATACACGCACGTGGGTAATGGAGCACATGCGTCGTTGAAGCTATAAACACGTTTGATTTAGTTTTACCTTCGGGTTTAATCTTGTCATTAAACGATTGTCATTCGCACCTTCCATTGTTAGGGTGTTGTTTACATTTCCTTGTTAAAAGATATTGGTTTCGTTCATACATTTCACGATTATGGAATTTCATTTCTTTAAATGATGTTTTTACTTTAATGTTATTCCGATAAATGGTGTGTTTGAAATTGATTTGCATGATAATGTTGTTGATAAAAATAATTCATCTTTAGCATCAATAATAAAAGAATCAAAAGTGATTTGGATTCTTCATTTCTTTAGCATTGTAGACTTGCTCATATAGGCAAGAAGCGCATGCAACAATTGCAACACGATGGGCTTTGCAAGACATCAATGATGAATCATTTGATAAATGCGAATCTTGCATATACGGGAAGATGACCAAGAAACCTTTACAAATAGTTTAGAAAGGGCTTCGATCTTCTTGGTGTGATACATCTTGACGATATGTGGACCACTAAGACATGTGTCAAGAAAGGGTGCTAGCTACTTCTTAACCTTCTTGATGATTTCGGTCGTTATGGTTATGTTTATTTACTTAAACATAAACATGAAGTCTTTAAACATTTAAGGTTTTAAGAGTGAAGTAGAAGCTGCAACTAGGAAAGAAGATTAAAGCTCTTGATCGATAGAGGTGGTGAATATTTAAGCCAAGAGTTTAAAGATTATCTAGTGAGTGTGGTATTGTCCGACTGACTCACATCTCCATATACTCCACAACAAAATGGTGTATCCGAGAGAAGAATCGTACATTGCTAGACATGGTGCGATCGATGTTTAATCTTACTACTCTTCCCTTATCCTTTTGGGATTATCGTTGAAGCTGCCGTCGCATATTGAATATGGTTCCAACTAAGAAGGTTGATAAGACTCCTTATGAAGTGTGGTATGGAAACCTCCCAACTTGTCTTACTTAAAGGTGCAGGGTTGTGAGGCGTTTGTTAAGCGTGACTCTGGCGATAAGTCGCAACAAAGATCATTAAGTGTGTCTTAAATAGGATACCCAAAGGAAACTATGGGTTACTACTTCTACTTTCCACACGAAAACAAAGTAATTGTTGCTAGGTATGGAGACTTTCTTGAAAGGATCTCATATCTCATGAATTCGATGGGAGAGTTTATGATCCGGAAGATGATCAAGAAGATACAACACCTTACGAGAACACTAGCCAACCTCAAGTAGAACACGAAAGTCTGGCGTTCCACACGAGATTGAAGTGGTTCCCATTCGTAGATCCATAAGGACTATGCGTGCACTGGCGTCTATGTCTCAACGTAGAAGTCGAGGAAAATATGTTAGGAGATCTTGGTGAACTGCTAACTATAAAGCTGCCATGATGAGTCACGAAAGGAAAAATGGCGAGTTGCAATGAATGGGAAATGCAATCCATGAAGATAACGAAGTCTCGGATAGAGGTTGACTTACCTCCAAATGCTAAGGTAGTTGGAAGTAAGTGGCTCTTTAAGATAAAAGCCGACATGGATGGCAATGCACACACCTATAAAGCTCGTCTTGTAGCTCAAGGTTATACTCAAACCTATGGGGTAGACTACGAGGAGACATTTTCTCCCGTGTGCAGACATTAGAGCTATTAGGATTCTTATAGCCATAGCTGCGTACTATGACTATGAGATATGGCAAATGGATGTCAAAGCGCCTTCTTAAGCGGTCGCTTAGATGAGGACATCTATATAGGCGCGACTGAAGGGTTTGTGAATCCAAAGTTTCGAGCGTGTATGCAAACTTCAAAGATCCATTTATGGGTTGAAGCAAGCATCAAGGCAATGGAACAAGAAGTTTGATGAAGAAATCAAGAAATTTGGTTTCACTCAAAATCTTGATGAGCCATGTGTATCACAAAGCTAGTGGGAGTAATGTTATTTTCCTTGTCTTATATATCGATGACATATTGATCATGGAAAAGACATTCCAAGTATGCAAGATGTAAAGTCTTATCTTGGAGTGCTTTTCTATGAAGGACTTAGGGAAGCGACATTTATTCAGGAATCAAGATCTAGAGATAGATCAAGGCGGTTAATTAGACTAAGCCAAAGTGCTTACATTGATAAAATCTTGAAGAGATTTAGTATGCAAAATTCCAAGAAGGGATATTTGGATGCAAGTTGAACATGGCTTAAGTAATAAACTATGCAGCGTCGACACTGCTGAGGTGGAATACATGAGAAAGTTCCTTATGCTTGGTGTAGGATCTATCATGTATGATGTGAGATGTACAAGGCACGATGTGGCGTTTGCACGAACATTACCGATCGGTATCAACGAACCCGGTGTGAAACAACGGCAGTATTAAGAACATTCTTAAGTATCTAAGGGCTACTAAAGATATGTTTCTAGTGTATGGAGGAAATCCAGATGCGAGAACTTGATGTTCTGAGGTTTTTGCGATCGTCATTCAAACGATAAAGATGATCTGAAGTCTCGAATGGGTTATGTCTTTGTCATTAATGGAGGAGCGATTGATTTGGAAGAGCAAGAAGCAAACAACGTTGCGATGTCTATTCTGATGAGTACATAGCCGCTTGAAGGCTGCGATGGAAGTCTTGGATTAGGAAATTCATTTCGGGACTCGGGTAATGCCCTCAATCGAATTGCCTTTAAATGTGTATTGTGACAACTCTGCAATAACATTTGCCAATGAGCACAGGAGTCATGAAGGCGCGGACATTTTCCTCGTCGATATCACTATGTTCGAGAACAAGTTGACATAGGTGAAATCAATCTACTCAAAGTTCATACGGATGAAAATCTAGTTGATCCCTTACGAAGCCTTTGCCAAAGATAAACTTCTGACCATCTTGATGGGATAGGACTTCGTTTAGCTAGTAGTTTCATGCAGATCTGTGATTAGTATTTGGATAAAGGATGTTATGAACAAATATTACTTTAATGAAATAAAATAGTTGTTATGTTTATTTTTCATTTTCTTAATATTATATCCTATATTTGCATGTTTAATCCGTGAGTAACTTATGTTATTCTAAATAGTCCGTTGTCGATCAATGATGTGGGAATGTCATTGAATTAAGACAAATCTGAGTTTTAGTAGAATATACTTTTAAAGTATATTGATCGTGGGACATACCAGATTCACATGATATTCAATGAATTGAATATAGGACTCATCCAACTTTACATGATGATACTTTTGGATTTTATCATTAAGTATATCATGAAGTGTTTATCCTCGGACTTGAGATACCGGATAAGCGATATGAATGTAGTGCATTTGTGTAAGATAGTCTAACGCTATCCGTGGCTCGGTAGTTATAAGGGCTATTTTGAGTGTTGCAAAATTCATGAGTTATGTTTGTAGTCAAGAGAATTTGTTCCTTTGAATTTGTTTCAAAGCATAATACTATATTTGGGCCCCTCGTAGGGTTGACAAGATGTTTGTATGGCCATACCCAAGATCTATCTCGAATACGTTCGATGATTTGGTAATCTTGTTCAATCATATACAACGAGAAGCAGAATATTAACTTATGAAATGACTTGATCCATATTCATAGTTAATGTAGTATTAGTAACAAAGGATAAGTAAAATGATGAATCATTAAATGGTTTTCAGGAGACCATGCTCGATTTGATCCAGGGCGTTGGCGTGAAAGCTAGACTAACCAATGTCATTACTATATTTAGTAATATCCAGTGGAGCTGAAAGGTTTTAATGGATATTTAAATAATAGTATGTCCGGATTCGAACTCGAGACTTGGGATTGCACACATTACGTATGAGAATTGATGTACATAATTAATATAAATAAAGCGTTATTATTATTAATTATTAATCACTAAATAAAACATAACGATAGTTAAATAATTAACGAGGTTTGGTTAGCGGTCGTTAAATATTAACTAGAAGGACTAGAGATGAAATTACAAGTCGGGAAAGTTCTAGAATCCTTTGGGATGCTTGGCGATCGGTGGGGGGTTTCAAACCCAATCCCTCTCAACTTGGACTCAAGATATGTTAACTATAAATACAAATCAATGTATTCATTATTGACTAACCTTGGATTACCAATAACCTAATTTCTTCTCCTCTCTCTCCTCTTTGTGTGGCGGTCGAACACCCTCATCCCCGGGTTTCGATTTTGTCTTAGCTCAAAGATAAAGTGTTTGGTTTATTAGTGATTCAAGGAACTAGCTTCTCACATCAAATCGCTATTAGTACGTGTGTACAAAAACGAAGAACAAGCACACTTGAGCTTGTAATCCTTGGTGGTCGATTTTTTTGGGTTGGACGATTTGTATAAACCCTTGTTTAGGGTTTTGGGTTTTGTTACTTGATCACATAATCGTTTGATTGCTTGAATTGCTAAAAGGTACGCACTTTCTTGTTTGGTTAATTAATTACATATATTATTCCTATAGTCTTCCGCTGCTTGCTTTGATGATGTATTTGTTTTATGTATAATTGTTATGAGTATAAAATTCCAACATAGTCAACTTACTAGGTGAGGAAAAAGATTAAATAATACTAGCTAATGTCTTAGGCCGTGCTAAGCACGGCCCAGAGAAGTCATTGTTTACTTGTATGGGCGGGCTATATGCCGTAAACATACAATTAAAGGAGAGATAAAAAGTTCATCGGTGTATGTATTTGCATATAAAAATAGCACGAAAACTATGACCACAAATATAATGAAACGTAAAATAGAGGCATGACTAATAAGCGAAATCAAATTACAACAAGTCTTAATTACAAGGAGTTAACATGTACGGTTGTTACTTTGACGTATCATTTTGCTACAACTATATAACTTATTCATTAAAGGCCTTTTATAAAATTCTAGATTTATAGCATATGATAACCTTTCTCAAGAAACAACAAATTTCTATCAAGGCAATATTCTATCAAGTCTCTATAAAGCTGTAACCTATAGATATATGTGGTAATACATTATATACATAGCACATTGTGCTCAACATGGTTTACATTTTCAATTACAATTCACATCCTATTCCTTAACCCATCACTTTCGTACAACAATCAACCAACATTATTACTTATTTTTTTAACATAATCATACCATTCCTTGACCCATCACTTTTGTACTCCATCTTAACCACTCTTGAGTCTTGACCCATCACTTTTGTACTCCATCTTAACCACTCTTGTGCTTTAATAGTAATTCATGTCTCATGACAATGACAAGCATGTAAGCAAAACCATGTGACCATGTCCTACAAAAAAGGGTACAAAGTCTATGTTTTATTATCATATTTCTATTTACTTCTTTGTAGTCATTTTTCTTCAAGAGTTTAAAACATTTGCTTCTTTGCTTCATAACTCAAGTTTTATTTATTTAATCATTTAATAAGCTTAAAAAATGTTCATAGTTAAATGTTAGTTACATAAGGTAATGATTAGCACCAAAACACATTTTACCAAAATATAAAATTTGCACAATACCAGCATATGAAAAATGGTTTGCAAGAATTTACCAATCAAACAAAACACATTGACGAGTCATAAATTCTTAATATCTCACTTGATACAACCACCATACATAATCTTAGTTTAATTGTCAAATATGAATGCCTTTTAAGCTAGTAACATAATCTCTTGCCTAAAAGAAAAAACATGTGTACCTGTTTTACCAAACTTCACCATAAAATTACAATGCAGCTTATTGATATACTTTAAAGTACCAACTCCAAAAGCATAATATACAAAAATTTAAAGATATGATGTAAATTCATTTATATAGGTAACTGCAAATATCAAATCATCTATTATAATTATCACTAAGAGGCTCAGATACAAATTATATGACTTAATCATAGTCATCTGAAGTCAAATACTATTACTAATATTCAGCAAAAGAACATCTTACAAGTTATTGTATATATATCATATCATGGGGTTCCACCATCACCACTTTGGTCCATCAAGCTCTTGGTCTACAATTTTTTTGCCGACGGCGAATGTGGTCTTTAGTTCTCATGAGTTGTCAATAAAGGCCTTAAAATTAACAAACTTCCACCTACATAACAATAATTAAAAAAAAAAAAAAAAAAAACATCAAACTAAGAAATAATCAAAAATGAAAAGTTGACACTGGTCATACATACAACACCACTTCAATACTCACAAATTAGAACCACAACAATTTCCACACTAATTTAGTGACTTGCCACCATCGCACAGTCATTGCCGTTACTCACGGTGGTGAAGTCGAAAGGTCTCTCGGTCATCTTCTTGGGTTGACCTACGGTGCCTCCATCCAAGCGTCAAAGCACGCAAAAGGTCAACGGACACATAGATGTACAAAACATGGTTGAAACACACACAATGTTAATGAAAAGAATTTGTACTTACAAATTTAAAGCCACATGTAATTGATTGGAGCAAAGATCTACAAAATGAAAGAAAACTTTGTTAGTAAGAGAGAGAGAGAGAGAGAGAGAGAGAGAGAGAGAGAGAGAGAGAGAGAGAGAAAAGTGTGAGTTTGAGAAAGTGGGTGAAGTGTGTGAAGAGGTACTGTAATTGATAGGCAAGTGGTACAATATTAAGGAAATGTTATGTGACACGCGGCTTTTTACAAGATAGATAAGAGCTGGCGTGTTTTATTTTAGGGTCATATAACAATACTTTCTGTTCTTTTTATTGAATGTCCTGGAAACCTCAGCAGTGGCCTCAACGCCATCCTGACATCCCTCATAGCCTTGTGCATCTTTGAAAGCATCACTGACATCCCTCATAGCCTTGTGCATCTTTTCTCGATGTTGCTGAAGTAATATAGGATGATAAGATTTTGGCAGATATAGTTTCCATTTCACTTGGAAGTTGTGATGCAACTGAGGGTCCTCAGAAGAATATAGATCTGGATAAGTGCCCCAAATGAAATACTATATGTTGCCCGAGCATTGATCTGCATTCATTATAGTAGAAGTGAAACAAAGTTGAGATAATGGTTATGCCATGAAATTTACACTTGGATTGTTTCACCAGCCACAATGGCTATACATGGTTATTCCTGAAGGGAAACACGCATTGGTTTTGGCGACAGAATCCAATGCATTGATATATAGGAACAAATTTAAAGGTATCATGTATCAGGCTAGTGCATTGATGACTTCACTTACAACTCTAAAGCACCAAGTTGAAGAAATAAAGATTACTAAATCTATTTATTTGCTTCATTTTTATTGATTGCCTACTGCTAACTAGTTAGATGACAAATCTTATTTCAATTCCAGACCCAATGCTTTCTTTACAATTTAAAATAGACAACTGCTCTTTGAAAGATTGCTTAAGAGATAGTAAACAAGATTCACAATGCACAGAAGGTACTCACCACATCTAACGGATTATGTATTGAACAGATTTTCAATGTCATCATGACTGTTTGCATCTGTGCAGGAATAACATTATGAAAACACAGAAAGTAAGAGAAGAAAACTAAACCTAATGGATGGGATTTAGTTAGTTACCTTGCGTGTTATTTCTAAAAGCACATCAGCCTCGGCCTTGGCTACTGAAGCTCTTGCTCGTTGCAACTCATCATTTAGTGGAACAACAGAAAGTGGCTCCACAAGGGTTCCTGCGACAAAATCCAATACAGAAAGTCAGGTTTGAAGGACCACTGTGGAGTGAAAGAGGGCAGTAGCAAGTTCTAACATGTATTTTTTTTTAATTTTACTGGCAAACATACACATTTTAGAAGTAGTAAAGTCCACTTGACACTTTGTTGGACAGAAAGAAATATAGAATAGCTAGTTAGGGAGAACATAATTGTTTAACAGCTTGTACTTGATATACACCGAATAAAGCTACATGCCCTAATGACATTTAAGGAATCAAAATCTAGTTATAAATAGCCATGTGAATAAAAGGAAGGAATATAAGTAGAGCATGTGATTTACCTTGATAACAATAGACCATCAAAGGTTCTTTTTTTTTTCAGTTGCTGATTTTATAGACCATCTTCCATCAGTGTTGCTTACTTCCTAGATATATCCGTTGTGAGGGAAAACCACAAGAGAATGAAACATAGTAAGTTATTGCGACATCTTACCACAGATGATGATGATGTCTTTTCATGTCATTACTGATTAGACTCTCCATCAATCGGTATAACTGTATGAAACATAGTAAGTTGAATGAATGCAATTGGCAAGACAAAGACAAATGTAATAGGAATGTTGATTGAAATAGTAAGATTAAAAAAAACTTAGTCTCAAGGAGCGCACTTGTTCACGAGGCGTTTGAGGGTTAGACTCTGCAAAAGGAGTATTCATTGTCATTATAAGTTGTGATACTAGGATGAATAAAAGTGATTAGGTACAGCTGAATCTTTGACAGAGCCGTTTAGATCAACAAGCTTAAGAATGATTTTGAGTAATGGGCGACTGATGGACATGTCAATGATCTGCATAGGTATTTTCATTTGCATTTTCAATAGATGATGAATTGAATTAAATAAAATTGAAAGAAGATAACAACAACCATATCGACAATAGGAATGAAGCGTTACGAGTCTTGCTTAATGGCGGAAATGAGACTAGTCTGCAACGAGTCAGCCAGCTGGAGCATGGAGACAAGTGCGATTGCTTCACTTCCATCCACTGGGAAGCCTCGTGGGCATCTTGTATTCAGACTTGACCTTTATTAGTATTATTAATAAGAAAGAAATAGCATTTGAAAATAATAATCCTAATTGGTAAAACAAAGAAAGAAAGAATGGATACATACAAGTGGGATAGGGATGGAATGGAAGTCCATTTGGATACAGGAATTGTGCATTTGAACAGCAACATTGGTCTCAGCCGAAAGTCGTAAGCAACCTACACATACCAAGAAAGAATATTATATATTATCAAATTACATTCAGAATTTTGTCACTAAACAACTGTGATAGAAGGGACATCTGAGCGCCCTGGCGAACCATGGGAAACATCTATTCCAAAGATAATGGTTGGAGTCTTTGAAACTATTGGTATTGAATTTGAACATTCGACTGATAACAGAGAGTTTATACCACCGTTTGAAATCATTTAATAATAGATCATACTTGAGTTTCAGAAATAAAAGCAAGAAACTAAAATTACTTTAAATTGAATGTAAACCTTTGCATTGATCTTCAAAAGCAAGTTAGTGAGATACTGATCATTAATCCGAGTTGGTGCAATAAACTGTGTAATGATCCCAAAATCCACTAGGCATTTTCGCTTCCATGGACCTGTCATTATAACAAAACATTCGGTTAATATTCCAATAAAACAGTTTCTCAGGTAGCAAAAGATCAAGGAAAAGAGAAAACCATAGATGTCAGAATTCTCTCTCTCTAGGAGGATGCATAGAAGAAAGTAAGGTGGGCCTGGCAGTGTTCGTTTTATCGCTTCAAACATCATGTCCACACAAATAGGAGCAGGATTACGCCTAGCTTGATGATTCTCTTCGATCACAGAATTGGGCTCTTCAAGACGCTGCAAGAATGACACAAAAAGTTTGATCTTAACTTAATCTACGATATTTAGTATTTACACCACAATAAAAGATACAATATGTGAGCAGTGAGCTAACCAACCATTCCTTTAGCCTGAGAACACCTAAGTAGATCTCTGTAGGCTATTACAGGTCACATCGTGCACAAAATTTCACAATAGCCCAACGTGAGACCCTCTGTAGGCTTAATAAGTGTATTAAACCTGATAAAATAGCCAAATATTTGCTAAAATGGCCAAATTATACCCGATAAAATAGCCAAATATTTGCTAAAATTACACTCATTATATGGGTAGTGTTAAAAGCCTCTAAAGTCTAATGCCGTATTTCAAGCCATCAACAAAAATTGAGTTTTAAGCAAATTTCTTCACATGTGAAGATATTCGATAACATATTTCTTCACATGTGAGGGTATTTGATACATTATATAAAGCCTCTCAAATATTAATACTTTATTGAAAGCCATTGACACAAGCGAGTTTTAAGCAAATTTCTTCACATGTGAAGATATTCGATACCATATTTCTTCACATGTGAAGATATTCGATACCATATTAATTTTATAAAAAGCTAGATCGATTCTGAGACATTTCATCGAACACATGGTATGCAATGACAAACCAACGACAAATTAGAATAATACAATTCTTCATCAACATTTCTAATCATCTATTCGGATCTAAAGAATATAAACACTGATAGTCGAACAAATGAATCAGATTAATAAAACTATCAAATGTTCTTGTACAAGATTAGATTAATGTCAATATGAGACAATAATCATATGAATGTAAAGACAATACAAGATCGATCGTGAAATGATCTAAGAGAAGAGATGAGAGTGATACAAAAGGCGCACACTCAGTGTTTGTAACCTAGATTAAGGGACTTATTAAATAGGAGATTAAGTTACACTAAGACCCTCTAACGGCTATAAATGACTCATCGTGAAATGAGTAACTCTTGTGAGAAACCATCTTCTTGGAACTTTAAACCTTTTATTCTTTGTCCATGAATAACCCACAGTAGAATCTACGCAATGATCATAACTTGAAAGCCATTAGGGCCGATAGAATGATATGTTTGCCACAGATTAATACTCCAAATTCTAACATTCCCCTTAATCGATTAGCAAACATATCAAACAATATCAATTTTCACACAAAATTTATCTTTGATAAGCAGGAGATTTTAGTGAGAATGTCTGCAGTTTGGTTTGAAGAGCCAATCTTCTTAGCACTTATAACACCTCTTGCAATTTTCTCACGATGAAGTGAACATCAATTTCAAAGTGTTTTGATCTTTCATGAAAAGCAGGGTTGACGACAAGTTGTAAAGCGATTTGTTGTCACAAAAAGATTAACGGAAGATTGATATCAACTTTTAGATCTTTTAGGATTTTTGAATCAAATGATTTCCACAGCGCGATGAACATAGATCTATACTGCTTACGTGGAAGATTTTGAAAGAGTGTTTTGTTTTTACTTTTCCATGAGATCAAACAATCATTGAAGAAAACACAATAACTTTGTGATGATTTTACGGTTTTCTTGCATTTGGCCCAATCGGCATCACTATATCCTTCAAGATGATTTTCGAGTTCTTTGAAATTGTACCTTAGACCTTTTCACGGAGCTCCTTTTAGATATCTCGAACATTGAGGCACATTCGGATGAGATTTTAAGGGAGAATGCATATATTGTGCGGACAATGAGCGAGTATGAGATGTCGGTCTTGTATGGGTGAGATAGATAAGTTTCCCAAGTAACCCGATAACCGATGATGTTGACAAGCGGTGGGTCATCGGCGGTGGGAATGTATGGAAGCACGAGTTGGGTTCCATAGGAGTAGACACGAGTTTGCACCCAAGACCAAATTCTTTGAGGAGTTCAAGGCAGTATTTTCTTTGAGAAAGACAAATGTCATTCCAGTTTTAAAACCTCAATGCCAAGGAAATATTTTAGATTTCCCAGTCTTTGATATGAAATTTGGATTTTAGAAACTCTTTAAAAGATTTATCTCATCAATGCGGTTTCAGATAAGAACAATATCATCCACATAAACAAGCGAGCAATAAACTTGTTATTCTGTTTTTTGGTGAACAGGAGTGATCATTGTGATTGAACAAAGTTATTTTCTTTTAAAACACTCACAAGTTTTTCATTCCATTTCACGGGAGCTTGTTTTAGGCCATATAGGGACTTGACAAGTTTACAAACTTTATTTTATTGTTCTCATTACAAAACCCTTTGGGGATGGTCATATAGATATCCTCATCAAGATCTCCATACAAGAAGGCATTGTTAACATCAAGTTGAAAAAGAGGCCATTTGTTTTTTCTGACTAAGGCAATAAGACATCTAACGATGAACATTTTCTAGCAGGGAAAAAGTTTCATCATAGTCTATTCCTTCCCTTTGGTTATAGCCTTTAACAACTAATCTAGCCTTGTATCTATCAACTTCACCATTGGCTTTATATTTGATTTTAAAAATCCATTTGTAACCAATGGGAGTTCTATTAGGAGGTAGATCGGTTATATCCCAAGCATGGTTTTCATTTAAGGCCTCAATTTGAATTCATAGCATCAACCCAATTACTATCATGGATAGCTTCTTCATATGGTGGGTTCAATACTTTTATTAAGACTAGATGCAAAGCGATAATTATCTTTGTTAAGATTGGAGTAATTAACAACCTTTTCAACACCATATTTGACTTTCCTTCTATAATAAAGTCATTAAGATTCTTGGGCAACTTGGAAACTCGGTTGACCTTCTAGCGATAATGGTGGCAAGCCTCTTTCTTGTTCGGCGAGAATCGGTGTTGTATCGGCGGGATCGAAGCGCATCGGAGAATGTGAATCATGTGATATGTTGCCCTCGGGGTGTGTATTATCATCTATAGATGTTGCAAGCGGTTCGTCAATCCTAGTAGGATGACTTACCATGTGCCATCATCATTGGATGTCACTCTCCTTCATCATTGGGACTTATTTGTGAGTCAAAGAAATTTTGTGATTTAAATCTTTTGGTACAAAGGTTTCAACAAAAGGTTTTGACACGAATTTTTCATTTGAAAGGAAAAACAGTTTCATAAAATTTGACATCTACGGGTAAAAGATATTTTTGTTTCAAGGCTCAAGAGTTTATAGCCTTTCTTCTCATTTGAGTAACCAATAAAGACACTTTTTCGGACCTACTACCAAATTTATCGAGAGATGTTGAGAATTGTGGCATAACATAAGCGCCAAAGACTCTAAGGAGAGAGTGAAGGGTCATGCCCATACACAAGGAAGAGCGGGGACTTGCAGACAGGCGAAGAGGCAACTTTGTTTATGACATAGGCGGCGGTTAGAACACATTCGGACCAAAGATTTAGAGGTAATTCCCACGAAACATGAGGATCTAGCTACATTAAGGAGATGCCTATGTTTCCTTTCTACTATACCGTTTTGTTGTGGTGTATAAACACAAGAGGTTTGATGTAAAATTCCGTTTTCATGGAAAAAATGTTGAAGTTTATTATTGACAAATTACATCCCATTATCACTTCTAAAGATCTTGACATTGTGTTCAAATTGATTTGATAGCATGTGAGTAAAGTTAACAATGGAAACATAAACATCATCCTTCCCTTAAGCATATAAACCCACACCCACGGAATAGTCATCAACAACGGTTAAAAATATTTGTAACCATCTCGCTAGTGACTTTATATGGTCCCCATACATCAAGATGGACAAGTTGACCAATTTTAGTTGATTTATGTTCACTTAGAGGAATGGTTCCTGGTTTGTTTAGCTTTATTACAAGTGTCACGAGATGATCGAGTTTGGATGTACTATCAAATTTAAGAGTGGGTTTAAGTATGTGTAGGACTTGGTCGGAGGATGACCAAGTCTTTGATGCCAAAGATTTTTGAAACATGACAAGCAGATATGCGGTTATTAGAAATAATCTTACATGAAGAATCAATATCAAACATATATAACCCATTGTGTTGTTTACCAATCCCACAATCCTTTTTGATGTAAATCACATATATAGCAATTAGATTCATTAAACCCGACAAACATCTTGTTGTCTCTAGCAATTTATGAGCAGATAGCAAACTAACATTGTACTCGGGAACAACAAGTACATCAAAAGAGTTAGATCATTATTGATCTTTAAATCACCAATTTTGTAATTAAGGCACGAGTACCGTTGGGATGACCAGCAGTTAAACCAAGATTTGAAATGTTAACAACATTGATTAAAAATTTTCGATCACGGTCATGTCTTTGATTTGCACCGAATCAACAATCCAACCAAGGCGATGTTTCGGATAATGTCTTAGTGTTGTTGTTGAAAAACTTATTGAAGTTTATATTAAACTTGACACGCCATTAAAGAAGGTTCTGAAAATTTTTACACCAAGTTGGCATTAGCGAGATGACACCTTGTTGTCATTGAGAAGACTCATAAGTCTTGAGAGCATTCATTAGACAAGGAGGCGGGAGAGTTCTTTGGTACTATTATCGGTGACAAGATTGGTTTCAATGAAACATTATTCTTCTTGAAAGGTTTACCATTAAAATTTCTCTTAGCATATCCGGCGGGATAGCCAACAAGATCATAACATCTATCAATGGTGTGACCGGGTTTTTGCAATTAGTACATTTGAGGTTCATGTTTGGTCCTCTGCTATTAGAGTTGTTACCATTATTAAAACTAGACACTTTGTTATTAAAACCTCTTTTGTTATCAAAAATTTTCCACCATCGAAGTTTTTGCGAAAAAGTGTAGCATTGGGTTTAGCGAGCTATTCCCGGATGAAACATTTGTGAGATTCTTCTCCGAGACAACGAGAGAAAGCAGTTTTGACATTAGGTAAAGGATCTCGGTTAAAATATTGCTTCGATGGGAACATAGGAGTCATCAAGACCCATAAGAAATTGCATTAACTTGATTAGGCGATTATGTTTTTCAAAATGTTTTGCGACCTCACAAGTGCAAGGAGGCAAGCTAATCATACAATCAAATTGTTTCCATAAAGAGTTAAGATTGTTGTAATGTCGACAGAGAGGACCCACTTTGACTAAGAGAGTTTATATTTTATGCAAATTGAAAATAGTTGAACCATCAACCTTATCATAAGTATCTTTAAGATCATTCCACATTTCATAAGCGGTTTGGCATAGATAGCCCACAAATAATTCGGTGAGAGAATTAAGAATCAAGTAACCACAACTGAGTTACAAGTATCCCATTGATTAGCAAGATTAGGGTTTGAATCGTTTCTTATGCAAGTACCATCAATAAACCCTAACTTATTATGGTTCCTTAAGGCAAAGGTCATGGCCATATTCCATATTTTATAATTTTCAGTTCCTGTGAGTTTGATAGAAATAATGGGAGTCCCATTAGTGTTATTAGGGTGTAAGTACAAAGCATCCCCAAAGGATAAGCCTTTCTCAGTGGAACCACCACCACCAGCACTATCACCATCAACCATAATAAAGACAGTAAGACAGAAAAAAATAAAACAGACAGAGATAATAATAAGACCAAATAGATAGATAAGTAAGACTTTGAATTTAAGAAACAACAAGCACCAAGCACATGGACTAGGATAAACCGGGCGGTATTCGTACCACTCAAGGTGGCGGATCAAGATGTTAGTCTACCCGTTTGCACCCACAAAGACTTAAGTCTTGTATGTTTGAAGAAGAGACAAGATATAGACTTACGGAGAAATATGCGTGGAAGAACAAATCACAATTACCTAGATTCACTTAGTCTAGGGCTAATTGTAAGTAGAAAGATAACCGGTGATTACGCCAATAGCAATAACCCCAAACCACCAATAGTTGCGAAGAGAATCAATGAGCACAAGCTCGATACCATGTCACGAAGTATAGGCAGCGATGAGATAAACAATGAGAACCTTTATTCGGATCTAAGGCGCAATAGTCGACTTAGATTAATAATATCAAATGTTACAAGATTAGATTAATGTCAATGAGACAATAATCATATGAATGTAAAGACAAGACAAGATCGGTGAAATGATCTAAGAGAAGAGAGAGAGTGATACAAAAGGCGCACACTCAGTGTATGTAACCTAGATTAAGGGACTTATTAAATAGGAGATTAAGTTACACTAAGACCCTCTACGGCTATAAATGACTCATCGGTGAAATGAGTAACTCTTGATGAAACCATCTTCTTGGAACTTTAAACCTTTTATTCTTTGTCCATGAATAACCCAGAGAATCTCTGCAATGATCATAACTTGAAAGCCATTAGGGCCCGATAGAATGATATGTTTGCCACAGATTAATACTCAAATTCTAACATATATATATATATATATATATATATATATATATATATATATATATATATATATATATATATATATATACTAGATTTAGTACCAGCGCCTAGCGGCGGGTGCCACAAACTAAAATTCCTGTTGTGCAATGTTTTATGCCTATACATAATTTGTAACAATAATTTTACGGATGATGATAGTTTTAGGTTGGAATAACTTTAAACAATAAAAAACTATTTCATAGTTACAACTGAACAACTTTCAAATGACTTTACATGTGATTCCCGCACTTTAAATGACTCCTGCATTTGCAAGTCTAGTCTAAAGCATGCAAAGCGCTTCTATTTTGGTCCGTTCAGGTCATTTTCTATCATAAAAATTGTAAGGTATATATAGTTAATATGATTTTAAAGAAGTTAATGCCAAATAAGTTATAAATTAATGCTCCAAGTAACATTTCGATAAAAATAGCAAGACTATATATTTGCATATCGATTGTTTAGAATTAAATAAATATGCACTCTTTATTATATATAATAGTAATAATTCGATCAGTTCACATATCCAACTTGACCGCAATATGAATGAATTTTTAATGTATCCAACTTCCACCATAGAACATACTTCCATTTGTTTATAACAAGTTTTCGGTGCCTACGCTTCGCGACGGGTTAAAAAAATACCAAATTTTAAGAAAACATAACTTATAACTTTTGTATTAAAAATATTTATAGATACTTGCGAAAAAGGCACATAATAAAATTTATATTCATCACAATTTTTTTGTAAGAAAGATACATATGTTTTTGTGTATCTAACACACTATACAAATTGGTCACTTCTCAACTCTCTAACTCAAAGCATAGCTTATTAACTAACATTGTCGTCAACCAACACCCACTACCTCATTGAAATTTGGTGTACTTTTAGTTTGCTACTCCCTCCATCCCATTTCTATTGTTCAGTTTGACTTTGACCAGTCTTTCTTGTTCAACTTTGACCATTAATATATTTATTTGTGTTATATTATACTTGATGAAATTTATACCAATAAAAAATATATTTAAAACTCAATACATTCATATATTTTTCATCAAGTATTATATAACACAAATAAAAATAATTATAGTCAAATTTAAAGTATAAAGACTAAAAAAGTCAATAGAGGACAATAATTTTGAGACGGGAGGAGTATTATATAAGAACACATAAAGATGTCATTGCATAGTCTACAAAGTACACTAAAATGTAAAATTATTATTATACGAAAATTTTATTACGAGTACAACACAACACATGAATAAAAAACTAAAGTGGACTTGACGGTTGACATATAACGATTAGGAAGAATTCCATATTTACCAACTTAAACCTCATGATTCCATATTTCCCCAAAACATAAGTTTTTAATGCATATGTACAATGCTTTTAAAGCATGTGTTGGGGAAATATGGAATTATGAGGTTTAAGTTTGGTATATATGGAAATTGCCCCTAACAGTTAATGCTAACTTACTACATCTACCATCTCTCTTTGACCTTTACACTCATTTGATTTCCAACCACAATTGTTGACTCCCTTCCTGCGGCATTTCATGAATCTCTTTTACCTCAATACATGATCAACTTCTTCATATCTTCTACGAGTAGTTTTCAATGACTTTCTATACATTATTATAAACATATCGAAGCATTTGCATATTTTAAGCTTTCAATCCTTTTTTATAAGTTAATATAAACATATCAAAGTGAATATTATCATGCGTCTGAAAATTTGTAGCTCAAGATTTCTTCAAAAAACAACAAAGCATCAAGTATTCAACTATTCATACATCATGTCTGCATATTCTTCTACTAATAGTTTATAAATTGTCTCATCATTATATATTCATACAAACTCGAAACCATCATCAAATCTCACCACACCCAAATCACGCATCTTTGCTCGCCATCACACACACCCTTCACCATCATCAAATCTCATCCACACCCGATCACACACCTTAGAAACCCATTTCCCAAACGCCATTTAACCACCACAAAAATAGATGGCCAAAAAAACTATCAGAGATCTTCAAGGATCTAAAATCAACCAAAGAAACTAAAACCATAAACTATTGAGTGGATCTTAACAAATATCGCCAAATACACTGAAACATCAAACAGAAATCACAAACATACCCGAAAACCACAAACTCTGAGATAGATCTTAACATATCTCCAAAACAACCAAACACACTCGAAACCACCAAGCACACCGAAAACCAATAAACAAACCAAAACCGCTTAAACAAACCGATACCACTAACACATGGAGGAACGGCAGAAGACGGCGGTGATTAGGGTAATGGTGGCGGCAGTAATGAGGGTTATGTTGGCCTTTAGGTTAGGTTGAAGAGATATATATGAAAGAAAGAATGCAATGTGTTTTGTTTTGCATTTTTTAGTGTGTTGGTTTGGTGTGTTAATTTATAAGTATATTGTGCTTTTGAAAGGCCGGACTGTTACAATTGAAATGGGCTGTTACACCAAATTTTTTGAAATGGGTTGTTACAAAATGGACAATAGATTAAGACACTTAAATTTTCGGTTTGTAGCTTTAAATTATATGTGTATGTATTGAATTACAAAATTAATATAATTGTTAATCCTTCCATTAATAGTAAGTGTTGAATCAATTTTAAGCCTTGCCATTTAGGAAAATGTCCTAAATATATTATAAAGTAGTATATATATATATATATATATATATATATATATATATATATATATATATATATATATATATATATATATCCTTGCAAAATGCATCATTGCAAATTGCACGCATCATTGCATTGCATTTGAAATTTCGCATCATGGTACCTAATGCAACGCCATCCTAGATTGCGCTCGCAATTGACCGCAATTTATTGCATTTGTGTAATGCTAGCAATAGTCGCAATTAGCGCAATTTGGAATTTGGGCTGATTTGTAAAAATAAAACCATTTATACGAAGCCTAACTATTTAATGACCTTAGTAAAGGACGTCCATAAAAACACACATTGACGGCCATAGTCCTGTTGCGTGATTCAAGTTGTAAACTCATATGTTCTTCTTTGATTATAATAATTACATAAGTGAGTTAATTTCTTTAATTAAACGCTAGAACTTATATCTTGTTCAACTTTCACTAAAATTTATAATGCGGACTTTTGCTATTGATTTAATTATGAGTAAATTATGATTCTTTGTTACTGATATAACTTGTAACTTGTAAATTAGTAATTTATTTATAAGTTTATTGCATTTACTTGGTACTTGGAAAAATTATACTATGTATAAATATATATACTTTTATTTTTTTAATACTAAACGCATCGCGTCTAAATTGCGCTCGCATTCGCATCACGCATCACGCATCGGTCTCTAGGGCCTTGAGCGCATCGTATCGCAAAACGCAATTTTAAACCAAGTGTATATCTATACTTTCTTATAAAAGAGCAATAAACACATCCTAACTCCAAGCCTTACACCAAACCCAAATTTAAGATTCAGCCACCCAAACCTAGCCCCGAACCTGAGAGACATAAAAAAAACCCAAACACACAAACTCTCAAACCTGATAACTGCACTCTCTCTCTAAAACACACATTACCACAAATCTCTCTCAAAAAATCTCACACACATACTAACTCTCAAATCTGTGTCACCATTAACTACTCCACTGCACAGCCACCTCCACCACCGTACGTCACTACCACCACGACCACATAAACCAAGCCACCACGGGTTTTTCAAGTTTTTAGGTATGTTTTCAGTTTTTTAATAGATATGTGTATATTAATCAAGTTTTGAAAGTTTTATTTTATAGATATCAGTTTTTACGATATTTTTGATATTTTTTACAGTCGCCGCTTGTCCGTTGCCTTCTCCGCCGTTGTGGTCGCCGGAAGTATCTGTTTCTGCCAGAAATATTGTTGCTGCCAATTACATTTTTAAAGGTTTTTCAAGTTTTGATGCCTTTTTGTAAAGATTTATGTTTCTTTTTCATGTTTTGAAGGTCTTTTTTAAAGATTTATGTACTTTTGAATCATTGAAGTTTCAACTCAGAAACTTTTATATAAAGTAACATTGTTCTCTTTTTTCGCAGGAACCTTCACTACCAGATCTTCAAGTGGCATGGTTTCGTTTTAATATTTGTTGGTATTTTGGTATAAAGTTCACTTGTAAAATATTTATTGGTATTATGTTAAAAAGTTCTTTGTGTAAATTTTGTTTCAAAGTGTGTACACATATAGTAGGAAGTTTCTTGTTTACTTTGTTGGGTAAATTTGTTTGTAGACTTAAGGTAGATTTTTTTATGGTTACAAGTCTGTAATTATTTTTTTGTTAATTTATGTAGATTTGTCATAAAAATTTGTGTAATTTTTTTTGTTAGTATATGAAGAGTTGTCATAAAAATTTGTGTAAATTTTATTATAAAATTTACTTTAGTTTTGTTTTTATTTTTTATATTTATGTATTTGTGTTTTTTATAGATATGATTTTTTAGTATGTTTCTTATAAATCTTTTTTTTGTTTAGTTTTTTTTGTGATCTATGTTTCTCTATGTTATGTACGAAATGTTGCTTTGACCGTGACCAAAATATGTTAATGTACGAAATGTTTAGTATGTTATGTAAAATTGTAATGTAAATATTTAAATACGTATAGGTTATGATGACGTTTTAGTAAAGTTATTCGTTTTGTAATGTAAATATCAATATGATAACTTTTAATATCTTGAAGAACGGATTTTTTGTCAGAACAATGACAACTCAAGGACACTAGAATTGAAAAAGATAAATATAGTGTGACAATTGCTTTGAGCAAACAAAAGAATCTTTTGACTAAGAGCACTCCCATCCTTCACCATAATAACGCCGTTAGGCACGGCGTTAACGCCGTTGGTGGGCGTTGCCCGATGGAGATGCATTGTGATAACGGCGTTATAGGGGAGGCGTTGCCCCCTTAACGCCCGTTATGGGTAGGAAAAAAAAGTTTGAAAATGTTACAAAACTAGTCCTTGTAACGTTAAGATTTTTAAAAAATTTACATTAAACCCCCTAACGGCTAGTTTTTTTTTAAAAAAAATAAAAATTCAAAAACATTATTTTACCACTATAAATACCCAACTAAAACTCTATTTTTTTCACACTTCCTCTCACACTTTATATACTTCCTCTCACACTTTCATTATTCAAAAAATCAAATTCGTTGTAACAATGGATCCAAATCAAGCTGGTGATTTTCCTCTGTCTCGGTCAGACACAAAAGACCTAGCAGACTTCCAATTTATGGCGTCCGCGTACGAGTATCACCTTCAGTTGGAACAAGGGAAGGCGGTGAATCTCAACATCCTACTCGTCCTCGTACCCATATATATCGTGAACATGAGCTTGCGGAGGAACGTCGCTCAACGATTATTTCGCACAAGGTTGTAAGTATTCAAACCGAATTTTCGTAGAAGATTTCGTATGAGCGAAACTATTCCCGCAAATAGTTGAAGGTATTGAATCTTATACTTCGATAATATTCCAGATCAATTTAATTACTTTAAGCAAACACGCGATGCTTGTGGTCGAATGAGTATAAGTGCTCTAATGAAGTGTACGGCACCTCACCCGATGCATTTGATGAATACTTGCAAATGGGTGCGAGTACGTCACAATTATGTCTTGATAATTTTAACAAATGTATTATTGATTTGTTTATGCGGAGTATTCAAGAAAACCAACATGGGCCGACATTCAAAAATTTATCAACTACATGAATAAAAACATGGTTTTCCGGAATGCTTGGTAGCATTGATCGCATGCACCGGGAATGGAAAAATTGTCCGATGGCTTGGCAAGGCATTTTGCTAGGGGTGATAAAAAATACCCAACAATTATGCTTGAAGTCGTTGCTTCTCAAGATTTATGGATCCGCATGCATTTTTGGGATGGCGGGGCAAATAACAATATTAATGTTTTAGATAACTCTCCGTTATTCGACGACCTTCTTGCGACAATGCCCCAAAAGCACCTTATATGGTTAACGGAACTAGGTATGAACAGGGTATTACTTGGTGATGGAATTTATCCACGTGGGCAACTTTCGTCAAATCCTTCACGGCAACAAGCGATGAAAACATACGTGCTTTAAAAGGAGACAAGAAAGTGCCGAAAGGATATTGAACGTGCTTTTGGTGTTCTTCAAGGTCGTTGGGGTATACTACAACAACCGCACGTCAATATGAAATTGCTACGATCGTAGAATCATGTATTGTTGCATTATTTTGCATAACATGATTGTAAAGATCAAAATTTCAATTACGTGACTATAACGAATCGTGGGTGGATCCGTCAAGAAATTTGAGGCAACGAAGATGGGTCGAAAGATGTGATACTCACGATCGTAAGGCAAAAGAAATACACGACCGACAAACGCATACCCAACTCCAACAGACCTTATGGAGCATGTTCGGCGAGAATAATCTTGAACGACATGGACAACAACAAGAGAGCGACGACGATGAATAAGTATTTTCTATGTATTTTTTTAAGCTGCAGCAGTGTGTTTTTTTTCGTTGTTTCGTTTTATTTTTTTTTTTTTTTAATCACGTATTGTAATATGTTTTAGTTTTAATGAAATTTTGTTTTAGTTTAATAAATGAAATGTTTGTTTTAGTTTAGGGTTGAAATTGAAAATATGAAATATTATTGGTGTTATGGTGTTATTGGGATGTTATGGATGGGAGTGTTTTTGGGGATGTTAATGTTAAATGTTAAAGGCGATGTGGTTGGCGACGTGACGGTGTTATTGGTGTTATGGTGTTATGGATGGGAGTGCTCTAAAGGGAGAGGGAGTTGATTTGTATTAAGACAAAATTCCCAAAATATGCCAAAAGTCTTGCATGGTCCGTTAAATGGTCATTTTTAGGCCTTTTCCTATTTTGGTCATGTTATTGGATCCTCCCAAATTTTGACACGTGTCATTCTTTTGTACTTTTTTTCGAAAAGTACATAAGAATAACACGTGTCAAAATTAGTGGAGTCGAGCGATGACGATCAAAGTCAGCAATGACCACCAAAAGAATGACACCTGTCAAAATTTTGATTGAAGTCGAGCAGTTGAGCAGTCGAGCATGACCAAAATGGGAAAAGCCTAAAAAAATGACCATTTAACGGACCATACAAGACTTTTTGACTTATTTTGAGAATTTTCTCTTGTATTAATTGATTAACACATTTTAAATTGATATTTATACTTTCACATGTTAAAAATGTGTAAAAGTAATATAAGAGTATAAATGTCAATATATTTTAATTTAAAATGTGTTAATCAATATGAAAATTATGCACAATCACCTTTTAAAGAAAAATGATAAATAGGCCTAATTAAAGGGATTTAAAAAGTGATTTAATGCATAAATGACTTGTAATTGTACAAGTCATTTATTCATTATATCACTTTTTAAGTCCTTTTAATTAGGTTCATGTATCAAGGCCCTTGATTAAATGAGTAAATAATACTGTATAAATTCTAATTTTGCAAATGCAAGATGAGTATATTTGCAGTGATCAAAAAATGATTTAAAAAAGATAAATTTTCGTTTCTCGCTTTGAAAATTGACGCATTTATAGCGGCCAAAGGTATATGATTTAAAAGATATGTTTTTGTTTCTCGCTTTGAAAAATTGAATATGATATTCATTTAGCAATTTTTTTATAAAAGGGTAAATAGTTTTAAAAGGTATCATACTTTTCATTAGTTATTTTTGTGGGTATTTTTCTTTCAGATTCATCATTTTAGGATACTATGTGACATTTTTACTCTTCATGAAAAAATATTTCTATTAACTAAGAGGGTGAAAAATGTTCAAAATTATATTTGCGAAATCATGATTTTGGTTTGACCTTTGATACAAAATGTAGGGTTTTAAAAGATTATATAGCGTGTTTTTAAAAATTGTCAAGTTCAGAATTTTTTAAAGAAATGACATTTTACGTTGGCAAGTTTTAAAAAAGTTGTCAAATTTCAAATATGCTTAAAAGTAATTTAGGCAAACTACATTAATTTAATTTTCAAAATTCTAAAATTTAAATTTCCTAAAAAATAAATACACGTTTTATAAATAGTAGACATATGTTTGTGTTTAAACTATGTTTTAGTAACCTTGCCACCTTTATGAACAACAGGTGAACACAATGCACATTAGAAAAAAGGTGAAAGGCGATAAAAATTAAATTGGACAGTCAAACTACCAGAAAATCAAACTAGAACAACCGATAAAACCTGAACTCTTCAAAAACTTTACACCGTTGCTGCTAGACGCATGTAAACAACTATTAAATACAACGCTCAACTATTATTTTTATAGGTTTAATGACTACTGCAACTTAAGACAACGCTATCACAAAAACATTGCAATCTTGCCATCATAAAACTATTGCAGATTAAAATAATATTATCGGAAAATAATTCCCTTACGCTACAAAGACAATATGTTGTTCACCATCGAAATTTGGTTGAAACCAGATGCTGCTGCCAGACACTATCAAAAAAGCAATGCAACCTTGCCATCAAAAAAACAATGCAACTTAAAACAATATTACTGGAAAGTCATTTCCTTACGCTACAAAACAATCTTTCGAAAAATAATTCGCCATCGAAATTTGGTCGAAAGTAAATATCGCCGCTATATTCGTACGATATATATATATATATATATATATATATATATATATATATATATATATATATATATATATATATATATATATATATATATATATATATATATATATATATATATATATTTAAATCTATTTGATGCTTCCGAATGCTTTTTATTCTTGGTGCATTAATCCCTTATCAATTGAGTTTTGAATCACAAATTATAGTTATATATAGTGAACCATTTAAAGTAACATGTTTTTTTTTTTTTTTTTTTTTTTTTTTTTTTTTTTCGTATCGTAAATCATTTGTGAGAAAGTGAATCATACAATAAAGTGGGTTTTTTTCCTTATTTTTTATATTTTGAATCATATCCAAGTAAATGAATTGAAATAAGATTAGTCTACGTCATAATTTGGATTTGTGAATCATAATCATATTAGTAAACCATTTAAAAAATCATTAGAGTTGCATTTTGAATCGAGTGTGGAATAATGAATCAACATTAAACTAGTCTTCTTTAACATGATATTGATATACTAATGATTCAACATTTCAAAATAACATTTTATGAATCGTTGGATAGTAATTTGATACAATTGTACTATGTATACAAAATAAAATATCACGTAATGAGTTTCGTACAAACCATAAATAGTAAATCATAAACACTTTTGGGAGCCATATCTTGAACAATTAAATAATAAAAATAACATGAATCATTAGATAAACAACTTACGTAATAAATAATGATATGGTTGGAAACTTTTAATCTTTTAAATACAAGTTGAAAATGCTAGTGTTGCGAGATCAAAGAATGAAAAAAGATTAAAAGAAATAATAAAAGAAAAAACTGATTCATCATAATGCCATCGTAAATGCCACCTCATTGCCCAAGAATTTATTTTATTTTATTATCACCATGTCATCACATTGTTGCCATGTAAGCATTTCTTTAAAATTTATTTTATTTTAAGACATTTAATTAATTTTGAATTTTAGGGTATTTTTAATAATGTCACGTAAACGCCACCTCATTGCCCAATAATTCATTATCAGCCATGTCATCACATTGTTGCCATGTAAGCATTTCTTTAAATTTATTTTATTTTAAGACATTTAATTAATTTTGAATTTTAAGGTATTTTTAAATTTTTACCGAAATTATTTTATTATTTTTTTTAATTTTTGGAATTTTTGTAAAGATTTTTGAAAATTGTTTATAAAAAAGGTACCTTGCAAGGATTGAACCTTGGTTGTTTTGATAAATAACTTGTGTGTTTACCACTTAGGCAACAAGTAATTTTGATAATTATGTTGCATATTATAATTTATAAATGGCTATAATTTTATTGATTGTTTTTGTGTTTTGATTTTTACTCAAAATAAGAATATATGATTATCTATTCCTTATTTATTGCCATTCATTCATTATATCCTCTTCTTTTTTAATTCAGAACCCTAATATCAATGTGGAAAATATTCGCCCCTGCAAGGACGTATTATGAAAGGCTGTTGGTATCCAAGCTCCAAGGTATGTTCTCTTTGTATATCTAATCTTCTTAATGATTCTTAATATGTTGCATAATGATAACGACAACAATGGGTGGGTCAACATTATAGTATCTTAATCTGATTTATGTAATGATTTATGACTTTTTATACTCAGGTCTTATAATTATATTATCATGCTTTTTTTTCTGCTTAAAGCTAATCGTAACAGTAATTACTTTTTGTTATAATTTTGTAGCAGCTTACAACCTTGGTATCAATGGTTACAAAAGGCATGCAGAAAGAGCACCTAATTAAGGGATAGAAAACGAATTTGAAAACACCATGAATAAAAGAAGACCAAATCAGTATTCAAAAATACCACATGGAAGTTTGAGATGTTATTTTTGAGGTCCTTTTAATGAGAGATATATCACATCACTACAAATAAGGTTTAAGTCTAAACAAAATGAAATATTAATTTAATCTGGTCTTCTTTTTCTTTGTCATGCACAGTCGTAGGTGAAGATTATGGGAAAAGCAAATATTATTCATGTTTTTAACCTTTTTTGGAGGTTAAGGTAAGATCGTTACTATTTTTTATTTTTTATTTTACATCCATCTCATAATCTCTATAATGAGTAGGTTTCACTGTTTGCAAATTGCAATGGATGGGCCGAATACACGATGATAGCTACAACAACTGTGGTTAGTAATAACATTTTGATCTCTTTTTTAACAACTGAATTTGCCTATGTGGTTTTCTCTACAGCTTGTGTATGATATTTTAAAATATGTTGTGATCGAACATGCCCACGTAGTGAAGAAGAGTGTCTCGATCATCAGTTCATCCAAACCACTAGACAAAGAACTAGCATAATCAGCAACGACATGCACATATGTTTTGTTAGTAAATATATTTACCAAACAGGTTAAAGCTTTTCAATCTCTATAATTGAGGCTCAAGGCATCTAAACACTGAGGTATGCATGTTATAGCTTCCATAGAGCAAATTACAACATCTTTTATTGAATCTAAGAATGCAGATGGAATCCCGGCTGTTTCTAGAATGGGATAACAAGTAGGACCATGTTGAGTAAGATCACTCATGAGATTTGATGCAAGTGCAAACACACCACCCTTAAAATCTTGAGCTTTTTTGAAAATCACACATAAACAATATGGCAACAACCTTCCCTCTGAACCATATACATGAGAGCCGGTTCCAGGACCATATGCTCCAAGGGATATAGCACGTAACAAAGCTTTGATTAGTGACCGTCGATGATGTGAGCTGAATTGTTGTAATCCATAAAATAAGTACTAATGAAACTATGATATCATATAAACGTCACAGCTACTAAATAAAAATGTATATGTAGGCTGATTTGAAAATGTGAAACTACAAAAGCTAATATGGCATACCTATCATTATTATAGGTTACTCTGTGTGCGGTAATATTCATAAGTCATTCTTAATGTTGTCGATTTCGTCTTTGAACCAGTGAATCTTGATTATGATTTTCTTCTTTCCTATGTGTAGACACTGAAGCCGCCACACTCCCACACGTACAAAATTTAAAATTCATTCAATACAAAGAATTGAAGTACCATGGAGTATTTAGACACATATATTTGATATTAACTTTGTTGGTTTAATTTAATGTTTATGTGATTTATGCAGGTATAACAAGCACCAGTTCAAATTGTAGTTTTAGCGACGCGTTCCTTCTTGAAGAAAATTTTCTTCGCATATGTAGCCGAGATTTACTTGCAACAGGTAGTATGCTCCTCAAACGTACATTTATAACATTGATTGTCTCTGCAGTGGAACAACTGTTGTCACTTTGATCAAACAGGTATGCTTTAGCATAAATTTTGTAAAACTAATCCTAAACAGGATTGCTTCGTTATTTTGGTCAATGTGGGTATATATTATTCATTGGCTAATGTATAAATGAAAAAGAAGTGAGCTTACGTTAAGATTTTTTGTAGCTATTCTTTATTTAATCAATTCATATTATACGTAAATTAGTACCCCACTTATTAGCGAAGTGGGTCTAATTTTCACAATATATTTTAATGTATCATTTAATAAGTAATTTTAAGTCACGTGAACTTTTGTTTGTTTAATGTCTAACATGTTCGATTAAAGAGCATAATATAGATTGAATGTACGTGATTGTCTAAATCACATTGGATTGCTTATTGGCTTCTTTAGGAGGAAGCTATTTGTTTGTGCTTTTTAGAGAATTAATTTCACATAAGTGTTCTTTCTTTCATATAGAATGGTGTTCATATCGCACTATGTGACTGCATTTGATAAGAAAAAAATACATGTTTATTTAAAGGTTGCAACTGAATTTGCAATCCTGATATTATAGTTAGATGATAAACCTTCGTCGCTTTTTGTTTTTGAACTTACTTTTGGACTGATAATGTTTTTAATATATTATTTGAATGTTATCGTAAAGAGTTTAAATTTTTTTTTACACTTTTTCTTTTTCATATGTAAGAGGCTGCATGTTGTAGGCCTACATCAATCCGCATGTGAAGATTTGCAAAGAGATAGGCGATAGGATACACACGCGATCAAATATTAGAAGCTAAAGCATTAAGGTATTTTTAGCATGTCTATTTACCAGTCCATTGTAGTCTATTGCTTGCCAATACTTTCTCATCTATTTGCAACAATGTACACTTAACAGGTATTTTAAAAGGCCTAAAGCGTAATATAGTATTAAGTTCTGATTCATTTGTCTTTCCAACGTAAATAATGATCCATTAATCAAAATGTGGTATGTTTAGGCCCTGTGTGTCGTCAAATATGAACATAGTTTACGATATCCGGTTAGTAGACCTTAAGCTTCATGGGTAAAATTATGTTTTCAACATTTCAAATAGAGATTAAATGTGGGTCATATTAGTTCCACTAAGGTATAGGGTAATGTCGAAATCCTAACCCAAATTATGTTTTCTATGGTTAGTATGTAAAGTTTTAACGTGGACAAGTTGACATAGAGTGGACTTTGCAATTTGTATATAAAATAGGCCGGATCAATTTTTGCCATCATCTTTGTGCCATATTTACACTTTTTGTGGAATCTTTGTGCCATATTTGTCATTCTATAAATATACATATATCCGTTCGATGATCCCACCTCTCCCCCAAGTCACAATGGCTCTTTAGATTCTCTTTGTTAACTTGCTCTTTTTAGTCTCATTGGCATCTTCTCAATAATATTTTGACACTTTTGCACTTCTTAAACCAAATTTAAATCCATTTATTACATTACTTTATCGGAATGAATTAAGAATTTGTTATCTTTAGTTTTGTTTACTGATCTTTTATTACAAGAAAATTGAATCAATGGTAAAATGTAGACTTCATGTATTTTAGAGTCCATAGTGAACTACTTATATGATTTGCGATTGACATGATCATTAAACTTACATTGAGCATTTAAGAAGCCCATATCATAACTGGTTGGTTGATTTTTCCATTGATTTAAAGATATATTATGTGATCTCTAATTATCTACCTGGATTTATGCGACATTTCTTTTTTTGATTGATTATTTCCGGTTTTTTGCTGCTTATATATCGATGTGCATTTATTTCTGAGTCAGTAAGAACAATTATTTTTGGGACATAATTAAGATGAATAAAGTAGTGTAGTACTCTGCATCGATAACTCGAGGACCAAAATATTCATCGACTGAGGTTTAATGTAATTTTTCTTTTGTGGGTTTGTTTTATATAGTATGGGGACTACCTGTATTGACCCTCACTATGGTCCGTTTCAACCTGTATTGACCTTCACTATGGTCTGTTTCAACCTATTACAGTTAATAAGTTGTTATATAAGTTTTCCCACAATGTTTCGTTTTCTATGCTATACTTGCTACGTTGATTTAACCAAAACTTACATCTTTTCTTCTTTTCTTTTATAGTTTACTCAGCAAGAATGGAAAAGCACATACGACTTGAGAGGTACCCGAGAGAATAGAAATATTTTCTTTCCTAATTATTTGGTATTTAAATAAGTGCTAAAAAAATGAATACGCAAAGGTTTGTTATCGTTAATGACGAATTAGTTTCTACACTTTGGTAATATTCTTTGCACATTATTTAAATATATGTTGGTGTGAAAATATCGGACACTAATTGAAGATGGGTTGGTACTCAAATTAGAACTGCAGATTTTTAGGGAGAACATTATCAGATGAATGATCAATAGATGAAGATTCTTCGAGTGTGTATGATTATTTCGCTCTCTTTAATATCACAATCTATCATAATTATTGTTATAATAATTTCCAGTGACGATGAAAGGCCGAGCAATGGGAGTGCCTTCATTTGTGGCTTTGTTCTTAGAGGACTAATCAAATGCACACTTGGTTGTGAGTACGCACCTCGGGTTTCGTTAACTTAAGTTTTTTAACGATATTCAAAAGGCTTGCTCACCCATTCGATGGGCTATGCTTTGATACTTAGTTCTTGCGTACCACTTTGAAACCTTTTTTCCCCTCATATTCAATAACCGTTTGTTTCTTTTCGTTCTTAATACCTATGTTTTAAAACTTAATTTTACTACCCTTCTTTCAGTATATAAAAAAATTTCAACGATATTTATAAGTCATGCCCGCCCATTGGGCGGGCTTTGAAATCTAGTATATATATATATATATATATATATATATATATATATATATATATATATATATATGAAATATATCTATATAATATGACATGAAAGTTTTGTTGGATTGTTCGCTCCAACCGATAGCAGATTCTCCAATTTATTCCCATGTACGATAGGTTTGTATAAAACTATAAAGGTTTTATTAATCGATCATATTTAAAACAAGAAACCCGTTTTAGTAGTTTGATTCATACACAAGTACTAGCATCCTAGCGTTCTTGTGTAACGTGTTGTGTCGCGCAACCATAGAGATCATGCTTTGATCTTTAGTGGTTTCGTGTGTTAGATTTATTCTGCTTTGGATTTATATTTGAGTTGATAAATACAAAGCAATAAGTGAAGAATGAAGACAATGCAAAACATGAGGGACTTGGACTTGGAAGACAAAGAAGATTTTACTTATTAGTCCTTTGTAAACCTAATTATATAGTATATAAAGAGAATACATGTTGTTAGGTTTATGTAATGTCAAGATGTTAGAACACCAAAGGGTTATTAGTGTGTGTGTGAACACCGGTAGGTTTAGGTTTGTAGAAAACGTGAATATTCAAGATTCTAGTTCGTTTGCTTTTATTTGTTAAAAGGTAAGCAATCTTAAACTTACGTTAATTACTATATGTTATACTTGATCTTTGTCTTTCGTTGCGTTACTTGTGATTTTATGATTAAATATTAATTGTTAATACGCTTTAATTCTAATATAAGAACACAAACTCATCTACTGAAACTCTAGCTACTCCAGTCAGGCAGTCACTTCACCGAATGTTGACGAGCAACCACAAGAACAACAAGAAGATGTAACTGAAAATTAAAATGATGCAGAGTTGGAAGAAAATGTTTTTGTCAACCCGTTCGGCACACCATCGACGGAATCAATCGAATCTTCATCAAGATATGTCAATCCTTCCAACATGCACACATTTTACCAAAAGTACCCTTCAATACATCAATGGACAAAAGATCATCCATTAGAATAAGTGATCGAAAATCCTTCAAAGCCGTCATGACAAGACAAAGGCTAGCAACCGATCTTGAAATGGCAATGCAGAAGAATTTCACCAAATTTGATGTTCGGGACTTGATTGACAAACCCGTCAACAAAATCGTTATTGGTCTAAAGTGGATTTAGAAAAACAAAGTGGATGAAGAAAAATTGTGATCCATAACAAAGCTCGTCTTGTGGCTAAAGAATATAAAACAGATGAAAGGACTTTAAAGAATCATTCACGCCAGTTGATAGGATTGGAGTGGTCATAATTTTTGGGCATACGCGGCACATAAGTCCTTCACCGTCTTTCAGATGGATGTAAAGACAGCTTTTCTGAACGGAGTTCTCAATGAAGAGGTATACATGAGCCACCGAGATGCTTCGTTAACATGGAACATCATGATCGTGTCTACAAGTTGAGGAAGGCTCTTTACGGTCTCAAAATGGCTTATAGGGTGTGGTATGATGAATTATAAAGTTTTCTTGTCTCCAATCACCTCACTAGAGGTATTGTTGATCATACTTTATATACAAGGAAATAAGGCGATGACATTTTGCTAGTAAAAATCTATGTTGATGACATAATTTTAGGTTCAACAAACCAAAAGTACTAAACTAAATTTGCAAAACTTAAGAAAAGCAAATGAAATGTAATTAATGGGGGAAGTAAAAAATTTTCTTGGTTTACAAATCCATTAATCCCCTCGTGGTATCTTCATAAACCAATCAAAATACTATTTGGGTTTAATTAAGAAACATTGCATGAAATTGTGTGATGCAATTGGTACATCAATGGCAAAATAAATATTGAAGTGTGGTCCGGTATCTCTTGTATCTAACAGCAAGCATACCAGATATTGTCTTCGCGACATGTTTATGTTCTCGTTACCAGGCTAAGCCTACTGAAAAACACCTCAATGAGGTCAAACCGATCTTTCGATACCTTAGTAACAAGTCCAAACCAAACACCAAGTACTTAATGGCCCTCTCTATTCCATGGAGAGTGGTGCTTATCATTTAGTATGTGTGATTTAATGTGTAATATCTCTTATAAATAATAAGATCACCCATAAGGCCCAAACCTCTATTCCGCGCTTAATGGACGATACAAACACCTCTCCATTCCATGGAGATACAAACACCTCTCCATTCCATGGTGCTATCATTTAGTATGTGTGATTTTATGTGTAATATCTCTCTTACTAAATAATAAGATCACCACTTTCTCTTTACTTTCTCCTCTAAAACTTCATTGTATAATCATTGTCGTGTGTTCTTGATACTTTATTGGGATCCTAGCATTTGTATGTATCTATTTTAAAATTAACACAACTGAATTATGAGAATAATGAAAGCATGATAATTATTAATTAGGAAACATATTCCAAAAAAAAAAAAAAAAAAAAAAAAAAAAAAATAACTTATAATGCAATTATATTAAGTAAATTTTTATAATCTGCCAAAATAATTGTGATTAACAATTTTCGTTACATTTAAACAAAGATTTTTTGTGTTTTCCTTTGATTTTGAGTCTACGTGGCATGTTTTCCTTTGATTTTGAGTCTATGTGTATTTTGGTAACAAGTTTTGTTAAGAATTAAAGACGCGAAGATTCGTTAAATTATCTCACTTCTTCAAGAATGTTGATTTTTATATCACATGTATATTGATGTTTCCATTGTTAGAATTTTTGTCAAGCTTATCTCACTCTTTCAATAACATTGAATTTTACATCACATGTTAATTGATGTTGTCACTGTTAGAGCTGTTGCCGATCTAAAAGATGTTTTTCTCTATTGCAACCTCTTAACTGATTCACACTAGCAAGCTCTTTTATTTTGGGTTTTACATTTTAATTGCAACATTGCACTATTAGATGGCAAATGTTTATAAAAGAAAATAAGGATAAGGGCCACTTGATTTACTTATTATAGTTGACTCGGAAAACTAGATGTGAAAACATAAGGGTAAAAGCTAAATGTGCTTAATGTACTTTCCATGAGATCTCGTTATGCTTCCTCTGCTATCAATATTGTCATTATGCTTCCTCTACCTCCGACTAGATCTCATTATACATACTGTTTCATAAATATTCACATGAAAGACTCAAATACTCTCATCTTCTTCTCTATCCATTGTTGCCATATTCATTGTAAAACCCGAAGTTAAATTGAGGGGTCATGATATTTTAATTAGCAGGCCATCATGAAAAACACACTCTTCATTATCCTTGAGCAACAAAATCACAAATTCACACTATGTCCTTCACGTACACGATGATATGTGGGCAACGGGCGGAAATATGATCTCATTACCATCCTTTCCTAAAACATGGTACCACATGCACACACAGACCGGTCAAAATTCATTCATTAACAACGGAACACAAAGACACAACTTCTCCACATTTTGTTCATACACAACAATGTTTGTAATGCACACACACAGAAATACATTAAGCATATTTAGCTTTTACCCAAAATATAATCAGGTGCATACAGCTGCAATAATCAATAAATTTGAGTTACAATCATAATCACCTAGTCATAAAAAGTTTCCCAAATGATCACTCAATATTCAAGGAATTTTTAGATAGGACTATAGGAGTGATCCCCAAAAGATAAAAGCACGTCCTAATCACCACTTCAGTTGCCTCAAATAACAATATTTTGCTACACTCGTCAAGCTTAAGAACCTGCCAAAACTTTCAAAGTTACACGAAATCCTGACAAAAAAATCTGATAAATTCAGTATTGTATGAGAAACTGCGCATATGTAAAGTTAATATACCTGCCCCTTGTGATCAGGGTATAATTTGTTAAACTGATCACATAAAACAAAAAGGTAATCACACAAGATATGTGGTGCGAGAACTCTGCAAACCTCTCCAAGAACCTAAAAAGGAAAGTTAGATATTAATGGAATAAGATACTTTACATAATCATATTCAGCTATTAGGGTACTTATGAAGGACCACTGTAGACAAACTACATAAAGTCAAGGGTGTAAAATGTATACTAATATATAAAATTGTGAGGATGCGGACTATGATCTCATATGACTCGATCCTCGCGAGATTTTCAGGAGTAAAATACCCATGTTATACCCAATCTGCATATCAGTCCGAACTATAAAGAGTCCACATACAAGTTCACAAGTTCCTCAACCAATAAGCATTGTATATATGTATTATATAAATGTATCATGTTTGGAAAATTAATTTTATAAAATGAAACCTAGAAAAGGTCTTGCAGATTCACTTAAAACTCGATTTGACAAACTTTGATATTCTGTTAACTAACATTATGATGCCATGTAAACAGTTTGACTTCTTTATAACAATTTTTGAGTTGGAAAGTAAAGATTTCAAATGTATTAATAATTTCTTTTCAGCATACGGAAATTTAACTAATCATGATCATACCTCAGTAAACCGTGTAAATGTAATCCCAACTTACGTTCACTATCGCCCTTGAATGTTAAACAGTCCTTCACTTTATAGATATCGTCCTGTTGCAAACAATTAGCAATTACAATATATATGATATGTTATATACACATAGAATCTTATTCAAACAAGAAACATCTCAAAATAAAAATAAAAATAACAGGACCAACTAGATCTTGAAATATGGAATTGTTAGCTTAAAGTTAATTTAATTAATTGACTGATTAGACAAAAAGGGTATTCTAGGCATCTTCAATCTATTTTATCACCAAATAACTGTATCCTCTGGCTCTCTCACATCACAAAAATAACCACCTCCCAAAACAAAAAACAAATTTTCCTCGTATGTCAAAAAAACGCCGAAAAAGTTCCACAAAGTAGAGGATATAGGATAGTGAAGAATCATAGAAAAAAAAATTGAAATTCAAATGTAAATTGTTACAGAAAGTTTCTTCACATATGAAAATATAGACATGTGAAGAAATTGTATTTTGTTTTTTCATAAATATTCATATGAGAATATCAAAAAAAAAAAAAAGGAGGGGGCCTTTTTGTATGTGTCTATGCGGACCTTTTTGTGTGTGTTTGTGTGTGTGAAATAACAATGAAACGAAAAGAAATTCTTACCACTAAGTTACAAATGGTTGTAGTAGATCTCCTCACACTTAAATAAATTCGAGCATGCGTTTCCTGTAGAAATACCATTTCCTTAAGCATATCATCGAAGCAGAATTTGCAACCAGTTAATCTGTTGTTCTTCAAGACTTCATACCTGTTAAGAACACAAGCATAAAATATGAATAAGCATGAAACTTGACAATAAAGTAAGGTATATTGTGTTATAAAACAAAGGTAATAGCCCATAAGTGTTGTTTAATTCGATAAAAATAAAACTGTAGAGTTTATCTACACCTCTTTTTGGAAATAGAAATTCGAGTACAACAAGTTCTTACGGATCAAAAGTACTCATATTATTGGTACTTATAGCATAAGTATGTCGTAATATATATATAATAATGCATGAGAATCTTACTTGACAGCACCACATCCAAGTGCTTCAGCAGCATGCTCAAGCTCTTCGCCTGCTAAGAAACATAATGCAAGTGTTGTCATTTTAATATCGACCCAGTAACCTATTAATGGATTTGGTCTTGCGATAAGAAAGTTAATTAAATAAAACTGAAATAGGTCAAACGGGTTGAAAGCCAATATGAAAAATATTTGGTATACCTTTACCTACAAGGACCGCTGTACAGCGACTTTTAGCTTCGTCAAGCAATTGAACCAGACTAAATCCCTCAAAACCTTTAACTTGAACAAATCCGACATGACTTAACGGGTCATGACAATGATTAGTTACGCTCCACCCTACACTTTCAGCAGCCTGAGTAAGGGGGGAGGGGGGGACAATAAGTATTCATTTTAATTTCTTGATCCGTTTTTGAAGATGTTATCATTTATGGTGTATAATAGTTACTTACAGTAATGCACTTTTCAATTTTGTCTCGTTGCCCTTTATCAGCCACATGGACTATCCGGTCTGCTTTTTCTATTTCAAGTGCATGCCTACATATGCAGCCACAAAATTACAATATATAATTTTTATATTATATCATATACATATACATATTAGAAGGAAAGGGCATGTTTTGTCATATTAAATATTACAAAAACAATATTCAAAATAGTAGTGGGTTTACTTGCAGCGCAAATAGAACCCGAAAAACAAGAATAAAACTCAACGCTTATTAAATGTCTGATTCGGTCAAACAGTAAAGGTTCAGAGTCTTTTAAAAACATAAAATGTATTGCTAGCCAACTCATATATATTTTATAAAATCAGCATTTATTGCACGTAAACTAACCACAAAGCTGCGAAATCTACGAGAGGTAACTTTTGTCCTTCAATAACTAACACCTCATCTCCTCCCCTTTTTGTATTATAACCCTTTTCCCTCAATAAATCTAGAGTCTTGCTAATGTAATAATCATGAAGTCTTTCACCCTGAAAAATAATAGAATTAAACTCATAAACTGCAAATATACGAGGTATATTCCTATTTTATATCAAAATGGTGAAAACATGACACCTCTTCTTTCATGCAGACTCCTAGACGCTTATATACTTTGCGGTAACGTTCTCGGCTTATCTCACAGATTTGCTCCCATGCAAATTTGTGCCTTTCATCCCAATCCTATTCCAAAATTCATTATTTTAAAATATATAACAAAATTAAGAAGACCAAGATAAAAAAATTAAATCACAGACTGACTTGCACCGGCTGGGTTCTCTGTCTGAATTCTGCATCTTCAGCAAACCTCTTCTTTGATTCCTCATACAACACCTATCAACAAATCAGTTGAGAGAGAATGACAGATAAATATAAATAGCTAAAACCTCCGGATGCATCAGGTGTTGTTGCACAAACCAGAAAGACTTTTCAGATAAATATAGAGATTTTCAGCACCACGTGTGATTTAACTTTCACGAAATTGTGCTCACCTCAAGTTCTCCAACAGCTTGATCGTTAACTTCCCCATTAGGGAACCTATCGATTAAGAACTCCGTCATCATCATTTTGTACTGCAAAAAAAAATAATAATAAAAAAAAAAACCACGTTTAGTGTATGGATGTCTGTATGTATATCAGTGTGTGTGTGTGTGTGTAACACAAGTTTAGACTTTAGAATAATAGCAGGCTAAAAAAAAGCTTTGTATATCATGTTAGATGCAGGTATAATACGGATTTAATTTAACAAACATTCAAACAGCACACGTACCTTAATGTCCAGATAATTACCATAATAGAATCTTCGGCGCACACGAACTCCAGAATATTCAAGCACACGAGCTAACGTTTCTCCAATAATAGTAGGGTGTAAATGACTCATATGCATTTCCTTGGCTATATTTCGAGGCAAAAAGTCTATAATTGCTTTTTCAATAGGGAGTTTTGGTGCCCATGTGATTAAATTATCCAATATCATCTTAAAAATACTCTGCAGCAAAGGAAAAAAAAGTGACAGATATTGAAGTAGGCAAGAATTTGGGTCAGAATTGTAATGTGCGTTTTAAAACACTTGGAAACGAAAATACCTCAGCTATCCATGTCCTAGATAACTTAAACTTCAGAAAACCAGGACCACCTACGACGCATCTTTCCAGCATGGCAGCATCTTCTGGAAAAGAATTTATCAACTCTTTGACATCCTATAAAAAAAGAGAAAAAAAAACTAAGCAGTATATTTTTCAAAATCCATGAGATTTCACTCACAAGAAAATATTACCAGTCCAGCATGTTTTGGTCCATATACGTAAGGATGGCTTCTTATTTCAGGCCATATGTTCAAGACGTTGGTGCTATTACCAAATGTAAATTTCTGGAGTTAGTACTCATATCATTTAGAAGAAAGTAAAAGTGCATAAGTATGTATGAGAAAGGGCGAATATACCATAAGTAATCACATTCATCCGCTTCGGTGCCAGTAGAAATACTAGCACACACTTCACGCGTTTGACAGAAATTTTGAGTCATATAACAGCCAAATAACCGAGAAATTGCTTTTTGAAGGCTCCATCTACCATCTTCTTCCTGCAATGTATTACAATACAAAACCGTTATTCTTAACTGTTGACATATCCTCTAGTTTGCTTTATATATTAAGCTTCTTCTAAATTTATATAGTTCACGTGTGAATTGTGACAAGAAAAGACAGCTACAGATATAGCTATGAGCATGATAATGTGTACGTTAATTATAGACTTACATCCATTGTTGCTGGATCTAATACGCTTCTTGCAGAAAATCTGTGGAGTAACAAATTAGTAGATTAGCACAAGGAAGGGCCAAAAATAATATGACAACTCAATTAGCAGTTCATATTTTTGAAATTTTGACCAATGTGGCCAGAGAATAGATAGTCCATGAACTACTAGATTGGCAGTTAGACCAATTCAACCAGTCCAATGGCTTTTGAAAGTTACAATCTTTACTCTTCTAATTTTGTACTTAATTTGATGACTAGGTGGATTTGTCGTTTTAGTTTGATTCACTGGTGATGCAAGTGTTCAAATTAAAGTAAACTCACATTTGTTTCTTGGTTAGATCTGAATAGTAGGATCCTTTAGCCAGTGTTGTTTCTTCGGCAAACGGTGGCAGCTTCCAGTCCACTGTCAATTTTAAAGAGCAATCATTCCCCTCAATAATACCATCCATGATCCCACCATCAGCTGGCACACGGAATTCGTAAACGCCGGACAAAATTATATCCCCAGAGGTGGAGTCACTTAAGTTTGCATCAATGATGAGGGAGAATTGGGCTGGTACAGACAACACAGATTGCATCAGGTTTATTTTGCCAGGCTTAACCTCAGGTTGTTCGGTTTCAAAGAGCATTGCCTTGTAATCATCTACTTCAGCAGGAGAACAGCCATAATCAAAATTTTTGCCATAATATGCCATTACTCTTCCAGCAACTTTTGTTTCCTTGGAAGTTGCAACAAATACTACTTCCAGAGCTGCGTCTACTACATACTTTAATGCAACGTAATACAGCTTTAAATAGCCATCTCTACCTTTTAAAGTATAAGAACACGAACCGCCATTGGGTCTCTTGGCAAAATAATCTGAGAAGTTTATAACCGCAGAGTCATTGCAAACTTCAAACGCATCATTGAATTGTTCGGGTGTACCTCTTCTAAAATAAGAATAATATTCACTCTTAGTATTCATGTCAACCAACTTGTCAGTGGTAACAAAGAGATTCGCAGCGATCTTAACGGAGTTAGAGAATGGAATTGAACAGTAACAGATACAGTGTGGAGATAAACATCCCAGTTTGGCGACAGCTATGGGATCATTGAATTTATGGTTGAATATATTGAAAGTAGGTGACGCAGGATCTAGAGAGAAACGAGCTGCCTGTATACTCCCAAACAGCTGCGGTATTTTGACTGTACATGGGTGGGAAGCTTTTGCATCATCATTGTTATAGCTAAGAAAAACCTTACACAGCACAAACCGAAACTTGGCAACTCCACAGAATGATGGCATCCTGTCGTGAACAAAACCAATACGCAATAAAATTACAAGTGTAAAAAAACAATATGTATATAACATTGTGTTTTGAATGACTCAAAATTATAGTAAACTCACAGTTGTTCCTCCGTTAGATCTGAAAAGTAGCATCTTTCATCCTGTTTGGACGAGTGTTGTTTTTGTGGTTGTTCTTCTCTGTCTTTTAGGAGATCTTGGCGTTTGGTTTTCATGGAAAACCAATTTTAATTTTTTTATCGAACGGTTCAACCAGTGAATCTTTTTAGTCGACTCTTAAACCCTAAACTTCAAATATGAGTTACAACATATATAATATATATATTATGGAACAGAAAACAAGACCAAATCTCCTATGTTATATTGTTTTCAATGTCGGTTATATTTTTTATGGGCTTCTCGGATCATAAAAAGCCCAAACGCAATAACGAAAACAAGACCAAATTCTTTCTCATGTGGTTATTATTATACTTACTTATAAAGAAATATGACATGACATTAGTTTTCAACCCTGATCGAGATCAAGGTAATATTCAATCTCAACCCTTTAAAATGATATTTAATCTTATCTTTGTCTCCTTTCATGAATTTGTGGATTGCTACAATACAATTGAAACACATTTTTATTTAACAAAACCGGATAAGTATAAAAATAACACATTTGGTCAAAAGTATATATTGAATTTGTTAGTATTATAATACATGTATACCCGAAAGTGCTTCAACTCTCCTTTTGTTGCTCTTTCTTTACCTTCATATTTGCACTCATATAATAATCTCCCTTTCGTATTAAATTCATATTTGCACACACGATAAGTTATTAAATTCAAGGCTTTCTTCTACCATTCTGTGTGCAAGGGCATTTATTTTAATTTCTTATAATTCGTGCATATTTATGTGTATATGTTTATTTATATGTTTTACTTTCTTTGATATTTCAGTATGATGTTTTCACCATTTTGTAAAGTATACATGCGTTTGATCTGACATATAACAATATATAATTTCTTACGATTCGTGCATATTTATTGTGTGAAAGTCTACGGTCTACTGTCTAATGGCCACATGGTAGCAATGAGATAAAGTAGTCTAAAATCAGGCAAATTTCCTATTTAGAGATTTATTTTTTATTTTTTATTTTTTTATGTAACGTTCAAAAAGAATTGCACGACAGCCATGAGCCCATGAAATTTCTACAAACGGGTTGTATTTTGATGACAACTGAAACTCCATTTCAATTGGTTAGTCTTAAGCATAGGATTGACAACTGATAGAACTGGCATTGTTAGGCGATACTTTGCAATTAGTCTACAATAAGACGACTTACTTTTTAAGATACAAAATCTGTCTTTACAGTCATTTGAATTTCTTCAAACGGTTTGTGCTTTGATTGAGTTCACAATCAATAGTACATACGTTGCACCCTTCCAGAAGAAGTGAAGCAAATAATAACAATGATGGCCCTACGAACCTAAAAAATGCATCAAACAAACCAATCAAGATACTACACTAAAAAGGTATTTGATACTTAAAATTTAGCAACTGGAAAGCCTATGAGCAAACAATGAAAGGTTATCGCAGATGAAGTAATTGAATTCAAGTGACTTATTGGTCATCCAACATATTTGATAGTTTATTAAGTACATATCATGGTTAAAACGTTCTCTGCCTAGAAGTGATATCCAAGTATTTAAAAAAATTTATCAGCAAACCACGCCATAATTTGAACCATTTTATTTTAAAGTGTAGATCATGTAAACCACCCCATAATTTGAGCCATTATGTTTTATGTATTCAGTTAGGTCCAATGGTTTTCGGAGAAAACCAAGTTTGATGATTCATCATCATATTCATCCTTTGTTTCTAATACCATGTTAATAAGAATATGGATCTTACTCATTTCTTAATTAACTATTCTGCTTTCTCGCTTTATGATTTATTAAGATTACCAATTCTTCTAAAGAAGACCTTGGGTATGGCCATACAAACATCTTAACAATCCTACGAGGGGCCCAGAGTATTATACTTCAAAATAAATTTGAAGGAAACAAATCCCATTTTGACTACAAGCGGATTCATAAATTTCGCAACACTTCGAAAACAACCCTTATAACTACCGATTCGTGTAGCGTTAGATTGCTTCACAAAAATGCACTACATCCATGACATATCTCTTGTATCTCAAGTCGAGGATAAATATCCATGATATACTTAATGACAAAGATCCATAAAGTATCATCATGTGAGTGGGATAAGTCCTATATTCAATTCATTGAATATCATCGAAATTAGTCATGCTACGCATCAATATACTTTCAAGTATATTCTAACTAATACTCGATTTGTCTTAATTCAATATCATTCCCATGTTATTGATTGACAACGGACTATTTAGAATAACTTAAGTTATTCAACGATTTAAACATGTAAATATAGGACAACATCATAATAAATGATTAATAAACATAACAACAATACTGTGACAACTCGCAATTTCAGTTCATTTCTCAAAACAATTCATGCTTCACTATTTCAACATTTATCGTAAACTAGGTTTGCGTGTTCCAAATTCGCGTAACCTTAAAGGTTTAGCGGCGAATTCATGATCATATCATCACGTACATTTCATATGGACTAAGTTTAGTCTACATTTCATTAACATCATTTGCATCACGTTAGTTCATTCATGACATTTCATTTCACATTAAACGCGTAAATTTTATATTAAATAAGCGTTATCGCGTGAGTTATTATTTTGAATATTTAATCCGTTACTTTCTAAAATGATCCCGATATATTTTTATACTTACATTTAGTTTATAAAAACTATATTTTGAGTTTACCCGGTGTTTTAAATTTATTTTGTATATAAATCGTTAAATTTATATCATTACGACGTTTTTCTTAAAAACTACACTATAATTATTATATCACTCAAATTTTACAAGGAATGTATTTTTACAATTTTTATGATCTCGTGTGATCTATTAAAAATTACTTTTACCAAAAATTTCCTTAAATACACTAAAGTATATTCAATCCTTACAAGTTATTAATAATAACATTTTACTTACACCTTTTATCAAATATGTACAAGTAAAGAAAAAAAAATATATTTGTGAAACACTCCCAAAAATCCGGACAAGGGGAGTATTTCTTTGGTTTGGTAAAATCTTTTCTTGATTGGTTAGACTTATACTTCACCTATATTTCACCTTTCAATCATTCACTTCATTTATTTATCTCATTATTTCAAAAGTTAGAAAAGTTCTCTTTGTTTCTTCCACTTCAAAACCGCCATAGAGATTTTCACAAGGGATCATCAAATCTTTCTCAAGCACAAGTAATTTCAATCTAGAACACACTCTTAATAAGGTTTTGAAATAAAAACCTAGAGTGTTTAGGCTAAACCTTGTTCTTTGCACCTCATCATTATAAGTTGTAAGCATATTTCTATCATTTTCATCTTTTCTTATCATTACATATGTATCTCTTCATTTTTGGAGCAAACATGCATGACTTATGTTGGTTATACCATTTTTACATGATTTTTAGAGTTATATATATATAAAGGTCATCCTATAATTATTCCCTTGGTATACTTTGGTCTTGATGATGTTTAGGAACCCATGACACCCTAAGAAGGTGTATGGTAGGATTAGATTAGCTTTGGAGTTGATTTGAAGGGATTGGAATAGGTTTAGTACGAGAAAAACTATTTTCGACAAGTATTAAAAGTGTTCTGTCCTTATTTTGATTTTCTGGAAAATCCGACAGTAGGCACGAATTTTTGGCCTTGATATTTAGAAAATATACTTTAAAACGAATCCGTGGCCGCTTGAACGGATAAAAACGGAGTTATAACGAAGAAGTTATGAATTTTTAAAGTTTGACGACGAAATATATAATTTTCGAAATTTCAAATACTATTTTACTCTATTCGGGTCAAAACGAGCACGAAGCTTCACAAATTATTTCGACTTATCAAAAATATATTAGTATACTTTGATACGAAGCTAAGGACGTATTATCGTGAAAGCGGTTTGAAACGACAAAGATATGCACGTTTTCATAAAATTGCCGTAACTATTATTTTCCAAAAACTATATTATTTTACGAGACAAGTGTGACGTTAATGTGAACGACCATGTTTGAGGTTTTTTTAACCATGATGTGAAACTTTTGAAACAATTGTCTTCTAGTAAAATTAAGATCACCGAGCATATTTTTCAAAACGACAAGCGTTTGTATAGCGGAGTTGTAATAAATTATTTATGGATGTCTAAACTTGGCGAAACTCACTTTTTGCACTACAATTAGCCAAAATCACTATCTTTAACCCTTATTATCTTTATGTTCGAGACCTTTTGACGAAAACTCTGAATGAAACTTCTAGATATCGATACAAACTTTCCAAAACCGTCGAGTTTGTTCTCTAACGCGACGTACACCATTTTACGACTAGTTTTCCAAAGCCATTTTGTTACTTTTATAAAATTCCGACGACATTGTTTACGACGAAAAGTGAAAATTTCACCATAAATCATTAAAAAAAAACCATTGTAGGATGACATTTTGACGTAAATGCTTGTAAAGTGATTTTTTTTTGAATGGTCAAGACGTCAAAAGAGTATTTTTCGACGATAAGTAATATTTTCAAAACTCGCAAATGGTATAAATAACATACGAAATGCATGCATAACATTACATTGCAACTCATTACATATCATACCATTCATAATAGGTCATTTTCGAGATTCACGCTACATTTCAGTGCACTCACTTTTGTCCTCGCATCATTTCATCAAGTGAGTTTCATAGCCCCTACTTTTTCTTGTTTTCATAACTGTTTTGGGGGAGATACATGCTCAACTATTTTTATAACTGTCATGATTATTTGAAACTACATGTTTAATTGAACTTAATGTTTAGCCATATCCTATATCATAAATCATTGAGCTGAATGTCTTGGGATTATCATTGGGTGAATGTCTTGGGATTATCATTAAATGAATGTCTTGGGATTATCATTGTCTTTGAATGTCTTGGGATTATCATTGTCTTTGAATGTCTTGGGATTATCATTGAGTGAATGTCTTGGGATTATCATTGAACTGAATGTCTTGGGATTTTCATTGAACTGAATGTCTTGGTTTAATTATGTCAAGTAAACATTGATACATTAAGTCATGCATTATTATGTGAATTCATTTGACATCATGCACTTGAACATAAACTATATTACACTTTGGCAATGGGTTGTGAATACACAGGTTGTAAGTTTTGTATGGGCGGAACTTGGAACTGAGTGGATTTACAATGCCTTTGCTGCATAAACGATTTTGAAAGGCTTACATTTCAACACAAACTCTATGAACTCACTCAACCTTTGTGTTGACACTTTTAGCATGTTTTTATCTCGGTATCTAAGGCATACACTACATGGCATGCATGTGGACACATCTTAGAGTCGCGGTGACGACGCTGTCTCACTAGGTTTTACTCACTTTAAACATCGTTTGAATTGTAACAAATTTATTTCCGCAAGTTGATTTTCATTTGGGACCTATACTTTGTAAACTCGATTGTTTTATTAAATCAAATGATGTGTTTTCCAAACGACACTTTAGGTCGTTCAATATAACTGTGATTGTGATGCTATGACAATCAATCCCGAAATTCCATTCATTGCAAAAGCAGGTAATTTGGGGTGTGACAGTTGGCATCGAGCTTGATTATAGAGAACTAGGTTGCATCATTGACCCTAGACTATAACTACAACATCATAGCATCTCATCATTTCACCATAAGTGCATGTTCACTTTACATGCGGTTTATACGTACATTTTTCGAGTTATTTACTTTCATTTCAAATCGATTGTCACATGGATGCCCTTAAATACCTATCCCATTACCCTTTCCTCATACTCTAATGTGGTGAATGCCCTGTCATTCCCTATCATAATTTTAACATCAGTTGACTCAACACCAAACAACATATGAGTCGATTAGTCCAAGCATTGCATAGTTACTCCTAAATTATACATAGCCTGATCACCTATGTCTAATTCGGAAGAATCATGCAATGAAGGGAGTAGTAGGCTTATATGTGTAAGCAATTCGTGTCGAGCCAAATTTTCAAAGTCCTCCTACAAACCAATTTAGCCTAATCTCATGATAGTTCTTGTTTGATGAGTTGTGAGATTAAGTGAAAATTGGTTGGTAAAAGTCTTTGAGGGTTTTGCTTGAGAATGGGAAAGTTTGCCACATCAAACCCTAAACCCGAGAGACCAACACGAACCGAATTCGTGGATGAATTCCTTTTTGATGGGCGAATGTGACAACTCGCAATTTCAGGTCATTTCTCAAAACAATTCATGCTTCACTATTTCAACATTTATCGTAAACTAGGTTTGCGTGTTCCAAATTCGCGTAACCTTAAAGGTTTAGCGGCGAATTCATGATCATATCATCACGTACATTTCATATGGACTAAGTTTAGTCTACATTTCATTAACATCATTTGCATCACGTTAGTTCATTCATGACATTTCATTTCACATTAAACGCGTAAATTTTATATTAAATAAACGTTATCGCGTGAGTTATTATTTTGAATATTTAATCCGTTACTTCTAAAAATGATCCCGATATATTTTTATACTTACATTTAGTTTATAAAAACTATATTTTGAGTTTACCCGGTGTTTTAAATTTATTTTGTATATAAATCGTTAAATTTATATCATTACGACGTTTTTCTTAAAAACTACACTATAATTATTATATCACTCAAATTTTACAAGGAATGTATTTTTACAATTTTTATGATCTCGTGTGATCTATTAAAAATTACTTTTACCAAAAATTTCCTTAAATACACTAAAGTATATTCAATCCTTACAAGTTATTAATAATAACATTTTACTTACACCTTTTTATCAAATATGTACAAGTAAAAGAAAAAAAATATATATATTGTGAAACACTCCCCCTAAAATCCGGCCAAGGGGGGGAGTATTTCTTTGGTTTGGTAAAATCTTTTCTTGATTGGTTAGACTTATACTTCACCTATATTTCACCTTTCAATCATTCACTTCATTTATTTATCTCATTATTTCAAAAGTTAGAAAAGTTCTCTCTTTGTTTCTTGCACTTCAAAACCGGCCATAGAGAGATTTTCACAAGGGATCATCAAATCTTTCTCAAGCACAAGTAATTTCAATCTAGAACACACTCTTAATAAGGTTTTGAAATAAAAACCTAGAGTGTTTAGGCTAAACCTTGTTCTTTGCACCTCATCATTATAAGTTGTAAGCATATTTCTATCATTTTCATCTTTTCTTATCATTACATATGTATCTCTTCATTTTTGAGCAAACATGCATGACTTATGTTGGTTATACCATTTTACATGATTTTAGAGTTATATATATATAAGGTCATCCTATAATTATTCCCTTGGTATACTTTGGTCTTGATGATGTTTAGGAACCCATGACACCCTAAGAAGGTGTATGGTAGGATTAGATTAGCTTTGGAGTTGATTTGAAGGGATTGGAATAGGTTTAGTACGAGAAAAACTATTTTCGACAAGTATTAAAAGTGTTCTGTCCTTATTTTGATTTTCTGGAAAATCCGACGGTAGGCACGAATTTTTGGCCTTGATATTTAGAAAATATACTTTAAAAGCGAATCCGTGGCGCTTGAACGGATAAAACGGAGTTATAACGAAGAAGTTATGAATTTTTAAAGTTTGACGAAAATATATAATTTTCGAAATTTCAGCATACTATTTTTACTCTATTCGGTCAAAACGAGCCCTAAGCTTCACAAATTATTTCGACTTATCAAAAATATATTAGTATACTTTGATACGAAGCTAAGGACGTATTATACGTGAAAACGCGGTTTGAAACGACAAAGATATGCACGTTTTCATAAAATTGCCGTAACTATTATTTTACGAAAAACTATATTATTTTACGAGACAAGTGTGACGTTAGTGATACGACCATGTTTGAGGTTTTTTAACCATGATGTGAAACTTTTGAAACGAATTGTCTTCTAGTAAAATTAAGATCACCGAGCATATTTTTCAAAGCGACAAGCCGTTTGTATAGCGGAGTTGTAATAAATTATTTATGGATGTCTAAACTTGGCGAAACTCACTTTTTGCACTACAATTAGCCAAAATCACTATCTTTAACCCTTATTATCTTTATGTTCGAGACCTTTTGACGAAAACTCCTGAATCGAAACTTCTAGATATCGATACAAACTTTCCAAAACCGTCGAGTTCGTTCTCTAACGTGCGACGTACACCATTTTACGACTAGTTTTCCAAAGCCATTTTTGTTACTTTTATAAAAATTCCGACGACATTGTTTACGACGAAAAGTGAAAATTTCACCATAAATCATTAAAAAAAAACCATTGTAGGATGACATTTTGACGTAAATGCTTGTAAAGTGATTTTTTTTTTGAATGGTCAAGACGTCAAAAGAGTATTTTTCGACGATAAGTAATATTTTCAAAACTCGCAAATGGTATAAATAACATACGAAATGCATGCATAACATTACATTGCAACTCATTACATATCATACCATTCATAATAGGTCATTTTCGAGATTCACGCTACATTTCAGTGCACTCACTTTTGTCCTCGCATCATTTCATCAAGTGAGTTTCATAGCCCTACTTTTCTTGTTTTCATAAGCTGTTTGGGGAGATACATGCTCAACTATTTTATAACTGTCATGATTATTTGAAACTACATGTTTAATTGAACTTAATGTTTAGCCATATCCTATATCATAAATCATTGAGTTGAATGTCTTGGGATTATCATTGGGTGAATGTCTTGGGATTATCATTGAAATGAATGTCTTGGGATTATCATTGTCTTTGAATGTCTTGGGATTATCATTGTCTTTGAATGTCTTGGGATTATCATTGAGTGAATGTCTTGGGATTATCATTGAGCCGAATGTCTTGGGATTTTCATTGAACCGAATGTCTTGGTTTAATTATGTCAAGTAAACATTGATACATTAAGTCATGCATTATTATGTGAATTCATTTGACATCATGCACTTGAACATAAACTATATTACACTTTGGCAATGGGTTGTGAATACATAGGTTGCAAGTTTTGTATGGGCGGAACTTGGAACTGAGTGGATTTACAATGCCTTTGCTGCATAAACGATTTTGAAAGGCTTACATTTCAACACAAACTCTATGAACTCACTCAACCTTTGTGTTGACACTTTTAGCATGTTTTTATCTCAGGTATCTAAGGCATACACTACATGGCATGCATGTGGACACATCTTAGAGTCGCGGTGACGACGCGTCTCACTTGGGTTTTACTCACTTTAAACATCGTTTGAATTGTAACAAATTTATTTCCGCACAAGTTGATTTTCATTTGGGACCTATACTTTGTAAACTCTGATTGTTTTATTAAATCAAACGATGTGTTTTCCAAACGACACTTTAGGTCGTTCAATATAACTTGTGATTGTGATGCTATGACAATCAATCCCGAAATTCCATTCATTGCAAAAAATGTAATTTGGGGTGTGACAAATACTTTATTTCATTTCAATAATAATGTTTACAATATCCTTTTATCTAAAATACTTAGTCACGGATGGGCATGAAACTATTAGCTAAGCGAAGTCCAAACTTATCGACAAATGATTAAGTTTTTCACCGTGCAAGGCCTTCGTTAATGGATATGCTAGGTTATCATCGTGTGAACTTTGAGCAACTCAATTTCACCTATCTCGACTTGCTCTCGAACATAGTGATATTGTCTAGGATAGTGTCTGGTGCCCTTCATGACTCTGGGTTCATGGGCAAAAGTAATTGCACTGAATTGTCACAATATACTTTAATAGGATTTTCAATCGACGGCATAACACCAAGCCCGAAACAAATTTCCTTATCCAAACAGCTTCCATGGCGACCTCGGGCCGCTATGTACTCACTTTCATAGCGAGACATTGCAAGTGTTGTCTTTCTTACTCTTCCAATCCACAGCACTCCATTGATGACAAAAATGTAACCCGTTTGAGACTTCAGATCATCTTTGTCACACTTCCGTGATGCATCGCGAGAACTTTGTAACGAGCGCTCGCTCGGATTTCCTCCATACACTATGAACATATCTCTTGTAGCCCTAAGGTGCTTGAGAATATGCTAACAATGATCGATGAATTTCACCGGATTCGTTGATATCGATTGGTCAAGTTTTGAGCAAACGCCACATCGTGCCTTGTGCATCGTCTCACGATCTGCAAAACCGTCATGTTTTCTCACGCATGGTGACCACTTGTGAATGGTCAACGCAGAAGAAACTTAAAACACTTAAGCACGAATGCAATGAAGATCTGAGGAGTATAGAGTCTCCCCGGGTCGTTATGTCCCAGCGAGCTATGCAATGGATCAATCAACGAATAGTGATCGAGAAATTTGAACGAAAAAGGGAATTGTGATTATGATTATAACTAAGGAAAAGCCAACAAATTACAATGGCTTAAATGCAAATTAGAGGAAATTAAAAAGATAAAATCTATTAAATAAACGCTATCACTATAATTAAAATGATGTTTTTGTTTTTATGTTTCTGGCGAAATTAAAAACTACGCTGACGTACAAATTAAAAAGTGAAACTAAAGCAATATTAACCCTAAAATATGAAAATGATGTTTTACAAACCTAATGATAAAAGAAAATATATGGAAAAGAAAATTATTTTTATAACTAATTATCTAATTAAAAACTATTTTTAACTATTAAATAATTACCTAAAATACAAGAAAATAGGAAATTAGGCTAGAAAAATAAAATTATGAATTGGAAAAGTCTAAAATATCAAAATAGAATTTTCAAAACTATTTTGTATTTTTCGATTATTTTCTATTTTCTAGGAATTTTAAACTATTAAAAACTAATTAAATTACTAAAATTACAAAATAAACTATGAAAAATCGGAAAATTACTTTTTTTACTTTTTATATTTATCTAAATCTAAGAAAATTGAAAAATTATTTTTTTGAACCTTTTCTGAATTTTTTGTATTAAAAGCTAATTAAAAATGCTTAAAAACTAGTTTAAATTAAGAAAAATAGCAAACAAGCCTAGAAAAATATGAAAATTTCAGGAAAACTCGAAATAATATCAAGAAGCTAGGAAAATTGGAAAAACAGGCACTTGTTTGCAAGAAAATGAAACTGATGTCACAAGTGCTTATAAATAAGCACTAAAATAAGCCAATTGAACAAGACAAGCAACCCAGCGATTCTGAAGCTATGAAATACTAAAATAACCAAAATGAAACTTAAATCAACAAGCTAAAACTCTTGAATAGCGAAATAACACGATTTGATGATTATGATTAAAGTACCAAAACAGTTTTGGGCACCAACTTGCAGTCCCAAAATAAGCACCCAAATAAGCTAAAAAGCAGAATCCAAAAGTTAAAACCTAAACTAGACCTAGGCAACAACTAGCAAACCAAAATTTAGACCTAGGGTAGCAGTTATAAGCCCTGTGCAAGCTTGGATAAAACTGAGAAAAACTCAGTTATAGGGACCCTTGTGAGCAGGGCAACAGGGCCTGCTTTTGAGCTTATACACAAGCTTATCCAGAAAGCTTAAGCTAAAAACAGATACGAGGTCTTAAAGACCACCTAGTAGACTACTTATAGACAAAAATTCAGAACTTAAAAAGCTTTAATGACCCCTGTGCAACTGCTGCAATATCTGCTCAAATTCAAATTTTGACACCTTTTGACTTTTGAAATTGGTTGTAAACTTTGACTAACATGGACTTTGAATCAACTTTTAAGACTGATGGTGATGTAATAAGGTGTAATAAGCTTAATGCAAGCAAGGTTTATGAATTCCAAACACAAAACAAGGATTCCCAAATCCAAAGATCCAACAGTTTAACAGTGAGACAGATTTAAGCACAATTTTGATTTTAAGTACTAAGCAGGCATAAACTTAGACAGATAAGGACTAAAATGAACCAAACAAACATGATATTACAAGGCTTTACCACTGAATGTACCCAAAAGACAGATAACTTTCAGTGAGCCAAACACCCCTATATTTGATTGTTTTACAAATTAAAACTAAACTAACGATGATAAACATAGATTATGACTAAACTAGCCTAACTTGACCTAATTACTGCTATTAGAACAGGTCTCAACAGATTAAAACTACAAAGACTGATGATGCTAAAAAAAAACTTTGAAATGACTTACAATTTATCCAATAGCCACTATGGCTTGCTAACAGATAAACCAAGACCCACTAACCTATCAAATCCAACCCAATGAATCTAAATCAACCCATATTCCTGTCTGAATCAACCCATATCATCCCTGCATCAGTTTTGCTCCTTGCTTTGACTTTCATTGACTAATGTCCAATATTGTTTGAGATGTAAATGTAAGTTTAAACAAAGCTTTAACAAGCTTATTAGAGCTTGTTTAAGCTTGAAAATAGACTGCTAACAGATTTGACAATGATTTTGAGATTGAGAAATTCAACAGTGGATATATAATATGGAAATTGAACATTAACTAAAATTGGTGCTTAAGTGAAGTTGAGATACACTGAAATGATTAACTTGAATACAATGGAACTTGAAAATACAAGTACAAAGCTAATTTAAACTAAGAAGTTGAAATTCGACATACATATTTTTAAAACTAACTAACTACAAACTCTCTTGCTTCCTCTTGGCCTCTTTTATGCACCAAAGTCTTTCTCTCACCTTTCTGAGTGGATCCCAGCATAAATCTAAGCCATTGATTGGCTAGAATTCATCTTGGCCATTAATTTGGTTTTGGCGCCAAAAAAGGTTTCGATATCTTGGACAGGGAAAGAAGGTGCATTTAATGTGGTGGGATGTTAGGTGAGGTGGGGGGAGACAAAGGGTGTAGTAGGGGTGGCTGGAGAGGTTTGAGGAGGGGGGAGGTTGCAGACAATCACGCTTGGAAAGACAGGATATAGAAGCGGTTTGTTTATTTAAATATTGGGTTTGGGTTGTCGGGTTGGGTATTTGGACCGGGTACAAGATTGGGCCAAGGGGGTTTGTTTTGGGCTTAGGTTATAATTAGGATCCGTTTGGTTTAGGATTAGTAACACCAAGGGCCTTTTTGCAATTCTTTGAAACCAAGGGACCAATCATGTAAATTATGAAGATGTAATCCAAGGACTAATGTTGCCAACCTTTAATAGACCAAGGTCTAGTTTTGACCTTTTTAAAATTCCAAGGATTAATTTTGAACATTTTTGGATTTTCAGGGACTAAACTGTAATTTCTCAAATATTTTTGGATTTTCCACCAAAGGACTAAATATGATAATTTATGTTTCCAAAAGGACCTTTGGTGACTTTTCTTTTGAAATTATGTGCTCGGACTGTTTTTGACAACTTTTGAAACTTGGGGACTAAAGCGCAATTTTGCAAATTTGATATGTTTTCATCGATTTTGATATTTTGCATTTAAAACACATAAAACACTGATTTGTGATATTTTGATCATTTTGATGTGTTTCGAGTGTTTTCGATGATTTTGCGCTTTATTTTGTACAAAAATGATGAGTATTTAGACACTCATCAACCGCGTACATGATAGATCCTCTGACCAAGCATAAGGAACTTTTCATACGCGCCACCTCTGCAGTGTTGAAGCACACCTTGGTGCTCAAACCATGATTTACTTGCATTGGCAAAAATCCTTTCTTGGAATTTTGCATATTGAATCTCTTCAATATTTTGTCAATGTAAGCACTTTGGCTTAAACCAATTAGCCGCCTTGATCTATCCGGTAGATCTTGATTACGTATATATCTTTGCTTCCCTAAGTCTTTCATCGAAAAACATTTACCAAGATAGGTTTTCACCTCATTTAGACTTGGTATATGATTTCCATGATTAATATGTCATCGACATACGAATAAGGAAAGTAACACGACTCCCGCTAGCTTTGTGATATACACATGGCTCATCAAGATTCGAGTAAATCCAAAACTTTTGATTTCTCCATTGAATCTTTTATTCCATTGCCTTGATGCTTGCTTTAGTCCATAAATGGACCTTTTAAGCTTGCATACACGGTTAGAAATAATGGATTCACAAACCATTCGGTTGTGCCATATAGATGTCTTCATCTATCGGCCATTCGAAAGCGCTTTGACATCCATTTGCCAAATCTCATAGTCATAGTGTGCACTATAGCTATGAGAATCCTAATAGCTCTTATGTCCGCTACAGAGAGAATGTCTCCTCGTAGTCAATGCCATAGGTTTGAGTAAAACCTTTAGCCACCGACGAGCCTTGTAGGTGTGTACATTGCCATCCATGTCGGTTTTCTTTTGAAGATCCACTTACTCCCAACAACCTTAGCCTTGGGAGGAAGGTCAACTTCAATCCGACATCACTATCTTTCATGGATTGCATTTCCCATTCATAGCAATCGCCATTTATCCTTTTCGGGATCAGCCATGGCGACCTTATAGTTGGCGGTGTTCATTAAGATCCCCAACTATATTTTCCTCCACCTCACGTTAAGACATAGGCGGTCGGTGCACGTATAGTCCTTTCGGACCTCTGAATGGGAAAACTTGGGAGGAGCACCTAAGCTTTGTTCTTCTTGAAGTTGGCTAGTGGTTTCGAAAGGTGTTGTATCTTCTTGATCATATTCCGGATCATATACTCTCCCACCGAGTTCTTGAGATATGAGATTCCTTTCAAGGAAATCTCCATACCTAGCCACGATGACTTTGTTCTCACTGGGTAGTAAAAGTAGTAACCATAGTTTCCTTAGGGTATCCTACAAAGATACACTTAACGATCCGGCTTGGAGCTTATCGGTGTGTCACGTTTAACAAACGCTTCACATCCCAGACCTTTAAGTAAGAAAAGTTGGGAGCTTTTCCACCATATTTCATATGGAGTTTTAACAACCTTCTTAGTTGGAACCATATTCAAAATGCGAATAGCGGTTTCAAGGGCATAATCCCAAAAGTAAAGGTAGAGTCGTAAGTTCAAACATTGATCGTACCATGTCAAGTAAGGTACGATTTCTCCTTTCAGATACACCATTTTGTTTGTGGAGTATAAGGAGATGTGAGCTGGGATAATTCCACACTCGCCTAAGTAATCTTTGAACTCTTGACTTATATACTCACCACCTCTATCGGATCGAAGAGCTTTAATCTTCTTTCAAGTTGTAATTCTACTTCACTTTTGAAAACCTTAAATGTTTCAAAGACTTCATGTTTATGTTTAAGTAAATAAACATAACCATAACGATCGAAATCATCCGTAAAGGTTAAGTAGACAAAGACCACGCTTTGACACATGTCTAAGTGGACCACACACATCGGTGTGTATCAATCCAAGTAGATCGAAGCCCTTTCCACTTGTGGTGAAAAAGGTTTCCTTGTTATCTTCCAAAGAATGCAAGACTCGCATTTGTCAAATGATTCATCATTGACCGCTTGTAAAAGCCCATCGTGTTGCGACTTTTCCATGCGTTTCTTGCCAATATGGGCAAGGCGACAATGCCAAAGATAAGAAGAGTCACGGTTTGACTTGCTCTTCTTATTGCTAATGCTATACAACTAATTATTTTCATCGGATATACTACCATCCATATCAATTTCAAACACACCAAGCATAGGAATTGCATTAAAGTAAAAACATTATTTAAAGAAACCGAAATTCCATAACTTGTAAAGTGTGCACAAAACCAATATCTTTTAACAAAGAAACCGAAATGACACCCCAACAATGGAGGGTGCATAATGACAATTATTTAGTTCTAAAATTAAGCCCGAAGGCAACACTAAATCAAAAGTCCCTATGGCTTCGATACTACTGCGCTTTCCATTTCCAACGCATAAGTATCTCTCTCCACAGTCGACTTCTTCGCCTCTAAGTCCCTGCGATGTATTACCGATGTGAGTACCACATCCCGTATCATATATCCGAGAATTTAACTTATGAGGAAAAGAAAATAATTCAAACATAAAATACCGATGAGCTAGGCACCATCTTATTTTTATTCGAGGCACTCATTCGGATAAACCGGGCAGTTCCGCTTCCAAAGACTGGTGAGTTGCGATGGTGGCAAGACAAATCCTTCTTAGGATTCTCCTTTTCTTTCCGGGTTCTTCTTAGGAGCCGTTGGGATGACAACTTGTTTCCCTTTCCTTTTCCTTTCCTTTCTTATCCGCTTGCGGCTTAGGCTTATTCACCCTACCACCACTGTATAGCGAGCACAAGCAGTGTAGGAGCCTTCTTTGGCAATCTCTTCTCGTAGTCTACAAGCATTGCATGTAACTCATTCATCGCCTTCCCGTGCAATGCATGTTAAAATGCGGACAAAATCACCAAATCATTCTGATTAAGGAATGATTGATGAGTCCGACATACATCGTTCGAGTAACCACAGTAGAAGCTTCTCAATTGGTCCAAGTGATGTTTCATCTCAAGGATGTGGTCGGAGAGAGTTGCCAACCTCCTCTGCATTGTGAACCTTTTCAATTAGTTCATACGATTCACCGCGGTGGCTTCTCAAACATACGTTTGAGTTCATCTAGCATGCTCATAGGCGGATAGTGCTCAAATTGTTTTTGCAATTGAGCGAGACATCCCAAAGCATTAGACACGCCACATCATTATGCTTCTCATATTCAACACGATATGCCTCTAATTCAAGAGCGGTTGGCGTGTTGGGAGGAGCTTCGAGCGAGAGGTGTAGTCAAAATTTCAACCCTTTGGCAACACGAAGGATGATCCTAAGTGAACGATGCCAATCATTGAAATTAGGGCGGTCGACTTGTCCCTTCCAATCATATCTTTGAAAGCGGCACTCGATAAGCTAATAGTGTTATCGATTGAGCCATCTACGTAAAAGTTCAAAAACCATCATTAGTATTTTGATAATTTTCCTTTTCAATAAACAATTAAATACCCAAGGTTCATATTCATATAACCAATTAATATTTATTGAAAACTAGGATCCAAATTGTCATAATCTCATCACATTAGTTGATCTGTTAGTGATGAACCTTATCCAGAATGGTAGAGCATTTGCTCAATTGCCAATTTCAATTGCAATTCCTAGATTTATGGGATTTACATATAGCCAATATCAATTGCCATGTAAACATGTTTTATCCCATCTTATGCCTTGAGTTTTCAGTTTTCACCGCCTAACTCAATTAAGTTGTCCAACTTAAGAAACAGTAAAATCGTCCATGCCAGTTCTCACGACACGTGGACATTTTACCCTTTGATTAAGATCTAAGTCACGTTCTCACGCAAATAGAAAGTAATTTTAGGTGTTTCCGTTTCGTTGGATGGCATATAACTTAAATTAAAGGGTAATAGTTTTGATGTAAAATCAAATATGTACAAAGATGTCATGCATTCATCTTTGTAGCATAGTTTTATTAAAACATTTATATCTTGTTTTAATGTATAAGCTTTTCATCATCAAACTTTAATTTGAGGTATTGGGATCACCAATCAAGGAATTAGTGTTAATTATCATCCATTATACCGTACTTTTGCATAAGTGTAAACACTTAGTGTTTCGATAATTACCACCTAAGTGGCGCATGGAATCAACACGAATTCGCCCTTAAGATGAGCTTGCACATTTAATGACTTACTAAGTAGCTCCACTCGAACTTACAGGCGAGAGGACTGTGCGTGCTAAAGCACAACCTTAGACATCCATTCGATGTGACTATGCGCACTTCTTTAAACCCCTTTTATTAGTTCATTCTCATGGGTGAGCCTTTCACATTTGTACCAAAATCATCAATCAATTAAACGAATATGATTACTATTCTTAAAATACATGTTTCACCATTGTTTAGATCGGTTTATTTTTCTTGTAAAATACCCTTGTTACAAAACACAAACAAGCAAGTATTTGAAAAATAAACAAATAAACAATGAATACATAACAAATAAAAGTCATGCATATCAAATAGCCACATGCAAACGGTTTTGATAAATCTTATTAATAACCAATTCTAGATCTGTCAATATGCATATATTTAATTAAGACTTCCACCCATTTTCATCTATGTACAAGGTGAACCACATGCATCGATTCATCGATTGCGTAAGTCAAAACTAAATATATACCACATAGCACATAATTGATTAAATTAATAATTATTGAGGTCTTCCCAAATTTAAGATCTATCATTATTTAATGTATATCACTTAAAACATGAAAGACATACAATAAACAGATCCATGATAAAACATGCATGTAATTATCATGGACATAAAATTACACTTAACAATTAATGCAATTAAACAGAGTTACGCATATACACATAAAGTTGCATGCATCTTGGGTTTCTAATCCAATTAAAACAATAGTTTACAAAACCCTAATTAGGGCACCAAAACGCCCCCTCAAAAATTAGGGTTTAGATTTTGCAAACCCTAGATCTAAGCATACAAATAATAACACATTCATGTTTATTTTAATTATGTGTTTCAAGAATTAATTACTTGTTATACAAGGCTCGTGATGCCATTGTTGAGTTTATGATATATAAAATATAATAAAACATAAAGACATCAAGAGTACACGTGAAGACTTAAGATCATAACAAATAAATTAATTAACTGAAAGTATGCGTAACGTACCTCTTGCGAATATCAAATCCCTCGAGCAAAGCAAAACCACCCTCGAGCAAAGCAAACCAAAGAAGTACTTATTTGTGTAAGAATAATGTCTTACAACCACGTTCTTGTACACACGAATTAACCAAACGAATCAAGCGATTGCTAGATCTAACACAAGTCCTCGTTTAAGAAAAACGAAACCAAACTCCCTTACTTTGGGGTGTTCGGCGAAATATGGACTAGAGAGAGAGAGAGATCTAGGGTTAATTCAATGCACAAGTGTATGAAACCCAGAACCTAGCCTCCTTATATACTAGTAGGTAAACTTAGGGAACAAGTTTGTGAATTAGGCTTTGGAGAGACCCCTATGGCGGCCATGATGGAAGCCCAAAGCCCATTCCATAACTTTTCCAAGTTTCCATTCTAGTCCTTCTTTCCATTTAACGGTCGTTAGTCATTTTTCCGTTAAATACTTAACGATCGTTAACCGGACTTAATGTGTAATAATTAATCGTAAACATAAACATTAATTATTAACTTTAATTCTCATTCGCTAATGTGTGCAATCCCGTGGTCACGAGTTCGAATCCGGACATTCACATGTTTGTAAATATATACATTTCCAACACAGCCCATATACAATATTTATACCACACATTTCTGTGATGTATCTATTCTTAACGTCGGAGCTTATAAAGATCAGGTTAGAGCTTATTACGTTAGGAGGATAGAGCTTACTAATAAAAGCTACTTGGAATAATTTTGGACATATAAATTCATAAAATTAATAGCCTATGTTATATTATACTTACTTATAGCTGGTGTAGCAGTGATAAAAAATATGACATGACATTAGTTTCAACCATGAGATCATGGTAACATTCAATCTCAACCCTTTAAAATGAGATTTTGAGTCTACGTGGCATGTTTTCCTTTGATTTTGAGTCTATGTGTATTTTGGTAACAAGTTTTGTTAAGAATTAAAGACGCGAAGATTCGTTAATTTATCTCACTTCTTCAAGAATGTTGATTTTTATATCACATGTATATTGATGTTTCCATTGTTAGAATTTTGTCCACTTATCTCACTCTTTCAATAACGTTGAATTTTACATCACATGTTAATTGATGTTGTCATCTGTTAGAGCTGTTGCCGATCTAAAGATGTTTTTCTCTATTGCAACCTCTTAACCGATTCACAATGGCGAGGCTCTTTTATTTTGGGTTTTACATTTTTAATTGCAACATTGCACTATTAGATGGCAAATGTTTTTAAAAGAAAATAAGGATAAGGGCCACTTGATTTACTTATTATAGTTGACTCGGAAAACTAGATGTGAAAACATAAGGGTAAAAGCTAAATGTGCTTAATGTACTTTCCATGAGATCTCGTTATGCTTCCTCTGCTATCAATATTGTCATTATGCTTCCTCTACCTCCGACTAGATCTCATTATACATACTGTGCTTCATAAATATTCACATGAAAGACTCAAATACTCTCATCTTCTTCTCTATCCATTGTTGCCATATTCATTGTAAAACCCGAAGTTAAATTGAGGGGTCATATGAGATTTTAATTAGCAGGCCATCATGAAAAACACACTCTTCGTTATCCTTGAGCAACAAAATCACAAATTCACACTATGTCCTTCACGTACACGATGATATGTGGGCAGGGCGGAAATATGATCTCATTACCATCCTTTCCTAAAACATGGTACCACATGCACACACGACCGGTCAAAATTCATTCATTAACAACGGAACACAAAGACACAACTTCTCCACATTTTGTTCAAACACAACAATGTTTGTAATGCTTACACAGAAATACATTAAGCATATTTAGCTTTTAGCCAAAATATAATCAGTGCATACAATTGCAATAATCAATATATTTGAGTTACAATCATAATCACCTAGTCATAAAAGTTTCCCAAATGATCACTCAATATTCAAGGAATTTTAGATAGGACTATAGGAGTGATCCCAAAAGATAAAAGCACGTCCTAATCACCACTTCAGTTGCCTCAAATAACAATATTTTCCTACACTCGTCAAGCTTAAGAACCTGCCAAAACTTTCAAAGTTACACGAAATCGACACAAAAAATCGATAAATTCAAGTATTGTATGAGAAATTGCGCATATGTAAAGTTAATATACCGCCTTGTGATCGGGGTATAATTTGTTAAACTGATCACATAAAACAAAAACGTAATCACACAAGATATGTGGTGCGAGAACTCGCAAACCTCTCCAAGAACCTAAAAGGAAAGTTAGATATTAATGGAATAAGATACTTTACATAATCATATTCACTATTAGGGTACTTATGAAGGACCACTGTAGACAAACTACATAAAGTCAAGGGTGTAAAATGTATACTAATATATAAAATTGTGAGGATGCGGACTATGATCTCATATGACTCGATCCTCGCGAGATTTTCTGAGTAAAATACCCATGTTATACCCAATCGCATATCAGTCCGAACTATAAAGAGTCCACATACAAGTTCACAAGTTCCTCAACCAATAAGCATTGTATATATGTATTATATAAATCTTTTATATAATAAAAGAATTACATCATTTCAGAGTATTTTTGCAAAAACCTTCTTATTGAAAAAAATTAAACCAATAGAGAGCTCGAATTTGCCACGTAGGCAAAATCGAACAATATGATTAGTCAATAGAAAGTCAAAATTAAATTGGTTTTGGTCAAACTTAATAATTTTGGTGGAGAAATTTGGTTAAGAAAAAAATGCATAAAATATAGGTGTCAAATTTATGAAAACATAAACTTAAAAAAGATGGAGTAATTAATAAAAATTTAGTGGTTGAATTTTAAATAAATTATATAGAGCTAAGTGTAAAATTACAAGTTTCCATGTTTTTAATAAGTTTAGAAAAGAAAAAAAAACAAATAACCCTTTACACTTTATACCCCTATACTTTATAATATTAGTAACGGAATATAAATATCAAATGGTAAGCACGATTCTTGTGACATGAAAATAAATATACGCGATTCTACTTAAAACAACGACTCGTGAATTATTATTTAAAATTTATATATGGATATCCATAAAACATTTTAAAAACTTTATGGAGCATATTTTAACTTCATCAACGCTCATTATGTGTTACTAAACTCGCACATTTTGTACGACATGATATCAATAGTTAAAGTTAAACAACAACATCAACCTCAACCTCAACATGTCTCGTGAGTTAAAACGTTTTACAAAGCTAATTATTAAAAAAGCAAAACAAAAAAACGGGTTAGATAGTCATTGGTTAATTTAGAATGTGTTTTCCTTAAATTATAAAAAAAAATGCACGCATCACAATCCTTATTTCATAACAATCACCTCCTTAAAAAGAAAAAAAAAAAAAAAAAAAACGTAATAGTTGGCCATTGTAAAGAAATAAAAGTATGTTCATCAGAATTATTAAGCAAGAATATATAGTTTTTAATCAGGTTATTACGTTACTATACTGCGATAATGTTATTGAGTTGGTAATCACATATGTGAGATACAACCATTCTTCTATACTTATGATTTATGTGTTAACCTCTTTTTGCTTCTGAATAAAATCCGAAAGAGACTTCAACAGAACTTTGGCTTATGCCTTATCTAGCTGATAGTTTTTAGTAACTTTTTTTTATGATTATTTTTATTTTTATTTTTTTAATGTTTTATTGAAAAGTTCTACGCTTAATATTTGTGTTTTTACTATAAACATACTAAGCTATGATAGAATTAGTTGTGAGTTCGGGGATTTTTTTTACTAAGCTTCTCAAAAAAAGCTTATAGCTTTATCATAAACTTATTTTGTTATGGTAATTGAATAAGCCAATAAGCACATTTAATAAGCATACCAAACACCCTTTTGTTCTAATATGAAGTTTTCTTATTTGATGTTATGACTAACTTTGTTGTTATCCTCACTATAATGCAACATGTTAGGGGTTTTGCGCTTTATGATCTTATCGCACATACTAAAGTGTAATGCAATTTTTTGTGTACGTTTTTAGAAGAGGTTAAGTATCAACACATGATTGTCGTGGAAGGATTTTCTCGCTTTGCTCAAGGTATGAATGTATAATTAAGTTGAGTTCTTGATTTAGATAATACATGAATGTATTTTAATGTACCAACGATGTGTTTTAGTGCCTATATAGGGAATTTTATGGTAGGAATGTTCGAATATGTGAGTCGGATACGCATGTTATACGGTTAGAAATCTGTTGGGGCACACACGTAAGCAAAATCGTGAGATGTGATTGGTTAATAAAAGTCAAAATCAAATTAATTTTGTTCAACTTTTAAAGCTGGACGCAGTAGTGACCCAGGTCACCGGGTGCCACATCAGCTTTCTCGACAAAATAACTTTGAAATGACCAATGTGGGGTGTAGGTCGAGGATTGGTCGAGGCAACCAAAAAACGAAAAACGGTTGTTTTTTCAACCGATATTTACACACACTTTCCTTTCAATCTTTTTTTTTTCTTTTTTAACTTAGTCATCGACTGTGACAACTTGGTCGTGTCTGGTCATCGGAGAGAATTCATTCTTATTGAAAAAACAATTGGGCCAATAGGAGAGCTCGATTTCGTCACGTAAGCAAAATCTTATGATGTGATTGGTTAATAAAAGTCAAAATTAAATTGATTTTGGTCAAACTTTAATAAATTTGGTGAAAAATTTTGGTTGATTGAAAAAACATATAAAAATATAGGTGTCAAATTTGTGAAAACAAAAACTTAAAAAAGAGAAGGTAATTAATAAAACTTTAGTGGTTGAATTTTTATAAATTATATAGAGTTAAGTGTAATATTATAAGCCTTCATGTTTTTTATTAACTTTGGATTATAAACAAATACCCCCTTATACTTTATACCATTTATACTTTATATCTTAAAAAATACAATGTATATTTTGTTTTAAAATAACAACATATAAATTTGCATAAGATTATAAGTATCAACTTTTTTACTTTTTACGTTCAATAAGGAACCACTTATTTCATTTTTAAAAGTGTAACTTATGTGGACACGAGTTTACCTTTTAAATACGGCTAAATTACTGAAAACGAGAATATAATTATCAAACTGTAAGCAAGGGTTACATTAATATAAAAATAAATATACACGATTATACTTATAACAATATTTGTATAAACAAAAACTTAAAAAAAAATGAGGTAATTAAAAAAACTTTAGTGGTTGAATTTAAAAAAATTATATAAGGTTAAGTGTAATATTATAAGTTTTCATGTTTTATAATAACTTTAGAAATTAAACAAATTCACCTTTATACTTTATACCCCTATACTTTATATATTAAAATACAATATATATGTTGTTTTAAAATTACAACATATAAATATGCATAGGATTATAAATATCAAAATATTTCTTTTAATTTATAAGTTCAAGAAGGACTCATTTATTTTATTTTAAAAGTATGATTATGTGGACACAATTTGTATATTAAATACGGCTAAATTTTGAAAACGAAAATATAATTATCAAATTGTAAGTACGGGTTACTCTGTAATATGAAAAGAGATATATACGTGATTGTACTTATAATAACGAATCATGTAATTCTTATTTATTTATATAAGGATATGTATAAAAAACATTTTTTTAAAACTTTAAGGAATATATTTTAACTTCATCGACGCTAATTATGTGTTACTAACCTCGCATCTTGTGTACAACATAATATCAATAGTGAAATTTAAATAGCAACATCAACATATATGTCTGCTAAATATAGTTAAATCTATTTTTACAAAATTTTATTTTAACAAATTCTAATGGATATTAATATATAATGGAAAACTCGTGCATAAGTATATAATTATATGTAATTACCTTTAAACATAAAATATTCGGTATTAATACAAAATAAATTTTTTTTGTCAAAACCCCGTGCGTGCACGGGTATTATAACTAGTGTATCATGTTTGGAAAATTAATCTTATAAAATGAAACCTAGAAAAGGTCTTGCATTCACTTAAAACTCGATTTGACAAACTTTGATATCTTGTTAACTAACATTATGATGCCATGTAAACAGTTTGACTTCTTTATAACAATTTTGAGTTGGAAAGTAAAGATTTCAAATGTGTTAATAATTTCTTTTCAAAGATACGGAAATTTAACTAATCATGATCATACCTCGATGAACCGGTGTAAATGTAATCCCAACTTACGTTCACTATCGCCTTGAATGTTAAACAGTCCTTCACTTTATAGATATCGTCCTGTTGCAAACAATTAGCAATTACAATATATATGATATGTTATATACACATAGAATCTTATTCAAACAAGAAACATCTCAAAATAAAAATAAAAATAAAAATAACAGCACCAACTAGATCTTGAAATATGGAATTGTTAGCTTAAAGTTAATTTAATTAATTGACTGATTAGACAAAAAGGGTATTCTAGGCATCTTCAATCTATTTTATCACCAAATAATTGTATCCTCTGGCTCTCTCACATCACAAAAATAACCACCTCCCAAAACAAAAAACAAATTTTCCTCGTATGTCAAAAAAAGGCCGAAAAAGTTCCACAAAGTAGAGGATATTGGATAGTGAAGAATCATAGGAAAAAAATTGAAATTAAAATGTAAATTGTTCTGAAAGTTTCTTCACATATGAAAATATAGACATGTGAAGAAATTGTATTTTGTTTTTCATAAATATTCATATGAGAATATCAAAAAAAAAAAAAAAAAAAAAAAAAAAAAAAGGAGGAGGTGGCCTTTATGATAAAGGATCGATTATCTATCAAGTGATTCCAATATTTCAGGTATTCGATTTCATTATGATCAAATTAAAGCGTGCATATTTAAATGTTTTAATTTATTGAGTGTTACTTGCTTTATGATGTTTATTGATTTAGAAAGGACATGGTATTATTTTTGTTTCGATTAAATTGAACAAATAAGCGTATGTTTTACTTATCGGTATAAACTTGTAAGAGTTTGAAGTTTTTTATAGATAGTGTTTAGGATGATGATGGTTTCTTGAAACAAAAACAGGAATTTTTTTATGCTTATATCTAATTAATAATTACACTCCTTGCAGGTTAAATAATTTTGAGCTAAAGTTGGTTTATTGTTGATTTTGGGATTTTGTTGGCATTGTTGATTATTGGTAAAAGAAGGTGCGGATTGTACGATGAGATGGGCTGTTATGGGGTAAGGCATACTTTGGATTGTTGTTTTTAATGAATCTAATAATGTTCAAAACCATTTACAATTGATATTTTGAAAGTCCAATTATGTGTTAAGAATGAGTATGATTTTCTCAGGCTAAATTTTGGTTGTTTTAAGGTTTATAGTTAAGTTTTGGTTATTAGAATATTTGTTGACTTGATTTTAAGCTCCTTATGTGACAATTTTAATTGTAATATCTGAAAAAAAAACTTAAACCGGTATATGTTTTAGCGATATCGAGATGGGAAAGTTACCGTAGGAAAAACCGGGATAAGCCCGGTTTTCGCCTCGGTTCCATTGTTTATCAGTATGTCAATATTGGGTGTTGGAGTTTTGTATTGGTAGGCAAATCTGAAGGCATCTGAGGAAATGAGGATGATGGTGAGGTGTTTTAGTTTGGTTAGTGGTGGCGCGTGGTGAATGATGGTGGCTGTGTGGTGGCGCGTTGGGGTGGATGAGAAGAATAATACTAAAGCGGTGGAGATTATGGTGGTGATGAGGAGGTTATGGTGATCATGGTGGTGGTTGGTGTCATCGTTATGCGGGTTAGATGGGTTATTGGTGATTAAGGCTGCTTGTGTTGAGATCCTGTTCAGATCGGAGGCTATTAATTTTGGCACTTTCTTTAATCAATATCTCTTAATTAAGAGTGTTGTGACTCGTTTCCGCATTTATCTTTATAGCACTATAAGTTTACGTTCTTTCCTTTAAGATTAACTTTTCTTTGGTCGAGAGGGTGCAAACGGTGTGACTAAGTTCTTGATCTGCCTCCTTGAGAGGTGTGAATACCTGCTCTGGTCACACCCAATTCTCTCGGCCGAGTCTTGTTAATCTTGGGTGTGTGTTCTGTTTAATCCCTTAATTGTTGTTGTTTAGCTATTGTCTTAGTTTCTGGCGATGAGTAGGTTGAGGGATTGAGAAGTTGGTGTTGGATTATTGGTGGTTATTTGTGTTTGAAGGTGGTTGGTTTCTTTATAGCACGGTAAGTTTATGTCCTTTCCTTTAAGATTAACTTTTCTTTGGTCGATAGGGTGCAAACGGTGTGACTAACTTCTTGATCTGCCTCCTTGAGAGGTGTGAATACCTGCTCTGGTCACACCCAATTATCTCGGATGAGTCTTGTTAATCTTGGGTGTGTGTTCTGTTTAATCCCTTAGTTGTTGTTGTTTAGCTATTGTCTTAGTTTCTGGCGATGAGTAGGTTAAGGGATCGAGAAGTTGGTGTTGGATTATTGGTGGTTATTTGTGTTTGAAGGTGGTTGGCTTTCTGTCTATAGTTTGGTGTCTTTGACTTCTGAGTCTGAGTGTATCATAGTAAAAAAAAAAATTGTTTTAAGGTGTATAGTTAAGTCGTGCCTACTACAGTTTGTGGTTATTTGATTATAGAGTAACTGTGGTGCACTATGAATACATGTTAAGAGTTGGAACAATATCATGCACATTATGAGAGTTCGTGGAAAATAACCAAGTAATAATAAATAACTATTGCTTGAACATCACATATATGTCCTACGTTAGGTTGCTGAATGTTTCTTTGAAAACAATGTTACGCGTGCAATTCTTAAGCTCTGGGTCCTTGTCTTCAACCATTAGTATCTTAAGGCCGTCAGGACTGGTAACTCTAGATAGCGCCACATAAAGTCGACCATGGTGAATACGGGAGAAGGCATATAGAGGCCAACGTAATTAAGTGATTGACCCTGACTTTTGTTAATTGTCATTGCATAACATGGTCTTACAGGGAATTGTCGCCGTTTTAGAATAAATGGCCACTTGGATTGTGTCACACCCCCAAAATATCGCAGCGGAACGATAGTGTCATTGGGGTATGACGTCATAGCACAAAGTATGGATACAGAAAACGACCTCTATAATGAGACGTTTTGAAAAGTTTACCATTCGATAAATAAGTTAATGTTTACATCACAAGAAATCACAAGGTTTGATAATACATAAAAGTTTACAAAACATGTCGAATGGTAATTGTTAAAAGCACAAGACTCAATGCATGCCATGCACCCAAAGCTCCATGAATTGCTAACACCTTAAGACCGAGATAAACATGCTAAAAGTGTCAACACAAAGGTTGGTGAGTTCATAAGTTTGTTGAAAATGATTTGAAACAGTATATAAGAAATGTTGATGCAAGAAAGGCCTTGTAAATCCACTCGGTCCCAAGTTCCGCCCATACAAAACTTGCAACTGTGTGTTTACAATCCATTGCCAAAATATGGAATTGTCAATCTTGTTTGTAAGTAGGACATAGGTGCATACGATATATACATAAACTTAATGCAAAGAATCACACCAATCGAACCTCACGACGAGTCTAACTTGTTTGTTGTGTTGCATTGAATAACAGATTATATTCACCCAAGGTCACGCCATCAAGGACCCAAGGGTGGGCGTCGGCCGATAGTTCTATCAATACCTCTCTGCCGCTCCCGCAGAGTTAACCAGTTGCTAAAGTTTGTATGTTGATGCATAATTGAATACTTGTTTAGCACATTAAGGCACATATCGCAATAAACACACAATGTCCAAAGTGTATAAGTAGTATAGTGTAACACAATTGTATAAATAGTTTGAGTATTCGCAAGAGTGAAACAAGTATAACCCAATCAAGTATAAAACGCAATCAAGTCTAAAGTATAGGTAAAGTTGTTTGACAAAAGAGTTTAAATGTTTGGATAAATAAGCATATATCTCGCCCCAAATAGTTTGTAGAATTTAAACGAGTAAAAGCGGGGTATGAACTCACCTGGTGCGATTGATATGCTAACAAAATGAAATGCACGAAAGTGAGGCCCGAAACTATCCGCGACCTAAAATGAATGTTATGACTCGAGTTATGATATGTTGTCGTGAATGCATGATTTTGAAAACGTATCACCCAATATGCTACTTGAAAACTAGTTATATAAAAATATTGTTACTTGAATGTGTGACGGTTCCATGTCAAAATAATTACTTTTGAGTTAATGGTGAAAATGTAGTTAAAACTATGTAACGGTTTTAGTAATTGAAAAATCAGTTTACGTCGGACTTGACGTAATATATATATAGGAAAACTAACTCGCTTTTAACGTCCATTTCCCAAAACGTCCGTTTAGGCCCTCAAAAACCTTGATTAAAATCCTGACAGCTTACTAAAGCTGTGAATAGTGTTTTCAGCACGTTTTTGACTCAAAGTTCGGTTAACCATAAATCACTCGTTTTAAGTCCGTTTTTCAGGTTCTTTATATCCACGCGAAGGTAATAAAGAGTACTAATATATTTTTAAACTTCGGAGACTTCACAGAAATTTTAAGGTCACTGTTTGGGTCAGTTAAAATTCGGACTGCATGAATATTTTCCGGAAAATTATAGTTTTTAAATCGTAACTTGGAAACCACGTATATTTTTCGTTATAACTCCGTTTTAGTCCGTTCAAAAGGCCACGTTCATAACTAAAATCTATTTTCTAAAACTTTAATAAAACTTATAAAATGACTAACTTTTCGGAAAATTATAAATTTCGACAGTGGCTTCGCTTATTTTAAAATTACCATTTTCTACTTGTTTAACCACAACTTCACCACATAAATCCCTTAATCTACTCATCACCAATCCTACTAGTAAAACAACTTCCTTTGATCATAACCAAAATAAATATTCATTATGAGGCTAAAATATATATACAAACCTAAATAAACATGTATAAAATTTATGTAATCATTTCCTCCAAAATCACAACTAGACTTTGATGATCCATTTTTCAAACTTATCATTTTTATAAACTTCTAACTAGTACATACTTGTTATAAAAATTAATAGGACACATATGGGTGATAACATTTGATAAACATGAATAAAAACTACAACTTGAGCAAATATGATCATATGGACTTCATGAAATGTATGAAAAATATATATGAAAAAGTAAGAGATGAAGTTTTATGCTTACAATTGCTTGATGAGGTTTAGTGAACCAAGGATTATCCTAAACACCCTAGGTTTTTATTTCAAAACCTAAACAAAGAGTGTTACTAGATTGTGTAGAACTTGATTAGAAAAATTTTTGATGATTTCTTCTTGGATCCATGGGGAGGCCGGTTATGGTGTGGAAGAGAGGAAGAGAGAAATTTTTATTTTTCCTTGAAATGTATCTATGTGTTGAAGAAGTATAGTTTGAGGGTAATAATGCTTGATTGTAAGACAAGATCCACAATTTAAGTAGAATTGATGGATCTTGTCTAGCTCTCTCATTTATTTAATTCTTTCATTTGTTATCATGTATAAAATGTGTAAGTAAGGTAGATGTAAGTGATATAAATATAAGTTGTAACTTGTAGTATTGTTAAATAAGATTAGTAAGTTGTATACACATTTGAATATTTAAGGTAGCGTTAGATAAAAATAAATTTTCACGTGTCAAGATATAATATATTTAGATCATAAAAATTATAAAAATACCTTTCTTGAAAGATTTGAGTGAATAATTATTTATCGGGTTGAATTTAAGAAATCCGTCGTAATTTATATAAATATAACAATTTATATACGAAATAGATTTAAAACACTGGGTAAACTAATAATAACATTTTTTTTTTTTTTAATATGAGTATTAAAATATATTGGAATAATTTTTGGAAGTATCGGGTCAAATGTTCAAAAATAATGTTTACGCGATAACGTTTATTTAATAAGAAAATAACGTTTAATGAAAAATGCAAAACCATGTACAAATCGTTATGAAATGATGAATATGGAATATGAGAAATGACCGGAAATTGCGAATTGTGACATTCTTCCCCTGATAGAAGAATCGCGTCCTCGCGATTCATTCGCTGATACTTAAAGTTCTACCCTTAGGTTTCGCGAAATCAAGTGTATGGTCAAAGTGTTTATGTCAAAACTTACGCGTCTAGGTTTCTTATCCCATGAGACTCACTAAATCTGAATAATACGGTGGATCACTTAATGGTCTAGGAAAACGTACCGATTCACGCATTGCGGGCTTCCTCGGTCCCTATATAGAATGCTCGACCTCGAGGAGGACCGATATTGAGTCTGGGTTTGGGTTATTTCCTTCAATTGCCACGCCTAGAGGAGCTTGCATCTGCGGCTTATTCAACTCGAGGACAATTATTCCGGAAGTGATTCGGTTGTTACATTCAAAGCAAGTCCTTTGATTATTCCTTTTACACCGCTCCTTAAAATGGCAGTATCGATTGCAATTTGTACACAAGCGGGGCTTGTTCTTCGGTGATGATAAGCACATTTAGCACATTTGGGATGTGTACCGCATACTCTCTTTGTTCGATGCCGGTTGCCACAAAACTCTTGCCCTTTTGTTGTCTGCGCTACCACGTCTATCCGCTTATTCGACCCACTTGCTTCCTTTCTCTTATCAACGCTCTTCAAAGTACCATTCCTAACCATCTCGTGCATCCGGGTTCCCGCCTCGAGATCGCACTTTGTATTGTAGATGGCTCGCTTGTTTTCACGGTTCCACAGGATTTGGTACAAGACCATATATGTACCTCGAGATTCTCTTGGAATCGGGGTAACTAGATGAGGAACTAGTCCGCTAACTCATGAAATCGGTCGGTGTAGGTGCGTGACCACCCCTATCATGGAGTGGTGATAAAATTCATCCTCTAGTTTCGCATTTCATTGTCCGGCAAGACTCTTCTTCAATAACGCCTTAAATTCGTCCCATGTCATGCCTATAGTCGCTTCTCGCTTCTAGCCTCGTAGTTGTGTGTTCCACCAAGTCAATGCCTTTCCGATAACAAGCAAGCGAAGATACTTCACTCTCGATGTGTGGCACAATTGTTGATGTCGATCACGCCTCGTCTTTTCTACCCATTGAGTATACGCCAGCACCTCCTATACCATCAAACTCCACGGGTTTGCATGCCGAAAATTCCTTATAGGTGCATCCAATTCGTTGTTGTTGTTGGTGGTGTTGTTGTTACTACCACCACATTGTTGGTGTCTCCGCATGCGTTCCGTTCCGTGGTTTCCGAGTTATTCATATGATTTCCAACTTGTGTGACAATAGTGGGAAGCAAGATTTGAAGTTGTTGAGCGATGATGGCGGCAAAATCGGGGTTTCCGCCAGTTGTTGTCATTGTTACCCATGTCGCTACCGCCTCCTCTACCTCCACGTCCACCGTCATTCCACCCCGTACCGCACCACCTCTGCCAAGATCTTGCGTGTTACTCTCTTTGGTGCCATTATCTCTGCAAGGAAAGAACCGTTGAAGTCCCAATGTCTATACTTAACGTCCTCAAATATAATACCACGCCACAAATTGGTTCCTAAGGTGTCCACACGATCTACGTATCGCGGTCGCATATGTCCACGTGAGTTGTGACGCATTTATAATTATGTTGGCCACCATAATTATAATTGCTTCATTCACACATGTACATACCACCAAGCATACATGTCTCGGCGATTGGTGTTACTTAAGTAGGTAGCCGCCCATCATCCGAGTCTAAGCGGTGAAGGAGGGATTTAGGGTAGGTATCTGGAAGAGTCGCACTTAGGGTATAGGAAATTCCGTTGGGTGCTAGAGTCACTATGAGGTTTAGTCGCCGGCAGTTCCCAAAGTATCCTCAAGAGAACTCCCATCCTCGGGCAAAATCATCAAATCTATCCACTTTATAGTAACACTTATTTAGCTCGATCTCGCATCTCATCAAACAAGAACTGCCACGAGATCAAGTTAGATAAGTGCTCATTCTCGAGCTCCATATCTTTGATGACCCAACTAGATTTTGGGACTCCCTATTGGTACAAGGAAACTACGTTATCTAATGAGGTGGTTCTAGAAGAAATACTTAAGAAAACATATGCGCATCGAAAAGTGAGTAAGGCAATAGGAAACGAAAGGATCGACGTGAGAGCGGTTATAGTCTAGGAACTAAAATGCAACCTAGTTCTCTATAACCAAGTCTCGATACCAATCATCACACCCCAAAATATCGCAGTGAACGATAGTGTCATTGGGGTATGACGTCATAGCACAAAGTATGGATACGTAAAACGACCTCTATAATGAGACGTTTTGAAAAGTTTACCATTCGATAAATAAGTTAATGTTTACATCACAAGAAATCACAAGGTTTGATAATACATAAAAGTTTACAAAACATGTCGAATGGTAATTGTTAAAAGCACAAGACTCAATGCATGCCATGCACCCAAAAGCTCCATGAATTGCTAACACCTTAAGACCCGAGATAAACATGCTAAAAGTGTCAACACAAAGGTTGGTGAGTTCATAAGTTTGTTGAAAATGATTTGAAACAAGATATAAGAAATGTTGATGCAGAAAGGCCTTGTAAATCCACTCGGTTCCAAGTTCCGCCCATACAAAACTTGCAACCTGTGTGTTTACAATCCATTGCCAAAATATGTAATTGTCAATCTTGTTTGTAAGTAGGACATAGGTGCATACGATATATACATAAACTTAATGCAAAGAATCACAGCCAACTGAACCTCACGACGAGTCTAACTTGTTTGTTGTGTTGCATTGAATAACAGATTATATTCACCCAAGGTCACGTCATCAAGGACCCAAGGGTGGGGGCGTCAGCCCGATAGTACTATCAATACCTCTCTGCCGGCTCCCGCAGGAGTTAACCAGTTGCTAAAGTTTGTATGTTGATGCATAATTGAATACTTGTTTAGCACATTAAGGCACATATCGCAATAAACACACAATGTCCAAAGTGTATAAGTAGTATAGTGTAACACAATTGTATAAATGGTTTGAGTATTCGCAAGAGTGAAACAAGTATAACCCAATCAAGTATAAAACGCAATCAAGTCTAAAGTATAGGTAAAGTTGTTTGACAAAAGAGTTTAAATGTTTGGATAAATAAGCATATATCTCGCCCCAAATAGTTTGTAGAATTTAAGCGAGTAAGCGGGTATGAACTCACAGTGCGATTGATATGCTAACAAAATGAAATGCACGAAAGTGAGGCCGAAACTATCCGCGACCTAAAATGAATGTTATGACTCGAGTTATGATATGTTGTCGTGAATGCATGATTTTGAAAACGTATCACCCAATATGCTACTTGAAAACTAGTTATATAAAAATATTGTTACTTGAATGTGTGACGGTTCCATGTCAAAATAATTACTTTTGAGTTAATGGTGAAAATGTAGTTAAAACTATGTAACGGTTTTAGTAATTGAAAAATCGCTTACGCCGGACTTGACGTAATATATATATAGGAAAACTAACTCGTTTTAACGTCCATTTCCCAAACGTCCGTTTAGGCCCTCAAAACCTTGATTAAAATCCGACAGCTTACTAAAGCTGTGAATAGTGTTTTCAGACGCTTTTTGACTCAATGTTCGGTTAACCATAAATCACTCGCTTTAAGTCCGTTTTCAAGTTCTTTATATCCACGCCAAGGTAATAAAGAGTACTAATATATTTTTAAACTTGGAGACTTCACAGAAATTTTAAGGTCACTGTTTGGGTCAGTTAAAATTCGGACTGCATGAATATTTTCCGGAAAATTATAGTTTTAAATCGTAACTTGGAAACCACGTATATTTTTCGTTATAACTCCGTTTTAGTCCGTTCAAAAGGCCACGTTCATAACTAAAAATCTATTTTCTAAAACTTTAATAAAACTTATAAAATGACTAACTTTTCGGAAAATTATAAATTTCGGTGGCTTCCGCTTATTTTAAAATTACCATTTTCTACTTGTTTAACCACAACTTCACCACATAAATCCCTTAATCTACTCATCACCAATCCTACTAGTAAAACAACTTCCTTTGATCATAACCAAAATAAATATTCATTATGAGGCTAAAATATATATACAAACCTAAATAAACATGTATAAAATTTATGTAATCATTTCCTCCAAAAATCACAACTAGACTTTGATGATCCATTTTCAAACTTATCATTTTATAAACTTCTAACTAGTACATACTTGTTATAAAATTAATAGGACACATATGGGTGATAACATTTGATAAACATGAATAAAAACTACAATTTGAGCAAATATGATCATATGGACTTCATGAAATGTATGAAAAATATATATGAAAAAGTAAGAGATGAAGTTTTATGCTTACAATTGCTTGATGAGGTTTAGTGAACCAAGGATTATCCTAAACACCCTAGGTTTTATTTCAAAACCTAAACAAAGAGTGTTACTAGATTGTGTAGAACTTGATTAGAAAAATTTTGATGATTTCTTCTTGGATCCATGGGAGGCCGGTTATGGTGTGGAAGAGAGGAAGAGAAAATTTTATTTTCCTTGAAATGTATCTATGTGTTGAAGAAGTATAGTTTGAGGGTAATAATGCTTGATTGTAAGACAAGATCCACAATTTAAGTAGAATTGATGGATCTTGTCTAGCTCTCATTTATTTAATTCTTTCATTTGTTATCATGTATAAAATGTGTAAGTAAGGTAGATGTAAGTGATATAAATATAAGTTGTAACTTGTAGTATTGTTAAATAAGATTAGTAAGTTGTATACACATTTGAATATTTAAGGTAGCGTTAGATAAAAATAAATTTTCACGTGTCAAGATATAATATATTTAGATCATAAAATTATAAAATACCTTTCTTGAAAGATTTGAGTGAATAATTATTTATCGGGTTGAATTTAAGAAATCGAGTAAGTAATTTATATAAATATAACAATTTATATCTGAAATAGATTTAAAACACTGGGTAAACTAATAATAACATTTTTTTTTTTTTAATATGAGTATTAAAATATATTGGAATAATTTTGGAAGTATCGGGTCAAATGTTCAAAAATAATGTTTACGCGATAACGTTTATTTAATAAGAAAATAACGTTTAATGAAAAATGCAAAACCATGTACAAATCGTTATGAAATGATGAATATGGAATATGAGAAATGACCGGAAATTGCGGTTGTGACAGATTATGTTGATGATGATATAATCCTGTATAATAACGTTATCCCTATATTTGAACCTGTAAGCACCTTAGCGTGAATAACAAAGCGGCCTAGATCCGTGATGAGCAACCTTGTTCCATTACACAACCCTTTGCTTGGATTGATGTTCCGCATAGCATAATTGGTAATTCCATTTTTAAGTGAAGAGCATGTGGGGCATCCGGGAAATTTAAGGAATTAAGAAATTCAATCGGATAGTGTTCGTGTTTGTTCTAGGCTATCTCAGATGCCTTGCAAATCTCATCCGCTTGTATGTATGTGAGACTCACGATAGCAATGTTTAAACATGTACTCATTGATGTCATCGGCCATCATTCCGAGGAGTTAGTATTGCCCTTTCTTTGAGGTACACATCGTCGGTTTGCCTCGTTGTAAAATCGGTATGTCTCGTGACAATCTGTTTATTGGACAATCCCACGATTTAATTAGGAATATTTCGTGAATGTCAATCTAACTTGGGTCGTCCTCCCTTCTTTGCATTTTGCCGACGCGTTCCATCCCCACAACCAAAACCCATCTATTGAAATCTTGTTTCGGTATCAAGCTCCCATTTTCAAGATACTCGTTCACACGCATGCTACGTGTAAGTCTAAATACTTTGCAATGCTTCCATAGTTCGATTGGTTTATGCACGATTGAACAATGCACGCCCTACTTCCTTTTGGTATAATGGCAAGACTTGTCGAAAGTCACCTCAAGCAAGACCGTCACTCCTCCAAATATTCGATTCCTAGTGTCGGGATCATGATATCCTAAAATATCCTTGAGCGTCTTATCCAATGCTTCAAAAGCATATTTTTGAGTCATCGGAGCTTCATCCCATATAATAAGTTGAACTTCTGTATGAGTTCACCACCATATGTATTTTGTTTTATGCCGCATGCCTTTGTTCTCTAATAATTCAAGCGGTATAACAAAGCGGCTATCTGTGTTCTCCCACCGGTAGTAACAATGAAGCTATTCCTACCCAAATTGAAAGTGTTAATCAAGAACAAATTTTATCCATTTAAAATAGTTGACTGTTTAAAATTTAGTATAAATTTATACCGAAGATGCAACACTAGCACTATCATGCTTCGATCTTAATCTTGAGATGATACTCTTGTATAAAACGTCTTTCCGGTTCGCCTAGACCGTAGGCAGTAAAGTTCCCTTTTTACCATGGATGATTCAATCACCTCTTCATAGATTAAACGTTATTCGGATTTAACAATGAATGAAGTTGTTGATGTTCAATCTTACTCATTTCATATCATAATTCAACAGTTCTCGTATGAGACGATTGTCCATATTGGTTAGTAACCTTGGGTCGAACCTTTGGTAGGTCTTGGAAATCGATAAAGATCTCCCATTTCGTTTAATAACTCTTGGATCTCTATCAAACAATAGTTCTTTAGTTGCTCGTCCGTCAACTCCAAGTCGGGATAATTAAACATTTTCCTTTTCTTGTATAGAAGATCTTCTGATAGAAACTTCCAATTTTCTTCCCAAAATTTTAAAGGTCTGCTAACAACGCAAAATATTAAAATTGTTACAAATATGTCACGTAACTGTGGTCCAAACATCCATACACTTGCTTACGATATAGCATATGTCCATTCCGTGTCATCATTTAAGAGGCCATATTCAAAACATGCTTCCTTGAAAGTGGAACATAGTTTGTCGTGAATGATCATGAGTTTTCCCAAGAATCGGGACCTCTTGCAATGTTCAACAACATTCTAAGATAATATCGGTCTCCGACGCGGGTGTGAGTAAACAATCCGCCCGATGCATTTTGCAATTTGCGTTTTTCCACAGTTTGTCTTTCTCATGCCACACGTAATGTGTAGGTATCTCGACATCGATATCTTGATTCGCTTTTGTATCACGCTTGTTTAATTCAAACCAATCGGTGAACATGGTCATGTCGATACCTTCTCTTTGAATTAGGGCGGTAAGCTTTCCGAGTCACGTGGTGTGATTGCATCTTGATTCGGCAAGTGGTAATTCACTTCATAATGACGGATATGAGTAATGTATGTCGTATGAAAACAAACGCCACACCGCCTCACATGGAGCTAAAACGACAATTCAAATAGTTCTTTATTTGCCACCTCCAAAACTTGTACATTTGCTAAATCACCATCATTTTAACATTCTCTTGTATAACAATTGTGGCTCTATCGGGACCTTTATTTAAGTACTTGAATAAGTACTTAATTGCTTTGGATCTGTTGCACCATTCCACGTTAATGTGGGCACGGTATTTCATGAGGAGATAACGGTTGTGAGGCACCACATATCTGTTATCGTATTTGAATTTCCCTTTTATATGGTGGCGTTATTATTCCTCCGTGATAAATAGCATAACCATCATTATCAACAATTGTTTCAACCACAAAAGGTTTAGGAAAATGTTTTGAGCACTTACCTCGATTGTACATGGGCGTTTTTCATCTTTACCGCAAGGTCCATGTAACATAAACTCAGTTACTACTTTATACCCATCTGGATCATTGTTTCGACATGGTATCTCAGCTGTAATTATATCATTTATCTGGGATGGGGTTTTGCATTTCAATTCTTCTTCTAGCCACAGTAGGATATGAGCATGTGGCAGTCCACGTTTTTGAAATTCTATGACATACACAACTGAAATATAATTGGAAACAAACATAAGATAATACACAATGTATATATAAAAGAGTAAACAGATTAAAATTATGGGTTAATTTTTGTTTACCTCCTCGTGACTTGCCAAAATATGAATTTTGTAAGGTCGTTTATGATTCGATAAGTTTAATCTTGAACACACGTGTCGCTACTACGGACGGTCATGGACTTTTAGCCCGGACGTGCTTTAGCATTTCGCAACCTCGGGCCATTTTGGATTAGCGATGAACGTGATGAGCAGTGCGGATTCCATACGTCCGCATATAGCCATTGCATCTGGTAGTTTTGCATCATATACCTTGGACCGCCTATAAAACTTCTTGGCGAGCGATTCGTTTTCCCATCCTGCCGCACTTGTATCCCCTTGTTACTGACATCACAAACATTATGATATAGATCAACGCGTAACGTATCTTGATTTTTCTGGTCCATTTTCGCCTGTTCTTCAACACCGCATATGAATCCACCAAGTATTGTTGGAATAATCGCCCACCTCTAGCGTTGTAGTACCTTGGTTATTTCAGCATTGTATGATATATGAATAGTATTATTTCATTGTGACAAAAGCCCTTTTGGTCTTGCGTACATCCATGTTGTTGTAATATGGTAACTTTTCATGAAATCCTTCCTCCCATATGGAATAACAATGGATATTGAGTGACATGTATTACAATGCAACTCGAAATACGTTTCAAACCTTCATCCACACACTTACAATAATATCTCTTGTAGGAATACCATCACCAAAGTCATTAGTAATTTGAGTCGCTATTTCGACCACGGTTGGTGCGTTGTATTGTCGAGATGTACTATGTCCACTTATCACCGTAGTTCAAAGGTGGTCAATTGTGGTTCTCGCGCCAATCCCGAGCCATTCGAAATGCCTTAGTAATTTAATTTGATTGATCAAACATTTTAATCAATCTCGCTACTATACTTGGATCCAACACATATCCCCATCTTTTTCTATAAAAGCTCTCATTCAGTTTTTTCACTTCATTTCCAGTGTCAAAAAGTATAGTGTGCATATTTAGGTTCAATTCCCGGGAAGAAGAGAACCTATTCGATGATAGCTCGGCCATTTACTCTAAAGGTATATGGACCCCTGCCGTGTTAATTGAATGGTCTATTCTTGCTCCAAAAGATGTGTAACAAAACATGCCATTATATACCCCGATCGGTCTTTGAATCTTAAACTTGCGGGATTATTATAGTCCATAAACTCTTTAAGAGGTGAAGGCGTTTCATTAAATATTGTAAAAGAAGTTTTCCTCTTGACAACAAATGGAAAAAGTTGGGTTGGAAGCGCTTTGATTTATCGCTTCTCCCGATACCACATAATCGCTTTGCAATTTTGACACTCAAATGATGGATGGCCAATATTATGGTAAACAACGGAAAACCTTGCCAAAAAGGTAAACTTAATTGGGAATAACAACATTTTATCCATCAAATAACATAATGCATCAATTATAAAGTATGAAACTACTGCAGATGCATGTGCGGCTCCGCGTGCGATTTGTTTAAGCTGCACGAGAGAGTGTCCTGTATGAAAAACATTAAGGTATTATTCATTATTACGAAACAATTATCCGCCAAATATAATCGGTTAGTTAAACACTGCGATTTTCTTTTTTATACATAAAGGGTTGTTTTGAGCGAATACATTTGATTCGCCGTCATATCTCGTAAATCGTCCATCGAGCGTGATGTTTGTCCTAACAAATTACGGTGAACACGCGAATCGGTATCAATTGTTGCAACAATTTTGTACTATAATAACGCAAGTGAATGTTTGGAGTGGTGTATACAGTAAATGATTTGACAATTTCATTTAGCCGTAAACCACAATAGCTTTGTGTTATTCCGCTTTGACTGATAATTGTTTTCGAATCAATAACGAAAGATTTGTGCAACATGTCTGACAGGGATGGAACCTGAGCATGATCATTTTCTGACCCTGTAACGAAAAAACAAATATGGATTTAATCATATACATAATTGGAAGGTATAGTATCTTGTTAAATTGAGATGTACCTGTATTCATTTAGTATTTGGATGATATGTATCAATTTTGCAACACATAACCTTGCAGGTTTGGAAAGATATAGAAGCAAGATGTATATTAAAGCATCTCTTAGGATTCTAGTGTTGAACTGATGCAATAAGTGTACTGAACAATGAACAGGCTTGTATGGTAAGTATCTACATGTTTTTATGATTCTTATTATTGATTTAATAATGAGTCTGATTTTTTTCCAATATAAAATAATAACTTGTTTTGTATAACACGCAAATTCATGATGGTTCATGTATATAACATATGGAGAAAGTAAAAAACTCTTAATTGTTATAAAGTAAAGTAGGAATAAACATGTTTTATAAATTGCCTTATAAGATAAGTTTATATCACACTTGTTATGTATAAAATAATAATGTATGTGTAAATTAAACATATGTAGTGGATGGTATAAATACATATAAATAGAAGGAGGGTTTCAAACTCATATAATTCATATCAAACATAATTTTACAGTCATTATTTAATTAATTAGGTATATAATAAAGTCAATTTTAGGCAATCTTGGTGATTGCATTAAGCAGCATAACCATCTTCAATATCTTTATCATTTGAGATTTAAAACAACACCGTCCTAACCTTTCGGTAATTTCTGGAGGTTTTGAAAAACTTTTTATTAGGTATTCACAATGAATCAATCACATGTGTTAATGAATTTAGATGACCCTTTATGTACTTTAAGTCGATCAATTATTTAAAGGGTTATATGAGTGAATGAAAATAGGGGATACTATAGGAGAATTAGTGAATTACACAGAAATAGGCTTCATTAATTAGATGTTTGGTTACATGTTCATCACATGAAAGGGTTATAGGAGTGAATAAAAAAGGGGATACAACAGGAAAATTAGTAAATTACATAGAAATTAGTTTCATTAATATAAACATTTGGTTCATTCACATATTTATTTTGTTCATGAGACATTACACCGTAACCATGTCGATGGAGAAATCGAAAAAACAATCCTTGCCGACTATTACATGAGACATTACATTTGGTAACAATGTCTGATGGATAAATCAAATAATTTTAAAATACCTAAACAAATATCTTGTACATTAGACATTACACTTGGTAACAATGTCTGATGGAAAAATCAAAAGAACAATAATTGCTTTCATGGTCATCTGGCATTACTAACACACATATCTATTTGATCTCATGTAGCAATTGTCCAAAGCCACAGTATGTTCATCTTGTAGGTACCTGAAATGGAGTTTAGCACAAAAACAAACAATATTTCGTTTGATGGCAAACCAAAATATATTGTCAGACAAAAATAAAACCAAATGTAACGGAACGGTTAAGTATTGTGTCTTCCAAACAACAATTAATACAAAATTAAAACAAAATCCTAAGAGCAGTTTTTTATCAAATGTATTATTATTATCATAAGCATTCGTTTTATAAAGGCTTGATGGGGCGCTCCTTGGTTGGGGTCATTCGGATTCTTCAACCACAAACCTGTTTACAAAACATATAGGGATAAACGTGTTATTATGCAGGAAAACGTAAAAGGGTTAGCGGCAAAAAAGTGACAATCAATATGTGCTCACCGTCTTTGTTTCTTCTTGACGGGTAGGGTGCTATCATCACCATCTTGCTCAATGTCTACAGTTATCAGTTCAATATCCGCGTCCGAATTCTCAATATCAACACTGCATACAACGAAACATGATTATTACGGTAAATGTATTGCAGTAGTAGGATAAATAGGGTAAAAGATCTTTTGTTGTCACCCAAATGTTTTAAGGTCGCTCACCTATCATCTTTGTTATCATTTGCAGGGTTGGCCTTTATCAGTCGTTTGAATGATGGGCTGGATGTTGAAGATGTATTATTACTTGCAATATCAGACTCGTCACCTTGTACATCAGTAACCGGCAGCGGTTCATGTTCTGTCGCTGAATCATCAATAACCACCCTGCAAACAATGGAATTCCATCAGTATGTGTCTTCACACAAATACATGTTGTACTGATGTTTTTTTGTTGGTTTCGACTACCTTTCCTTATCCTATCCTCTCTGGCTTTGACGGTTGTAGTGAGGGTCGGCATCAGGCGGGTGACTTGGATGATGAGCCCGTAATGCGGTTTCATTATCAACGGTGCTTGCGCTTTTGGGTTCAACTAATGGATTATGCGGGTCAACTTGCCAACATGTAAAACTCTCGAATGTTCCATATTCATAATAGGTGTGAGATTTGATTTCGAACACGTGTGTTGTCCCAATGAGGTCACTATAGGTGATGGCAAGTTTGCATGATCGTCTAAACCTCGCAGAGTAAGCCGTGAGTAATGGGAATGATGTAATAGGGTGCAAGTAGACGTGGATTTATAAGCGTACCTCATCCTCATCTCGACACTAACGCCAAGCTAGGAACCCGATCAATTCAACGGATGCATCATCAAAAGAACCACCACGATGCGCTTCGGTACAATCGAGATACCAAGTTCAAGACGATACGAAGGAAGCATTCAAGAATTGATAAATGTCAAGGTGAGCAATTTTATTTAACACATTCAAACAATCAAAATATAAGTTATAAATATGCCATTACCTTATTACCGGGTATTCAACTCGTCTGCTGCATGACTCGCACCAAAATCTCCCATTCTTTCTAGTAGCCCTTTCCTGCAGCTTGTCTCCCCACATGATGGGAAATTCCATCCCTTTCTAGGACGCACATTATCAATCTTGGCTTTAATTATGAAAGCGGCGGATGTGTATAAATTAGATTCATAAACTTTATGCACTATAAAGATAATATAGAGATGGCGGTCGCAAAATAATACATACATCATTCCTTTTATTTCGGGCCCACATGAGCAGATTCTCGATAGATCCTTCTCTTAGTTCAGAGCTGTCTACACGCGAAACTCCTTTTGAAGCATCAGTGATGTTAACAAACAGTTTAATGATTTGTTAAATTTTGTTGGTTTTAGGATATATTCAATAATAAAAATTAGTTTCTTACCAAATCTCTGAATTCAATTCTTTAATTGTAGGAATGTTAACGGAATCTAGGAGCTGGGTGGATGAACTGCTGGATAGATAGAGCTTATCTAGAAGGTAATATTAAAGGTTAAATTTGTAAAGAAAAGTGTTGAACATGCAAAAGGTAAATAGTCCATAAGCCACTTCTTGTTATATTGCTTTGCGAGAGGTTGAAGTCACCACAACAGGACACATGCCTACGTGTGTCGCCTTCTTCTCAATCAACACATCAGCAAGCCCTCCCCACAGGGTCACCCGTATGGGCTGGCCCCTGATTACAAAGGGAATCGAAACAAAGAAAACAGTAAGTTTCCTAATATACATTGGCAAAAATATTTTCATTTTTACAACATCCTTTGCAACAAATATAAATTTCAACCTATGATTCGCCAGGTAGAAATCAAGGTTTTTGGCTCCTGTTTTGGTATAGTTCATCCTACCAACATTTGTCACATAACCTGCAACATCTGAAAGGTAAAAGCTTTTATAGCAACAATATTTAAAACAAATAATTTTAAGATACCTAAACAAACAAAGACATTACCAATGAGATATTTGTTTTCGTGGGCTTTATATGATCAAAATCAACCAATTGTAACGGATACCTAACAAATCCCTTAGATATAACCAAACATTTCCTTATGCTTGTTGATCCATTAAACTCAAGCATGAACGTATCGTCCTTCGGATACGAAAATCTTCTTTGTTTTGCATGACTACAAAATTTTAACGAATATATAGCACCTCTTTTAACCTCAAGAAATTTTGAGATACCGTTGCCTTGGTCGTACAATGGATAACATTTCCCTGCATAAAAAGTATGTAAGAAAAAATTGAAAACAACACAGACATTTGATAACTTTTTTATTACATATTGGCATTATTTAGGTTTTTCACACATGGATGTCAACATACTTTAGCATCGGACACCAAGAAATCAGTGCTCAAGTATCGGCCCGAAGGAGCATTTATATCCCACATCCTACAGAGCATCACTACGATCGTGCCGGTCTCATCCAATTTCAATTCGTCCAAGAACAATACAGACATTTGGGCCTCCGATTTCTGACCATAATTATTTTTGACTTGTATGCCTACCCACAATGCCTGGGCAGATAATGGGTTGCAAGCCTTATTTATGCAGGTTCCATTTAGTAGTGTTTTAATTGTAGATTAATCCATATTCTTTGAGGTTGCAAATTCGCAGCCCTTTTGTGTTTCCAACATTCAATACGTGTTTATTATGAACGTCCGAGCATTCAAAATAGGGATATCTTTCATTCAACTCGAGCCTCTTCATAAACCAAACTAAATTGCATTGAATATGAGGGCATCCTAAACGAAATCATTTGTAGTTATTTCGGTATGCATAGATATGTTGGAATTAGATATCAAGACATTCATATAAATAATCACAAAACATCAAAGTAATATTGCCTAAATCGGAAGCGTTATAAGGATGTATTAACGAATAATTAATTAACATAAAGAATATGCGAATACCTTTGTTGATTCTAGCCGAACAAGAATCAAATCCACAAACTAGCAACGGATGAACCCTAATTTGATTTAGTTAGGATTATATGAATTACCCTCACCGCTTTGTAATTCAATCCAAGATAATAACAATAGTGTGTTATTACTAAGTTCTTGTACACACGCACTAAACCGAATTAAAGTAATGCTAGTTTTATCAAACAAATAACTTGGTTGTGGAAAGGTTTTGGATCGACACACTAAAGGTGTGGCCGATCGGTTTGGACAAAGAAAACACACACAAAACTATTTTTAGGTTTAGCTTATGAGCACAAGAGATGGAAAACAAGACCCCTAGCCTTGTTTATATACCCAAGCAAACTTGGTGAACAAGTTGTGGCTTGTTTCCTTTTCTTGATGGCCGATCGGTTCTAGGTCCCTAAAGGGATTCCGGAACCTTCCCAACTTTTGCAATTTAGTCCTTTTCCATAAACATTTAACGACCGTTAGTCCATTACATTAATTACTTAACGTCCGTTAGTTATTTCGTTTAATAAATAAATAAATACAACATTTATATTTAATTATTAACTTTAAATTCTCATACGTAAAGTGTGCAATCCCAAAGTCTCGAGTTCGATCCTAACTCACGTCTACTAATTTATATCCATAAAACCAACAGCTCCCACTTGGATATATCTTAATAGAGTGATCACATTCGGTTAGCGTCTAGCAACACTTCGATGCCTCTAGTACAACTCGAGCAAGGCTCCTGGAAAACCTTTTAATGATTTCTCATTATTATTATCCTTTGTTTCTAATACCACGTTAAATAAAGATATGGAATTAAGTCATTCTTTATATAACTAACTGCTTCTCGTTTGTAAGTGATTGACCAAGATTACCGAATCATCTAAACATATTTAGGGAGATTTGGGTGCGGCCGACAAACATCTTGTCAACCCTACGAGGGCCCAAAGAAGATTAAACTCCAAATAAATTTGAAGGAACAAATTCTATTTTGACTACAAGAATAACCCACAAACTTTGTAACATTTCGAAAACAACCCTTATGACTACCGCCACGATAGCGTTAAGTTGCTCCACGTAAATGCACTACATTCATGACACTTATCCGGTATCTCAAGTCCGAGGATAACTATTCATAATTTACTTATAACAATATCCACAAAGTAAATTATGTAGTTGGGATAAGTCCTATATTCAATTCATTGAATATCATCCGAAATTGGTATGCATTCTCATCAATATACTTTCAAGTATATTCTACCACATCTCTCGATTTGTCTTAATTTAATGATACTCCCATATCATTAATCGACAACGGACATTTAAAATAACTTAGTTATTTACGGATTAAACATGCAAATATAGGACAACAATATTATAAATGAAAATAAACATAATCCAAACTTTATTTCATCAAAATAATAAATGTTTTACAATATCCTTTATCCAAATACTAATCACGCTTATGCATGAAACTTTTAGCTAAACGAAGTCCAATTCCATTGGCAAGTCCTACAAGCTTGTCTTTAGCTAAAGCCTTAGTGAACGGATCACTAAGTTATCATCTCGTGTGAACTTTCGAGATTTATTTCACCTTCCGGACTTGTTCCCGAACATAGTGATACTTCAGAAAATGTCCGTGCCCTTCATGACTCTGTGTTCATTGGCAAATATGATTGCGCAGAATTGTCACAATACATATCAATAGGCGATTCAATTGAAGGCATAACACCAAGCCCCGAAATGAATTTCCTAATCCAAACACCTCCATTGCGCTTCCGGCAAATATGTATTCGCTTCATTGCGTACATCGCAATCGTAGTCCGCTTCTTGCTCTTCCAACAATCGCCTCCATTGATGACAAAGACATAACCCGTCTGAGACTTCGATCATCTTTATCACATTGCCAGACGCATCACAAGAATCAGTAACATCAAGCTCGTGTCCGATTTCCACCATACACCAAAACATATCTTTAGTATTTCGAGATACTTGAATATGTTTAACAAAGAATCCAATGAAGTTCACCCGGATTCTCGTTGATATCGACCGGTCATGTTTTGAGCGAACGCTACATCCGGCCTTGTGCATCTCACAAAGATACATAATAGATCCTACACCAAGCATAAGGAACGTTCGCATGCGTGCCACCTCGGCAGTGTGTGAAGCACACATATCGCTACATAAGCCATGCTTTACTTCCATCGGCAAATATCCTTTCTTGGAATTTTGCATATTGAATCTCTTCAATATTTTATCAATGTAAGCGCTTTGACTTAAACCAATTAACCGCTTTGACCTATCTCGGTAGATCTTAATTCCCGAATGTATGCAGCTTCTCCTAAATCCTTCATGGAAAAACACTTCCCAAGATATGCCTTAACATTTTGCATGCTTGGAATGTCTTTTCCATAATTAATATGTCATCGACATAAAGAATTAGGAAAATTACATCACTCCCACTAACTTTGTGATATACACATGGCTCATCAAAATTTTGAACAAATCCATACCTTTTGATTTCTTCATCAAATTTTTATTCCATTGCCTTGATGCTTGCTTCAATCCATAAATGGACCTTTGAAGTTTGCATACACGGTTTGGAAATTGTGGATTCACAAACCCTCAAAGTTGCTTCATATAGATGTCTTCATCTAAGCGACCATTTAAGAAGGCGGTTTTGACATCCATTTGCCATATCTCATAGTCATAGTATGTCGCTATAGCTATGAGAATTCTAATAGCTCTAATGTCTCGCTACAGGAGAAAAGGTCTCCTCATAATCAATGCCATAAGTTTGAGTAAAACCTTGCGCAACTAGACGAGCTTTATAGACGTGTACATTGCCATCCATGTCGGTCTTAATCTTATAGAGCCACTTACTCCCAACCACCGAGGCGTTTGGAGGTAAGTCAACCTCTACCCGACTTCATTTTCTCTCATGGATTGCATTTCCCATTCATTGCAACCGCCATTTATCCTTGTCGACTTGCCATGGCGCTTTATAACTAGTAGGCTCTCCAAGATCTCCTAACATAGTTTCCTCAACCTCTACGTTAAGACATAGACGTTCGGTGCACGATATTCCTTACGGATCTACGAACGGAATCACTTCAACTTCGGTGGAGGACCCGCACTATCGTGTTCTACCGAAGTACGTTAGTGTTTTCGAAGGTAATGCATCTTCATGATCATCTTCCGGATCATAAACTCTCCCATCGAATTCTTGAGATACGAGATCTTTTCAAGAAAATCTCCATACCTAGCAACAATTACTTTATTATCGGTTGGATAGTAAAAGTAGTAACCCATAGTTTCCTTAGGGTATCCTACGAAGATACACTTTACGATCTTTGTTGGAGTTTATCTCACGAGTCACGCCTAACATACGCCTCGCAACCCCGCACCTTTAAATAAGACAAAGTTAGAGCTTTACCATGCCATATTTCATATGGTGTCTTATCAACCTTCTTTGTGGGAACCATATTTAGAATACGAACAGCAGATTCTAAAGCATAATCCCAAAAGGATAAAGGTAGAGTGGTAAGATTAAACATAGATCGTATCATGTCCAACAATGTACGATTTCTTCTCTCGATACACCATTTTGTTGTGGAGTATATGGAGAAGTGAGATTCGGACAATTCCATTCTCGCCTAAGTAATCTTTAAACTCTTGGCTTAGATACTCGCCTCCTCTATCGGATCGAAGAGCTTTAATCTTCTTTCCCAATTGCGCTTCTACTTCACTTTGAAAACCTTAAATGTTTCAAACACCTCATGTTTATGCTTAAGTAAATAAACATAACCATAACGGCCGAAATCATCAAGAAGGTTAAGAAGTAGCTAGCACCTCTCTTTGACACATGTCTAAGTGGTCCACACACATCAAGATGAATAAGACCAAGTAGATCGAAGCCCTCCATATTGCTATGAAAAGGTTTCTTAGTCATCTTCCCGATATGCATGACTCACATTTATCAAATGATTCATCATTGATATTTTGCAAAAGCCCTTCTTGTTGCAAATTATGCATGCGAGCCTTGCCTATATGAGCAAGTCTACAATGCCAAAGATAAGAAGAATTCAAGTCTAACTTTATCTTCTTGTTAATGCTAAACATCGAATTATTATTATTGTTAGATACATTTCCAATCATATCAATTTCAAACACACCATTCACAAGAATTGCTTTAAAATAAAATACACCATTTAAAGAAACATCAATTCCATTACTTGAAATAGTATGAGTAAAACCATCATCCAACAAACTTGAAAAGGAAACAACACCTCTAATTATAGAAGGTGCGTAATGACAATTGTTCAATAACAAGACTAAGCCCAAGGCAATACTAAACTAAACGTTCCTATGGCTTCAACAAATGCATGTGCGCCATTTCCCACGCAGATATTGCTCCCCATAGGCAAGCTTCCTTTCCACTCTAAACCCCTGCAGTGTATTACAAATGTGAATACCACAGCCCGTATCATATACCCGTGAATTATTATGATTTAGAGTAAATAATTCAATGACAAATAAATTACTCAAGAACCGCGCCGAGGACCCGGCGCTTCATCTTATTTGTCCGCAATTCATCAAGATAGAGAGCACGCTTTCTTCCAATGCCCAACTGTCTTGCAATGGTGGCATGCTTGATCCTTTTAGGATTATCCTTCCTAGGAGTAGGGTTCTTCTTGGGTTGAGGTTGATAGGCCATCACCGTTTGCCTTTGTCAACCTTTCCTTACCCTTCCCTTCTTGTTGTTCGCACGCGCGGTTTTGGCTTATTAATTCTTCCACCCGAATAGCAAGTACCGGGCGGTAGGAACCTTTTGAGGCAACCCTTTCTCATAATCAATGAGCAATGCGTGTAGGTCAAGAATCGCCTTCCCACGCAGCGCATATTGAAATTTCGACAAAACCATTAAAATCCTTGTTAAGGATCGATTAATCGATTCACACCATGTCATCCTCATAAGTTTTGCCAAGTGCTTTTAGTGGTCCATGTAACCTTTCATTTCCAAAGACATGAGCACTTACGGGTTTACCTCTCCCCGCCACACCGTAACGCGTCGGTCAAGTCATAAATCTCGACGGCAATGGTTTCTCAAACATAGTTCAAGTTCATTGAGCATATTATATGGGAAATAATGTTCGAACCGCTTTTGAAGAGCGATTCCATTGTTCCCAACATAAGACAAGCCACATCATTATGACGCTTATACTCAAATTTCCACTCGTCCTTTTGAGCTTGAGTAGCTTCAGACCGCTTGGTTCAAGAGGCAAGGTTCATAAAGATATTTCATACGGTCAAGAACTCTACGACAATTCTCAAAGAGCGGTGCCAATCATTGAAATTCTTAGAGCTACCAACTTTTCTCGATCAAAAAGCTTTTGAACGCAGAATTTAGAGCGATGTTAGTGTTATCGGTGTTTTGAGCCATTTCTACGTAAAAAGTTCAAGTATTAGTATTTTCGATAATACACTTTTCAAGAAAATAAATATACCCAACGGTAATATAAACATATAACCATATAATTTTCTCGAAAACTAGGATCCAAATTATCATAGGTTCATCACATCGCTTGATCCGCTAGCAACGAACGATATAATAAGGTAATCTGTCGAACATTAATTGGCAAACAATTTCCAACTCCTAGATCATTATGGGATTTATATTTTCCAACGCTATTGCAAATATAAACATGTTTCATCCCATCTTATGCCATTGAGTCCGTGTCTCACTTCCTACTCAACTTAAGTGTCTAACTTAAAAAGCGCAAATATGTCCATGTAAGGTCCGACTTTACATAGAGATTTACCTCTCCATTACAATCTCGCCAAGTAATCGCCATGACGTAAATTGCAACTTCAAGTGTTCTTTTAATTAGATGGCATATTCTTAATTTTAAAAGGGTACTGCTTTTGATTTTATGTGGTCAAATCAAATATGTACAAAGATGTCATGCATTCATCTTGTAGCATAATTTTAATAAAAACTTTTATTACCAATTCATAAAGATCAAATTATCAAAGTTTTGATTGAGGTATTGGGTTCACCAATCAAGGAATTTAGTATTAATTATCATCCATTATACCGTACTTTTGCATAAGTGTAAACACTTAGTGTTTCGGATAATTACCACCAAGTGGCGCATGGAATTAAAACTAATTAGCCCTTAAGATGAGCTTGCACATTATATGGCTTACTAAGTAGCTCCATTCGAACTTACAGAGGGCGAGGACTGTGCACGCTAAAGCACAACCTAAGACATCCATTCAAAGTGACTATGCGCACTTCTTTAAACCCCTTTATTAGTTCATTCGAATGGGTGAGCTGCTCACCATTGTACCAAAGTCACCAATCAATTAAACTATATTGACAATTTAACTCTTCCAAAACAATAAATTTCGCCATTGTTTAGTCCGTATTATTTTCTATTCAAAATTACCCTTTGCTTAAAACTGCCTAACATAATAAACAAACAAGTAACAAAATAAAAATAAACTACTAAAAACAATGCGCACATAATAAACAATTTATACGTAAACAAGTAGCCACATGCAACTTATTCGATAAAATCCTATTAATAATCAATATCTAGGTTAAATTAATGTATATATTAATTTAGGGTTTTCACCCAACAATAGAAAGTGAGCCACATACATCGATGAATCGATTATGTAAACCCTTAATTAATTATACCAAATTGCACATAATTGATTCATTAATATATTAATTGAGTCTTCCCAATTCAAGATTTATCATAAATAAATATGTCTCAACAATTAAACAATATATCAAAGCAACTTATCCATGACTAACATGCATGTATAGTCATGGACATCATAACAATTATACAAGTAAGTCACAAGATCGCATATAAAAATTCCATGACACATAACAAATTATTCATGAATTAATCACGTAATCAATATTAATTCTAGGTTTTAATAAGGTTAGCAAACAATTTTCAAAACCCTAAAAAATTTATGTATATGTCGATTTAAAAAAAATGGTACGCCCAATTTATAAAAAAAATTCGACCAAAACATAAATAAACATAAACCCTAGATAAACATAGCAAACAACATACAAATATTTGTTTTATTACGCGTTTATGTAATTAATTACTCATTAAAAACCAATGACTCGTGATGCCACTGTTGGAATTAGATATCAAGACATTCATATAAATAATCACAAAACATCAAAGTAATATTGCGGAAGCGTATAAGGATGTATTAACGAATAATTAATTAACATAAAGAATATGCGTACTTTGTTGATTCTAGCCGAACAAGAATCAAATCCACAAACTAGCAACGGATGAACCCTAATTTGATTTAGTTAGGATTATATGAATTACCCTCACCGCTTTGTAATTCAATCCAAGATAATAACAATAGTGTGTTATTACTAAGTTCTTGTACACACGCATTAAACCGAATTAAAGTAATGCTAGTTTTATCAAACAAATAACTTGGTTGTGGAAAGGTTTTGGATCGACACACTAAAGGTGTGGCCGATCGGTTTGGACAAAGAAAACACACACAAAACTATTTTTAGGTTTAGCTTATGAGCACAAGAGATGGAAAAACAAGACCCTAGCCTTGTATATATACCCAAGCTAACTTGGTGAACAAGTTGTGGCTTGTTTCCTTTTCTTGATGGCCGATCGGTTCTAGGTCCCTAAAGGGATTCCGAACCTTCCCAACTTTTGCAATTTAGTCCTTTTCCATAAACATTTAACGACCGTTAGTCCATTACATTAATTACTTAACGTCCGTTAGTTATTTCGTTTAATAAATAAATAAATACAACATTTATATTTAATTATTAACTTTAAATTCTCATACGTAAAGTGTGCAATCCCAAAGTCTCGAGTTCGATCCTAACTCACGCCTACTAATTTATATCCATAAAACCAACATATTGATCACAACAAAATACAATAAGGGTCAAAATTAGGATAAAACAGTGAAAATCTTACACAACAGCAGAATCAAACAATTCTCCAACATCATCATACCCAGCATCACGGCCTGATAAAAAGAAAATTTGTGAAATTTAGCTATATTAAATCAATTCCGTTAAACAGTAATGCATTTGGGGCATGTTAATTTATCTTTGGTGGGCTAAGAAAAAGATAAAATTTTATGTAAAAACGTAACATGCCAAGCAGGTAGAAAGCTAGATGAAGTTGAATGATATATGCCATGAAATATTTTTGGCAATCACATTGTTTTTAACAAAATAAAAATGCAGAATAAATTAATTATATTTATACCTAGATCCTCAAAGAATGGTATTACATGAAAACGCAAATCAGCAAGCCTGTCTAGATCACAAGAAGCTCGGTATCCACAACAATGTAGTACAGAGTACTTGGCACCACGTTCGAGCCACTCATGTTTAGCAACCTGGAAAAGGAACCATAATTCAATTTCTCCTCCAATCTTCGTTTTTAACACGTTATTAGTTACCGTGTTGTGTAAAAGTTACTTACCTCGATACATTTGTTTACATACTCTCGTTGCTGTACCGGTGTGACAAACACAATCACTTGTGCTTCTTGCTCGTAAATTGCAGCAACACTCCTCTCATTTTCTTGCTAGTCTGAAAACCAACAACGGGTTGTGATACCAATAACAACAACAGGCTATAAACTAAGTTTTGAGAGATACAAAATGCTATAGATCCAAAGAGATCATGAGTCATGACACATGTTTGTACCAAATTTTTAACATCACTAATGCCAGTTCATATTTTAAATCATTAAAGGGCATATGATGAACCCCTTTTAGTGTTTGGTTGCAAAACCTTACTGGAAACATGTATAGCTGGAGGATGTTGTGGGGACACTGGTAATCCTTGAAGTAGGCTGTTGCATATTAACAACAGCTAAAATTTATTTATTTATGTCTACTCTCCTTGACATATTAACTTGTTTTCCATGATTTGTCCAGCAAAAACATGTTCCTGCACACGGTTAAGCTTTTCAATGTTTGAAATGTTACAATTTAATCTTTTAGAAGCTCTTATCAAGATGAACTCAGCTTCATAAATACTTTTGGCCTCTACTATTGCTCCTTTAGTCAAACAAAACTGCAACAATTTATAACATAAGAATACTCATGTAGTAGTATTAGTTCCATGTAACTATAAAAGGATTTGCTTATATGGTATAACAACCTAACATTCATTAAAGATAGAATAACAGTTAGAATATTAGTTAACATGTATGTTCAAATAATTGGTACTCGCCTCAGCACATTGCTCTTCAATTTATGTCACAGTTTCAAGGCATATTCGCTCCTCGCATCCATGTTTTCCACGGAACCTGACCAAATAAATATCTACAACGTAATGTGAAAAACAATGTGATCTAAAGAATGGTATTACCCGAAGTGCGCTCAACTACTTAAAACCATGAGCTAAGTGTGAAAACTTTATCCAAGTCGTATACCTTGTTCTAGAGTTTCTTATTCAGTTTCAAATACCTAAAAAGTGTAACATATCTTAATAAAACCGCAATCAAATAAATCAATTTAAAAATTAGATCAACAACAAATATTAGGGACAAACAAAACCGAACCGTAAATCATCAAGGGTTGAATTATTTTAAAAAATATATAGAACTTACAATGTTGGTGGATTGATGGGGTTAGCTTCAAATCATACCTTAGATTATTAATGATGATGATGATGATGGAGTCTACTCCTTAGATTTGATGGGCTTGACTTCAAATCACACCATGTACACTATGTTCACTTCTAATTCCAAATGCTTTATACTCATTCGGTGGCTGTACATGTTACATAAAAAAACATATCAGAAACTTGTATACCCAAATATGTATTGCAAAATAACATAAGTCAACTGGATGAAGGATCTGTACACTGTTCACGTGTTCGTGCAGCAGCTGTTGTATGCATGGATGCGACACCTGTTCCTGAAGCTGTTGGCATTGTTCTGCTTCTTTTGCGCCACGACTCATTGGATGGGTCAGATGCGACTCCTATGCGCCTAAGATAACAATAACATAAGAGGTCAATTAAGAAAGCTGCCCAGTAAGTAGTAAGATTTTATAATGCGTATACAACTGACGTTGTATAAGAATAAGACACGGCATTTGCATCTCATAATGGAAACGACGAATCATAGTATTACTAAAGGGTCAACAGAAACAAAAGTAAGTTTTTTGATACACTTCTTTTTAGTCTCGTGCGCTGTAACAGGAACTATTTAAGAAATCTCACTTACAATATTATTAACACGCTCCATAAGAGCTTCATCTTTGTTTTTTGCAGGCTCATTTTTTTTTTCTCGCTGCAGACATTTTAACCCTTTTCTTTCCGCCCAGCAAGTTTCACTTCAGGTTCTGTTTCCTTAACGATTCCTTATCTTGTTTAAAGTTTTCAATCTGATAACTTGCAGATTTCTTAACTGTAGACCCTGTATAATTTTTATACATGTCAGCAGCATCCTTAAGTATGGTATTAAGCGTTTCAATTAAAAATGTCAAACTTATACAGCTAATTGTGAGGATTGATAAAACTGAATAATGCGCACTTCAAATCGCCTATTTATGTGTGTAGTAACAGCCATTTGCTAAACCAATAAGCTTACGATACAATGAACTTGAGTGACTGATTTCAACACCTAATTATCCATTTTATCATTCAAGGGTTGAAGTTTTTTTTAGTATGTATAGATGTGAAAGAGAATAAAGATAGAACCTTGAATATGTGCCCTGATTCGCCCTCTGCTTTGCTGTTCACAAGTTCACATGTTTGGTCTTCAAATTAATTTCTTTGACTATAACAGTGTTGTTATGCTCATCAAGCTTCACGTGCATCTTTTGTAGTATCTAAGGACTGGTCGGCTTGTATTTAATACGCTTGCACCTTTATATTTGCAAAAGTAAAAACATCATTGTAGTTGTTAGGGAACGCGAACAAAAACCGGATAAAAATGATGAATATGGAGATTAAAAGATTATACTTTAGCTACTCACCACCCTGAAGTCACATAATGCCGTGCTAAGTCTTTGGGTAGTTCACTACTGCCGTCACATCTTCACATAATTCACGCCATACGCTGTGACGCACCTGTTATTGCAAATATTATGCTATATTAAGAAGGTAGTGGGTCAAAACAGGCATTTTAGAGAGTTGGCATAGAATGTTACTGCACTTTTACCATGTTCTGTCTCAACGACCCCTGTACCAATGCGGTTTGATGCTACAAACTTACATTTAATAAATTCAACGTCGACTTTATAAAGTTTATGGAGACTCCAGTTATCTTCATGATTTTGTTTTTATCAAAATTTGTATATTCACATTCAATAATTGATTGTGTTCTGTGACTGAAGTTCTGTCTTCACTGATTGTCAACAATAACAGATTTAACATACTAATTTAGTTTTGTACCATGGCGCATGCATAAATCAGTAGCGAGAGTGCATGGTATTAATTTCTCAAGCACAAAATTTGCAGATGTAGACGCTACAATGTCTTCCAAGTCACTTTAACTTTCTTCGTTTTTCTTAGGACTACTAACATCTACACAATTGTTTAATGACAGTTTACTCAAATCTGGTTCTTTGGAAGTACTGTCTTTAGATAAGCTATTATCAGAGGCTTGTTGGGGTGCAGCTCGGGGACGGAATGAAATTTCAGTAGATGCAAAGCCATGAGGAGAATTGACACCACGGGGTGACATAGAGACCGTCTTATCCACCATTGGAGATTCGTATTGACTCGGATGCAGGGAAACGGATTAACAAAATCTGCATGAAACATAAGCAACCACTATTAAAAACTTATAATTTCATTGGAACAAACCTTGGGCTTAGGTCCAGGATTCATAACATCATGCTCCATCATCTTCTCTATATGTTATGTTTGTAGCGCAAAGAGCACCAAAAACCTCAGGTTTGTATCAATGCCAGAATTTAACCATGATGAATAATCTAAAAGCCAAAATCAATTATAAAAAAATAAGTTGCAAATTAATAGGCATTATGAGAATCAAAAAGCATATCTGTGGTAAATTCCTTGATATCCATTCAAGTTTCTTCATAAGCCATTTTTTTGAGGAATCCTGCTAGTTAACAACAAAACACCATCAATCATCATGCCATAAAATAATAATAGTTCAAATAATAATTACGTGTTTAACATTCATATGGTTGTGGAAACAAATGAGGGTTTTGAAGAATGGATGAAACTCAAAACACCACATAAATTAGGGTGTATATGTAATACGTTATGTGTATTATAATACGGATTAAGGTTTTGATATATATATTTTTGGTTGTATTTATTATATGATTGGCATTTATAGATTATAATATGCAACATAATTATCAAAATAACTTGTTGCCTAAGTGGTAAACACACAAGTTATTAATACTACTCTTACAAACGACCCAAGTTAATTGCTTAAAAATTTCCAAAATTAATACATTAAATCCGAAAAATAAATAGTATTGTGAGGTGGCATTGAGGTGACATTATATCTATACTACATATAATAGAAAAACAATCAAAGTTGAAAAGTGAAAAGTTGAAAAGTGAAAATTGGTCAATGGAGAGAGAAATACATAGTGTAATTAATACTCCTATTAAAACACCCCATTAATTAAAAGTACAATAATTTATTCACATTGTACAACTAATTAAAAACACATCTACCAAATTAAAAAAAAAAACAACCAATTAAAACACCCCTTACTAAAAAGTACAAAATTTTCATAACATACAATTTAAAGAAGCTGCAACATAATCAAAAATATAAAATAATTAAACACACTAATTAATGTTATTTTTATAACACCTTAAAATGAAAAGTACATGTTAGTATACACATTATATAAATTAGTAAAACACACAAAACTTCATACAAGCTAACAATTTGATGGTACATATACTTTTGAAAACCGGACCGAACCGGACCAACGTGTTCAACCGGGAACCGGTGTCGCCACCGGTTCGGCTAACCAATTAAATCCATCCGAAAATGAACTAGAGAGGACCCGCTGAAACTGATACAAATTGGTGAATCAGGTATATCGAGATCTATTTCTCCGGTTAATTATCACGGTACCACAACAAACGCATGAGTACCACGCTATATACTATATATAAAGGAAAAACAACAAGTAAAAAGTGAAAAGTTGAAACTAAATGAGGAAATGTTGACGACATATATTTCAGAAGGAAACTATCAATACACATAGAAAACCGAGTTGTCCCGGGATGCTTCAAACGCTACGGGTTGACCCGGTTTAATTTGACCTGTTTTTGACCCAACCTGTCGGGTTGACTCGATTTAAATCAACCTATTTTTTGACCGGAATGGTTCAACCGGTTGAACCACCCGGGTCAAACCGGGTTTCAAATTTGACAAAATTATATGAGAAATGATGAAGTAGTTGTGAAACCCGTGACAAATTTAGAAAAATGAAAGACCAAGTAATTGTAGTTTTTTGTTGTTTATTTTGCTTTGACACATGTACTTTGTCATTTGTATAATGTTATTTTGAAAAATGTTGGTTTTGCACCACTTAAGGGACTAGCATATATGAATCGTCTTTTAAAAGTAATATATATTGTATAGCCCTTTGTCCAGTATATCAATAATGTTATGTAAGTTTATTAGAATCACAAAAATTAAATAGTATTGTTATCTTTAGCGATAATTATTTGTACCACATACTAATAGCTTTGAACAATGCTTAAATATTTATGCAAATTGATAGTACAAAATAATCTTATTATGGTGATAATTTGTAAGGTTACATGTTTAAAAGCCACACACCAAATGATAAACGCTACACATGTAAATAAAAAAATAGTTACCACTGCCTAAATTACCGACAAAGCAAGAAAAGATGGTCACACACGTTGGCTATACCTCTAAACTACAAAATAATATTGCCAATTACATAATACCGTTGCTTTTTGTAAGGCTTGAATCTATTATTACAAAAATCTTAATAACATAAAACATTCCCATTAGAAAATATACTCTCACACTTAGATCGACTCCATATAATTTTCTTGAAAACTGTATATTTCTGCTGCTATGCAACAACGCATCAGAATTATAGTTATTCGAAAATAATTCTCTAACGCTAAAAATACATTTTGTTGAAAGAAACTTATTGGTCGTTGGAATTTTGCAGAAAACTATACACCGCTGCCACTAGGCGCGGGTACTCGTCTAGTATATATTTTATATATATATATATATATATATATATATATATATATATATATATATATATATATATATATATATTTATATAGAAGTTAAAATAAAAAGACAAATATCCGTAAAAGAATAAAAGATTTGTTTTTTTTAAAATTCTCCAAAATTTCAAAAATTCCACAAGATCGGGTATGTTGGTGCATAAAACTTTTGTGAAAACATTTTTATAATTTTGAATTATGATACATTTTTTAATGCACAAAACAATTTTGATGCGCAAAAATTTTGATGCACAACATTTTCAACTTGTTTTAATTAGATGCGCAATGTTATTTTGATGAAAAAGCCTAAAGAAGTTGGGTGCAAAACCAATTTTGATGCACAAAAAACGATTTAATGCTGAAACGTATTTTTTCGAATTTTTTCCTAGAAAATATCCACTTTTAGAAAAAGTTTTTCACAACTTTTCATGCACCATCATACCCGATCTTGTTGAATTTTTGGGAATTTTTCGAGAACTTTTTTGAAATTTTTTTAATCTTTTACGGATATTTGTCTTTTATTTGATCTTTATACTATATATATATATATATATATATATATATATATATATATATATATATATCCGGATCGATTGAGAAAGTTTTTATTTTGAGAAGATTGAGAAGGTTTTCAAAAACGATATATTTTTAACTTTGATTCATGTTTTTCAAGCATAAAACTCATTTTAATGTGATTAAAATTTAAAATGTGTAACAAAAAATTGAATCAATGTTAAAAATCTCTCGATTTTGCGATATATGTAGAATACTGAATCATCTGTACAAATTTAATGAATCGTCATCATAACTCGATTTTAACTATGATTTGTGAATCGAATTTGTGATTTATAGATTCGTTTCACCATAAAATGATGTTTACTTGTGAATCAAATAAAAACATGATTCAATTTCCTCAAACGAAGATTTCTCAATCTTCTCAAAATAAAAACATTCTCAATGGAACCGGAGCCTATATATATATATAGGATGTTTCTTGTGAGAAGACCAATTTTGGTAAGAACGCGAGAAGAGATCTTAGCCATCCATCTAATCCCTCTCTTTTTTAGATCTAATGGCTAAGATTAAACCCACCATTTACACTAACTATACATTAGACAAGGGTATTTTTGTAAATACAATCCACACACTTAATATATATAAAAAAAACACACACAGAAATTCACTCAGAATCCTCTCTCCCATCATAACTGCCTTCATCATCGGCAATCAAACCACCGCAAATCGCCAATAAAACTACCACTACACCGCCACAATTATAGCTGTAATAATCGTTTAAATCAAAACCTTCTATCACCGCTCATTCAGCCACCGCATATTACCGCTATTCAACCAACGCGGATCACCGCTATTCAACTACCACATATCACCGCTGTTCAGCCACCGTATGTCATCGCTGCTCAACCAATGTATATCACCGTCATTAAACCACAACAATCACCACAATCGCATAATTATGAATGAAGAAAATGTGAATTTGAATGAAATTGAACATGAGGAAGCTAAAATTAGTGAAGAAGATGCTTTGTTATATCAGAGATTTCAAGTAATTGTTATACTTTTTGTGTTATTTATTTAATTTTATAAAATTAGTTTAGAATTGTAAATTTTGATGCGTTTGTGAAAGAATAGTTTTCGAATTATGTGTTTGATGATCAAAGATGATTTAGATTGCATAAATCATAGATTACTTGATATAATGTATTTATTCACATGTGAAGAATATCAAGTTTATCGATTTTTTGATTATTTAAGTATATTGAAAGTATCTTCACGGGTGAAGAATATCAGTTAGTAATAGAGTTTTGAGGTTATTAGCGGATTTAAGTTTAGTAAAATTATCTTCGTGCGTGAAGAATTTCAGCAAGGACTGAATTTTTAAGGTTATTAGCGGATTTAAGTTTATTTAGGGTATCTTCGCATGTGAAGAATATTAGTAAGGAATGAACTTTTGAGATTTTTAGCGGATTTAAAGTATAGTTAGAGTATCTTCACACGTGAAGAATTTCAGTAAGAAATGAAGTTTTAAGGTTATTAGCTACTTAAAGTTTAGTTAGAGTATCTTCACATGTGAAGACTATTTGTAAGGAATGAAATTTTGACATTTTTGGTGGATTTAAGTTTAGTTAGGGTATCTTCACACGTGAAGAATTTCAGTAAGGAATGAATTTTTAAGGTTATTAGCTACTTAAAGTTTAGTTAGAGTATCTTCACATGTGAAGACTATTTGTAAGGAATGAACTTTTGAGATTTTTAGCGGATTTAAGTTTAGTTAGGGTATCTTCGCATGTGAAGAATATTAGTAACCCTTTTTAGTTACAGTTATAGTGGATCATAATAATACCGGTGGGAATGCAATGACATAATTGTTGGCAAAGAAGTGCATACCAGAGGTAGATATAAGCAAAATGAACTTGTACAGAAGTAATTGAAGCTAAAAGTGGTAAGCCTTTCAATGGAATATACTCGCAACAAGTTTCTTATTGGTCATAAATGTGCGTTTAATATTTGGTGAGGATCAAAGTATTAGTAGATGGAGAAAAGTGTCATCTGTATTGCTGGTATTAAATACTGATTACTTGTTTGTCCTTTAAAATGTGTCGTCGTAATAATGCAACCCGACTAGTTTAAGATAAAGAGGCTTTATTGGCACTTTGTAGTAAGTAGAATCTTAGAACATCTCTTTGTTTTTATATCATTATATGTTTTGATACTTTTACAGTTTTCATGGACATATAAGTTGATGTATAAACTTGGGCAATTGCTGTTATAAAATTCTTTGACAGACTTTTCTATTATCTTTTCAGCTTACTCATAATCACCGAGCTTGATGTAATTCGTCCAATACGTGATCGTATTAGTGATCAAAGACAAAGCCTGATTACGTACGACAGTGAGCTTGATGTAATTCGTCCAATATGTGAAAAGGTAATACAGACATTCAATTGTTTTTGAGAATGTGACACGGAGTTGATTAGTCTACCATTGCACACGACTTGGATTTCTTTCTTCACGTGGCCATTGCTGATTTTTTTTTCTTTGTTAATTTGCAGACTTGATAAAAGAGTATCAATCTTGGATTTGAGTGTGGACTTTCACTATATGGAAAGATTTTCGGTTATAAATCATTTTTCTAGCTTCCATGGGAGAGGGAAAGTAGATGGAATTCAACCAGCTACAGATGCATCAAGACCTTCACCTACAAGATATGTCACCTTAGTTCCAATGTCAGAAAATCTTCCTGATATGGTACACTGTCTCTATACTTTTTTCTTTGTTAGTAATTTTCTAGTAATGAATGTGTGCTTTCCTTTCTCATGGTTTTAAACCTGATACGACCCGTTGCATCTGTCAAAATTTTGTTTGTGACATTGGGCCTTTCATCTGATTTGCCAGAGTATGCATTTGGTTGAGAAAGATGTCCATATCAATGATATGGGTGAATTAAGAAACCTAAACACAATAGATGTAAATAAGTTGAAGTTTTTCATGTTTTTATGTTACTGATGGAAATTCTTGTGTTTTACAAGTGATTTTTGCAGGTACCTGTCAGCTCCACTTAGGCGCAACCTTAGAACCTCAATCAACGCACACAAAGGAAAAATGGACTTCAGAAAAAACGGGTTACAGAACATGCCAAAGTCAGAACAAGAATTGCCATAATAAGATAACATTAAGATGGCGTAACTTTTTTTTATAATATTTATAAGAATGACATAAAGAATGAATCAATGTTTTACTCTATGGATGTTGGGAAGTTCGCCTCTTATGATAGCATACGTGATCAATCTATAGTTTCTCCAGCTCCACAAGTATTCCAGAGAGGGTGTTAGTTCCTGCAGTTGTAGATCAAGTTCACGATACACATTAGCAACCTCGCAAGTATTGAAGGTACATATTATGTATGATGCGTATATAGTTTCCTTGAATGGCCAGTAACCCGCTGCCCCGCTCCTCTTGCCAGCTATAACCTCAGTGTAGCCCATTTTTTGGTTTCTTAGAGTCACTTCTATCTAGATTAGCATAATTTATCTTTCAATAACCCTACCTAGTTGCTTACTTTCTTATTTAATTTTGTGCTGTCTTAATTGTCAAATTAATGCCATAAAAAATGGTAATTTAGCAAATTATATATGTTTTTCACTCCAAGTTGTAACACCCCCAATTCTACGTATGCAGCGGAATTCAAACTGGTATTACTTGATGGCACAATAGTCATAATAATAGAAAACGATCTCTAAAAGAGTCGTTTTAAAAACTTTATCATTCAAATATATCGAGTTTACAAAATAGGTCCCGATTGGTTCCATTGATTACAAAACACATCAATATAAAGTTTTGATGCTTTGTGAATGATAAATTATTTATGTATAGCCTTCTTGATCTTGCCCTTCCGTGCGACTTCCGACTTTATGGACACGAAATACATGCTTAAAATCACAACACAAAGGTTGAGTGAAATTCATAGAGTTTGTTTGATGGTTGAACACATTATGTTGGTAGTGTGAGTTAATTTGACTTACACCAAGGTTTTGAAAACAAAACAGATATTATTAGACTAAGCATCATGCAATCAAGGCGTTAACGTGTTCCAAATTTTATTGGAGAAATTGTTGGTACATGCCCTAGTAGGTAAAATTGCCATTTTTACCTAATGTTACTCAAATATAGTGCGTTTGTTTGCCTCTAACGGGCCAACACAAACGGGATTCGTCAATCCCAATAGATCTATTCACAATATTCGCGCCCACTCTCACATAGTGATTAATGATTCATGATTTAGGGACTTATGTTTGGCAAATGTGGTAACTTAGTGCTAATAAAACAATCAGATAAGCATACAGTTTGAAAGCAATGTGTTCGGTTTAAAATAAAGCATGTATCTCCCCCAAGGGTTTGTAAAACAATTAAGTAATAAAAGTGGGGCTATGAACTCACCAAGAGTTGATGACGTTAAGTACTAACGGATGTGATGGATAAGTCGAAGACTTCTACGTGCAACCTAAAATGAAATGTTGCGACTTAAGTTTGGAATAATGTTTTAGGAAAACATAAACCATCCTATATATATCCCTATGTTGATCATGATGTAGTCAATTTTCATTTGATGTTTATAGAAAGATCTTTAATATGTGAAAACGTATTTAGTTTATAGATATCGTACTACCGCTCGGGCCATCATAATTCGGAGGTCATGCGAGAACGTTCGAGGAGCTAGGACACTTTAATTCGTAAATCCAAAGAACTCGTCGATCGTTTTACTCAAATGAAACCCCTCACATGAAGCTCCCTACTATTGTAGCACTTAGTAAATACAACATATGTTTTGAGTGAAGATTGTTATAACATAAAGTTTATCATGTTTTAATAACTATCTAGTTTTTACAAGTTCTCGTCGTTTCAAACAAGCCTCGAGGCTTTAGCCATGGTCTTGCCGTGACTTTGGTCTTGACTACCACGGTCTTGAGACTCATCCTTGACCTTAGCCATAGCCGTGGTCTTGGCTTATGGCCATTAGGCCTCTTGGTTTGCTTTTAGTTGTGACAAAAGTATAGTTGTGAGACTATTTTTACGGCAGTTTCTGATTTTGAAAGATTTTTGGCCTATTTAAGCGTTTTCAAGGTCCGAGCTTCTTTGATATTGAAGGAAAACATCGTTCGGACAACTTTCGTGTTTTAACTTTTTATGATTCGGACCATAAGTATGACTTTCAAAATGGCGAACCAAACAATTCCCATATGGCGCTTTTGGCGTTTAGGTTTCGCTAACTTCTTTTGCCTATAACTTTTGACTCGTTTGTCCGTTTCGGTGATTCAAGTTGCTATGTTTACCTTTTATCTTGTCTACCATATTATGTAAGTTAAATAGTCCATATGTTACTGATTTTAATGGTCTCACATGTATAGGATATGACTAGTTTTCTAGTTTGTTACTTTTATGACAATATGTAAATTAAAACAAGTGATTGAGTATATGTACATCATGAATCAACATAGTAACTATATATATAGCATGAAATAGTTAAGATTATTAATAATAAAGATGAGATGATGGTGGTGATAAGTTGCTTACAACTTTTGGCTTTCAAAATAGAAAGGAGTAACTTAGTAAGGATAGGACTTTGATTGATCGGGTAAGACTTTGTATTGAGCTAGCTTTCCACACCTTGGCACCCTTGCAAACTTGAAGAGTTGGTGATGAAGTACTAAGTGACTTGAGTGGATTTAAACTCAAGAGGATCACTTAAACTTGCTAGAGATTTGATGAAGTAGCTTGATCTTTGAACTTCCTTGCATAAACTTGGAGTTTATAGATCAAATGATGGAAGATGTGAGTGGTTTAGGGTATGAACGACCAAAATCAGTTTGTGAGTGATTTTATGATGTATTTCACTTCCTATTTATAGGAGGGTAAGTTTGGTTAACCATATATTGGGTTAATTATTAACCATGGTTAAGTTAGGACACTTGTAATGATCAAAATGATGCATGCTTAGGATCAAGCCACATAAATGGTGAGTCCCCACCCTTAGGTCGGTTTTAATGAATGACAAGGCTTAGATGATAAGCCTTGGTCTTATCTTGAGGTTTAGAATAAGTTTTGGTTCCGTTAAATGCCAACCGTAAGTTGTTAAGCCATAAAACGTACAATCGGGTATCGTAAAAATACGAAACTTACAGGAATGATGAGACTCATCATTATACTCCATCTAAAAATATAAAATGAGTGATAAGTCTCATTGGGTGCAAAAACGCTACTTAAAGCCGGAAACACGGGTCAAAAACACGTAATTCGCGTAAACGCAGAATCGAAAAACGTAAAATTCCAAAACTTGTGGAATTGTCATAAAATGGTAGAAATACATATTTCTAATGTTTATATGGTTTACTAGACATATCGGGATGTCCGAATAACGTTTAACCCTAAAGTAGTTCTCGGACACGGTTTCGTGAAACGGTTCGAATGGATTCAACGTCGCCGTCGACGACTTGTCGAGTTTATTTATCTTGTCATGATAGTAAAATAAAAAAAATATTTACGATATGAATAGTGAAAATGAATAGTAAATGTGAATAGTGAAAGTGAATAGTAAGTTCTCGAAAATGTAAAATAACTGAAAATGCGGGTGGTTACAGACTCCTCCGTTGGAGAAATCACGTCCTCGTGATTTAATTGTTTCTTGATGTTGATGCTCCTTCAAAAGGTGAGGTACTTTCGATGCATTTGGTCTTCTCGTTCCCATGTAAATTAAGGCCACGCTTGGGAGTTCCAGTGAACTTTGACAATTGGTATTCGACTATGTTTTAGTTGTTTGACCTCTCGGTCCATGATCTCCACAGTTGTTCAATGAAGTGTAGATCGTTGCGAGTTTGAGTTCATCGAGTGGAATAACAAGCGATTCATCGGATAGACATTTCTTTAGGTTAGATACATGAAAAGTGGGATGTACATTCACGAGTTCGATGGGAGCTCAAGTTTGTATGCCACTGGACCAACCCTAGCGAGGATTTTGAATGGACCTATGTATCGTGTGTTTAGTTTTCGTGTTTACTAAATCGTATGACACCTTTCCAAGGTGAGACCTTTAGCATAACCTTGTCTCCAACTTGGAATTCCAAGGGTTTGCGTCGTACATCGGCATAACTCTTTTGTCTATCTCTTGCTTTTGTAATCGATTTTTGAATTGTATGATTTTCTCGGTTGTTTCACGAATGAGTTCGGACCCGTGAGTTGAACATCTCCCACTTCGCCCAACAGACGGTGATCGGCACTTTCGACCGTAAAGTGCTTGAAGGGTGCTGCCTTGATACTCGCGTGATAACATTATTGTAGGAGAATTCGACCAATGGTAAATGGTTATCCCATCCTTTTCCAAAGTCGATTATACAAGCTCGAGCATGTCTTCCTTCGTTTGAATGGTTCGTTCACTCGACCATCGGTTTGAGGGTGATACTGTACTCATGTCTAGGTTTGTTCCAAAGGCGTCTTGGAGTGATCGCCGAAGTTTGAGGTAAATCTACCATCTCGGTCGATATGATAGAGATCGGTGCACCATGTTTGAGACTATTTCCTTGACGTATAGTCGAGTCAATGATCCATCTTGTAAGTCTCTTTGATTGGTAAAAGTGTGCGGACTTTGTGAGACGATCCACTATGACCCGGATGGAGTCATAACCGTTGGATGTCTTTGGGAGTTTAGTGATAAAATCCATTGTGATTCGCTCCCATTTCCATATCGGAATCTCAGGCTGTTGCAAGAGACCGGATGGTTTTTGGTGTTCGGCCTTTACTTTGGAACAAGTAAGGCATTTACTGACATAGGTGGCAATGTCGGCTTTCATGTTTGGCCACCAATAGAGTAGTTTTAGATCATGATACATCTTATCAGATCCTGGATGTACGGAATATTTGGATTTGTGGGATTCAAGCATGACTAAATCTCGTAGACCACCATAAAGTGGTAACCAACTTCGTCCTTGGAAGCATAAAGTTCCGTCGAGCGGGTTTCAAATTTCTTACAGATCATGCCATCTAATTTCTCCTTCTCAATGTCTTGTTGTTTTACCACTGCTTGAGCATTGAGTATTTGAGCAGGAAATTTGAGTTAATGGTTAGGACTAAAGCTCGAACTCGTAGAGGTTTAACCCTTTCCTTCCTCGGGGCATCCGCTACTACGTTGGCTTTTCCCGTATGATAACGAATGTCGCAATCATAATCACTCAACAATTCTAACCATCGTCGTTGCCTCATGTTTAATTCCTTTGATCTAGAATGTGTTGGAGACTTTTGTGGTCGGTATACACAAGACATCTAGTACCGTGATAGATAGTGTCTCCGGATCTTAAGTGCAAAGACTACGCTCCTAACTCCAAGTCATGAGTATTGTAGTTTTCTTCATGTTTCTTGAGTTGTCGTGAAGCATACGCCATGACTTTTTCTCGTTGCATGAGTACGGCTCCTAATCCTTGGTGCGAAGCATCACAATAGACTACAAAATCTTCGATCCCATATGGCAAAGCTAGAATAGGGGTACTACAAAGTTTTTGTTTCAGGATTCGGAAAGCTTCATCTTCATCTTCGTTCCAGATGTACTTCTTGTTTTTCTGAGTTAGCGTAGTCAAAGGTTTGGCTATGGAGGAAAACCCCTCAATAAACCTTCGATAATAACCGGCCAAACCTAGAAATTGACGAATTTCTGTAGGTGTCGTAGGTGTTGGCCAATCCTTGATAGCCTCAATTTTAGCTGGATCAACATGTAGACCCGTGCTATCGATAACATGCCCAAGGAATTGTACTGACTGAATCCAGAATTCACATTTAGAGAATTTTGCGTACAATTTCTCTTTCTTGAGCAAATCTAAAATCGTTCTCAGATGATCTTTATGTTCTTCCTCGCTTTTGGAATATATGAGAATATCATCAATGAATACTATCACAAACTTGTCCAAGTATGGCTTACACACCCGATTCATGAGATCCATGAATACTGCTGGTGCATTTGTTAAGCCAAACGGCATTACTTGGAACTCGTGATGACCATAGCGAGTTCTAAAGGCTGTTTTTGGAATGTCTTCTTCTTGAACCTTAACTTGATGGTAACCCGATCGAAGGTCTATTTTTGAATAGTAGGTCGAACCTTGTAGTTGATCGAATAGATCGTCGATTCTTGGCAAAGGGTATCGGTTCTTTATGGTTAATTTGTTTAGCTCACGATAGTCGATACACATTCGTAACGATCCATCTTTCTTTTTCACGAACAAGACGGGAGCTCCCCAAGGTGAGGAACTAGGTCGGATAAACCCCTTGTCCGAAAGTTCTTGTAGTTGATTTGCCAGTTCTTGCATCTCGGATGGTGCTAGTTCAGAGGGTGCGCAGGCCACCGGCGCCGCTCCCGCACTAAATCAATGTGAAACTCTACTTGGCGTGATGGTGGAAGTCCGGTAAGTCTTGAGGAAAACTTCGTGAAATTCACGGCGATAGGAATGTCTTCAAGTCGTTTTCTTTGGATTCCTTCTCGGTAACATGAGCTAGAAATGCGTAACATCCTTTTCAATGTACTTCATGGTTTTCATACATGAGATGATGTTTAAGCGAGTTCCACTTTGATCACTACGGATGACCAAAGTTTCATTGTTACAAGGAATGTGAACAACTTTTTCGCCACAGATGATGTTGGCTTGGTGTTTTGACAACCAATCCATGCCAATAACCACATCGAAACTTCCAAGTTCGACTGGCATGAGATTGATGTTGAATGGATGATCTAAAAGGGTGAGGGTACAGTTTTGGAGTACAGTATTGGTTTTTACTAAGTTTCCATTGGCTAATTCAATACTCTAATGAGTATCCATAGTGATTGGTGCAATATTAAGTAAAGGTGCAATTTTGGAAGATATAAAGCTCATATCAGCACCGGAATCGAATAAGACCTTAACATGATGATTATTGAGTGAAAACGTACCAGTGACGACGTTCGGGTCTTGTTGAGGTTCACCGTTGCCCATAACATAAGCTCTACCACGAGCATCTCCGCCTTGTAGGCCACGATTTTGAGGACAATTGGGTTTGACATGTCCTTTCTCCCCACACCCGAAACATGTAACTATCGGTTGAAGGTTAGCTCCAGTAGCCACAACTTTGCTTCTACAGTCTTTAGCAAGGTGTCCTGGTTTTTGACACTTGTGACACTTGGCTAGGCAAGGACCCATATGGTGATAGTTGCATTTATTGCACTTTGGGTAGGTTCCACCATAATTTCCTCCAGCTGGTGCTGCAACATAAGCCGTTGTGGCTTCTTGTCTTTTGTTTTGTTGTTGATGGTGTTGGGTGTTACGATTTTGGTTGTTGAAAGTGTTTCTTTGGTTGTTATCCCATTGTCGTTTGTTGTTGTTGTTTCGGTTGTTGTTGTTGGTATGGTTGTTGTTATTACGGTAGTTGGTGTTGTTGGTGGTAGTGTTGAGATTACGTCTTTGGGTAGCTCTGTTCGAACCACTTGATCCATGAGACTTGAGACATTCGCATAGCATCATCAAGTGACTTTGGATCAAACGATGTCACGTTTCCTTGGATGATAGGCGAAGTCCCCGATATATCTCTAATGACTTTTCGCTTGTTGGAACCATTGATGGACTTAGTATCGCCAATTCTTGAAATCGACGGTTGTAGTAGCAATGTCAACACCTTTAAGAACATGGTTCCAATTCCACTTCCAATTTCTGTATCTCACTACGAGGGCAATACTCCTTGATCATTAAACCCAAACCGCAAGTTCTATCACACAAGTGACCACTTGTGAATGGCCAACCGTAACAAACTTAAAACAATCTAGAACCAAATGCAATGAAGATCCGAGAGTATAATGTTTCCCGGTCGTTAAGTCCCAACGAGGTGTGAAAACCAGTAATACAACGATTGTGTCTTTGAAATGATATTGAATATACAAAAACAGGAATCTGATTGACTAACACTAGGAATGTGAATAGTGATAGCTCTGTCACAGCTATGTCGTTAAAAACGTGCAATCAGAAACCTAAAAACGCAAAAGATAAAATATATACAAACGCACATTATTATTATAAATTAAAAAAATATGAATTAAATGTATTTAAAAATAAATTAAATAATAAGAAAATCTAAAATTAACTTAAATAAATGAAATAAAGAATCTGAAACTCAATATGTACTGATATTATACATGTTTAATGAAAACAAAAAGTTACAAACCTAATAATAAGCAAATTGTGGGCTCATGAATCCAACAGTTAAGCTTTTGGCTTCACAGTGGAGTTTAAGCTTGAAATAAGCTATAAACATGAAACAAAAGGTAAAATAAGATATATACAAGTCCAATGGATAAATATAAACAGGAAAATGGACTAAAGTAGTGTGAGCTTAAGGTTTAGACAGTTAAGCTTTTTGAGCTTAACTTGGATGGAGTGAAGGCTTGAATAAGCCTGGTATAAGCTCCACACAGGAAAGTAAAGGAAAAATAATATATGCACAAGTAATATGGACAAGTATGAACAAGCTGGTACACGGACAATCACTCATAAGCTAGGTATAAGCTAATAAGCAATTAGTTGCGGCACCCTAGCAAATAAGTCTCTGAACCATTGCAAGGTTCTCACGAACCATTGCAAGATTCTCACGACTTTAGAGTCATGGTAATGGTGTAAGTTCATAGATTACTCAGTGAACTGTTATGAGTGGGCAAACAACAAGCTCTAAATTAACTTATCTAATTAGCTCATGAGAGCTCAACAAACAATGAAACACTGAGTATGATAGATTAGCCTCACAGGAAGCCAAAGATCACAAGCTCAAGTTCAATGAGGAACTTTCCATGAGCTTAGTAAAACAACTCCAACTACACAGTTTGCTTTTGTGTAGTGAGTAAGATGGGACAAAAAAGGTGGGACTGATTAAGCTATCTAATAAGCTACAAACTGAAAAAGCAAGCATAAACATAACAAATAAGCTACAAAGGGCAAAAACAACTAAGGAAAATAAAGGATAAACAAATCAAGATGAATCGTGCATGTGGCAAATCAACATAAGCACATAAATAAGCTATTAAACATGACATATAAAAATTAACAAAAATAGAATAAGCAAGATTAGCAACAAAACATTAAAATTCTAAAAGCACTAAACATGAAACTAAGTAACAAAGACATAGGAAAATAAACAATTAAATCAAAAATAGGAAAACTAGAAATTTGACTTTTAGTTTATTATCAAAGTTGACTAAGATGAACTTTGATCTGAATATAATGACATATTATGGAATATTAAACAATAATAACATAAAATAAACAAAGATAAACAACAATTAAACAAGTATGCAAGATTATAAGTTCTAACAATCTCACAGTGCTCATAATGAGATTGTCAAGTGTCAAGTTGACTTTCTACCATGCTACACCACTTGATTAAGGTTTCACTGAGTTACTTAGGCCATATGAGGAGTATATCAAACAAGAACAACCACAAACATAACCCTAAACACAGATTCACTATTAGATCCAAACAATCTTTTAATGGATCATTATGCGGTTTTCAAAGCAAAAGATAGTGTAAACCAATTTCATCAAATCCAGGAACCAAAGTGTCAAATCGGACCTTTTTAAGCATAAACAAGTAGTCACAAATGTTCAAACCTAGGATTGTCAAAACTAGCATATTGACAAATCAAATGCAATATCAAACCACAATCAAACCCAAAACATAACAACCTAAGATAAAGCTATAATAACATTAACAAATAACAAAGAAACACGAAACATGAAAATTAAAGCATATAAAAGACTAGAACAATAAAATGCAAAAAATGGTAAAAGGGCTTACAAGTGAAATCCAAGTGAAAATGGGAACCATGGTCACAGAACACATCCTAAGGCTTTCCGCAAAGCTTCTAAACCCAAGGCAATCCACAATTAACCTTGCTCCATGCAGTTTCACCAAGATCACTTCATTATTTTTGGTTTTTTCATTGTTTTTCTTGATTTTTATTATTTTCTGAATTTTAAAGACTAAACTTGTTTTAAGGTCTCTAAAAGCTTTAAAGCTTTTGTCAGGAGCTTATGTGAGCTTAAAGAGTCCATTAAACAACTACATAACAAGAAATTAAAGTGACTTGAAAATTAAAGGTAATTAAGCAAAAGCTTGAAACTGAAAGATACTTGAAATTAAACTGAAAATAAAGTTTCATTACACTAATTTAAGTAAAATACAACATTGAAAGCAATAAAATGACTTGAAATTAAAGAAAGCAAGAACTTAATTAACTACGTGACCTAGGCTAATCCAAAGGTATTTAATCAAGAAAGCATTTAAATTCTATACTACACGACCAATGGCTAGCCCAAAAGTAACTTCTCTCTTGCCTCTCCTCCGATATTTATAGTCATTTGAGTTCCCACCATCTTCCAATCAAAATCCCACTTTAATTTTGACCATTGATTGAGCGAGATGATCCTAGCCTTTGAATTAACTTTTGGCGCCAAAAGTAATACTAGTAGATTGAGGCGCTTCGCAACAATTAATGCTTCTTGTTCACTTGTAGAGGTGGAGGGACATGTTTGGTGGGTTTAGAGGTCAAGTGGTAGAGTTGATAGCAAAAACAGGATATGTGAGGTGAGGTGAAGTGTTTGTGGTGAGAATGCATTTATTGATTGTGGGCTGGTATAGGTGAAAGGATGGTGGAGAAAAAGTGGTAGCAGTGGCAAAACCGGTAGCAAGGTGGAGGAGTGGTTTTGACCGATATTATTTAGGGACCAGATATTTTAGTGGAAGTATCTGTTTGAAACGTATGCCTTCAAAGAAACCATCAACAAGATTATATCTTCTAGAAACCATTGATTCAAAGAATCACAATAGGCTTCAAGAAACCATTGAAACCATCATCATCATCAATGAGAATCAAACTGTTTCAACTCTTTTATACCGATTCATATAAAACACATTTTCATGATATTTGTAACATTTATATGGTCATTTATGTGTTTTTGGCTGTTTTTGTGGGTTTAAACAATGTAAAATATATGTGTTGTTTAGACACATATCAAATCCCCCACACTAAACTATTGCTAGTCCCTAGCAATATTTATGAAGTTTTAATGGATTTTAAAGAACTCTTTACCAAAAGCCATCACTCCTGGAGTAGCCAAAATGTTTCAGTTCAAGTAAGAACCTTGGTACAATGATAACCAAGTGATTTTGAGCAAATCACCGACTTTCAACGGATTTGATTAGTCTTTACCGTAAGCCGTTGCTTCGGACTAGCCAACTCTTATATAAATTATCAATATTATCTTTGGTGAGTTGATTACCAATTATGGTTTTCCAACGCCTTTACCACAAACCATAAACTTGCGGGCTAGCCAACTCTTCACTAATTAAAGATATGGTGAATGAACACCATACAATTTTGGGCAAATTGCAAGCCATAAACGGATTTGAGATATCTTTACCTAGAGCCGTTTGCTCTGGATTAGCCAATCCTTATGTGTGTTAGACATGGTGGATGATTACCATTTGTTGTGTTTAGTACATAGTACTTCCACTACAAAAAAAATTTAATTTGGCCATTTTGGGGAAAAAGGAACTAAAAGGGTACATTTATGATCAAATTCGCGAATTTCCCCACACTTAGAAATGAATATTGTCCTCAATATTCAAAGTCCCGCTATTATGCCGAAACTTTGAACGTAAAAGATAACATTACTAGCTAAGTGTAGAAACACAACAATTATTCTCTTTTTAATATTTACAATTTTCATTCATTTTTGTAGATCTATATACAACATGTGGGCATCTCCCCACTAAGGTGGTGGTACATGGGTGAAAACCCATGTTTTAACTCATGCTTTTGATTACCGAGTCGCTAGCTTGACTCGGCCCCGAATTAAATGGTTCATGGGGAAATGACTGGATGAGAAATTGGAGTGGGGTCACCACTCACAGAATTATGAATAGTAAGGTAAGGAGAATATTTTTGTTTTTTTACATTTATATATATATGTACAAAGAAAAAGGAAAAATATTTTTGTGTTTTACATTGTTTTTGGAAATGAAATATGATATGATATATAATATATATACAAGGGATAGATATTTCAACAAAACACAAGTACGATCGCAAAGACACCTCCCGTGGCGCCTAAAATTTGGTCGGGCTCCAAACTAGTCATCTTTATATTAGTCAACCACTTGTGAATGGTCAACCAACAAACTTCAAACTAATCTAGGACCAAAGACAATTAAAATCCATGGGAGTATAATGTATATCCCGGTCGTTAAGTCCCAACGAGGTGTGAAAACTGTAATACAACGATGTGTGCTTATACAAAAGCAGAAATGATATTGAATATACAAAACAGAATCGATTGACTAACACTAGGAATGTGAATAGTAATAGCTCATAAACAGCCTATGTCGTTAAAAACGTGCAATCGAAAACCTAAAACGTAAAAGATAAAATATATACAAACGCACATTATTATTATTAAATTAAATTAATAAATGAATTAAATGTATTTAATAATAAATTAAATAATAAGAAAATCTAAAATTAACTTAAATAAATGAAATAAAGAATCAAACTCAATATGTAAATATGTATTGATATTATACATGTTTAATGAAAACAAAACTTTACAAACCTAATAATAAGCAAATTGTGGGCTCATGAGTCCAACAGTTAAGCTTTTGGCTTCATTGGAGTTTAAGCTTTGAAATAAGCTATAAACATGAAACAAAAGGTAAAATAAGATATATACAAGTCCAATGGATAAATATAAACAGGAAAATGGACTGAAGTAGTGTGAGCTTAAGGTTTAGACAGTTGAGCTTTTTAAGCTTAACTTGGATGGAGTGAAGGTTTGAATAAGCCTGGTATAAGCTCCACACAGGAAAGAAAAGGAAAAATAATATATGCACAAGTAATATGGACAAGTATGAACAAGCTGGTACACGGACAATCACTCATAAGCTAGGTATAAGCTAATAAGCAATTCACGAACCATTGCAAAAAAAAATGGACAAGTCAGATAAGCTACTTGAACCATTGCAAGGTTCATTGAACCATTGCAAGATTCTGATCACGACTTTAGAGTCATGGTAATGGTGTAAGTTCATAGATTACTCAGTGAACTGTTATGAGTGGGCAAACAACAAGCTCTAAATTAACTTATCTAATTAGCTCATGAGAGCTCAACAAACACTGAAACACTGAGTATGATAGATTAGCCTCACAGGAAGCCAAAGATCACAAGCTCAAGTTCAATGAGGAACTTTCCATGAGCTTAGTAAAACAACTCCAACTACACAGTTTGCTTCTGTGTAGTGAGTAAGATGGGACAAAAAAGGTGGGAGTGATTAAGCTATCTAATAAGCTACAAACTGAAAAAGCAAGCATAAACATAACAAATAAGCTACAAAGGGCAAAAACAACTAAGGAAAAATAAAGGATAAACAAATCAAGTGAATCAACAAAATAAGCACATAAATAAGCTATTAAACATGACATATAAAATTAACAAAAATAGAATAAGCAAGATTAGCAACAAAACATTAAAATTCTAAAAGCACTAAACATGAAACTAAGTAACAAAGACATAGGAAAATAAACAATTAAATCAAAAATAGGAAAACTAGAAATTTGACTTTTAGTTTATTATCAAAGTTGACTAAGATGAACTTTGATCTTAATATAATGACATATTATGGAATATTAAACAATAATAACATGAAATAAACAAAGATAAACAACAATTAAACAAGTATGCAAGATTATAAGTTCTAACAATCTCACAAAGGCTCATAATGAGATTGTCAAGTGTCAAGTTGACTTTCTACCATGCTACACCACTTGATTAAGGTTTCACCGAGTTACTTAGGCCATATGAGGAGTATATCAAACAAGAACAACCACAAACATAACCCTAAACACAGATTCACTATTAGATCCAAACAATCTTTTAATGGATCATTATGCGATTTTAAAGCAAAAGATAGTGTAAACCAATTTCATCAAATCCAGAGGAACCAAAGTGTCAAATGGACCTTTTAAGCATAAACAAGTAGTCACAAATGTTCAAACCTAGGATTGTCAAAACTAGCATATTGACAGTCCAAATGCAATATCAAACCACAATCAAATCCAAAACATAACAACCTAAGATAAAGTTATAATAACATTAACAAATAACAAAGAACCACAGAAACATGAAAATTAAAGCATATAAAAGACTAGAACAATAAAATGCAAAAAATGGTAAAAAGGGCTTACAAATGAAATCCTGCTGAAAATGGGAACCATGGTCACAGAACACATCCTAAGGCTTTCCACAAAGCTTCTAAACCCAAGGCAATCCACAATTAACCTTGCTCCATGCAGTTTCACCAAGATCACTTCATTATTTTTGGTTTTTCATTGTTTTTCTTGATTTTTATTATTTTCTGAATTTTAAAGACTAAACTTGTTTTAAGGTCTCTAAAAGCTTTAAAGCTTTTGTCAGGAGCTTATGTGAGCTTAAAGAGTCCATTAAACAACTACATAACAAGAAATTAAAGTGACTTGAAAATTAAAGGTAATTAAGCAAAAGCTTGAAACTGAAAGATACTTGAAATTAAACTGAAAATAAAGTTTCATTACACTAATTTAAGGAAAATACAACATTGAAAGCAATAAAATGACTTGAAATTAAAGAAAGCAGTAAACTTAATTAACTACGTGACCTAGGCTAATCCAAAGGTATTTAATCTGAAGAAAGCATTTAAATTATATACTACACGACCAATGGCTAGCCCAAAAGTAACTTCTTCTCTTGCCTCTCCTCTGATATTTATAGTCATTTGAGTTCCCACCATCTTCCTCGTAAAATCCCACTTTAATTTTTGACCATTGATTGAGCAGAGATGATCCTAGCCTTTGAATTCACTTTTGGCGCCAAAAGTAATACTAGTAGATTGAGGCGCTCGCAACAATTAATGCTTCTTGTTCACTTGTAGAGGTGGAGGGACATGTTTGGTGGGTTTAGAGGTCAAGTGGTAGAGTTGATAGCAAAAATGGGATATGTGAGGTGAGGTGAAGTGTTTGTGGTGAGAATGCATTTATTGATTGTGGTGTCGGTATAGTGAAAGGATGGTGGAGAAAAAGGTGGTAGCAGTGGCAAAACCCGTGCAAGGTGGAGGAGTGGTTTTGACCGATATTATTTAGGGACCGATATTTTAGTGGAAGTATCTCTTGAACGTATGCCTTCAAAGAGAAACCATCAACAGATTATATCTTCTAAAACCATTGATTCAAAGAGAATCACAATAGGCTTCAGCAGAAACCATCATCATCGCAGAATCAAACTGCTTTCACTCTTTTGTACCGATTCATATAAAACACATTTTCATGATATTTGTAACATTTATATGGTCATTTGTGTGTTTTTGGTCGTTTTTATGGGTTTAAACAATGTAAAATATATGTGTTTTAGACACATATCAAATCCCCACACTAAACTATTGCTAGTCCCTAGCAATATTTATGAAGTTTTAATGGATTTTAAAGAACTCTTTACCAAAAGCCATCACTCGGAGTAGCCAAATGTTTCAGTTCAAGTAAGAACCTTGGTACAATGATAACCAAGTGATTTTGAGCAAATCACCGACTTTCAACGGATTTGATTAGTCTTTACCGTGTCGCCGTTTGCTTCGGACTAGCCAACTCTTAGATAAATTATCAATATTATCTTTGGTGAGTCGATTACCAATTATGGTTTTCCAACCGCCTTTACCACAAGCCATAAACTTGCGGGCTAGCCAACTCTTCACTAATTAAAGATATGGTGAGTGAACACCATACAATTTTGGGCAAATTGCAAGCCATAAACGGATTTGAGATATCTTTACCAAGAGCCGTTTGCTCTGGATTAGCCAATCCTTATGTGTGTTAGACATGGTGGATGATTACCATTTGTTGTGTTTAGTACATAGTACTTCCACTACAAAAAATTTTAATTTGGCCATTTTGGGGAAAAGGAACTAAAAGGGGTACATTTATGATCAAATTCGCCAGAATTTCCCCCCCCCACACTTAGAAATGAATATTGTCCTCAATATTCAAAGTCCCGGCTATTATGCCGAAACTTAGAACGTAAAAAGATAACATTACTAGCTAAGTGTAGAAACACAACAATTATTCTCTTTTTTAATAATTACAATTTTTCATTCATTTTTTTAGATCTATATACAACATGTGGGGCATCTCCCCCACACTAAGGTGGTACACACGGGTGAAAACCCATGTTTTAACTACTGTTTTTGATTACCGAGTCGCTAGCTTGACTCGACCCCGAATTAAATGGTTCATGGGGAAATGACTGGATGAGAAATTGGAGTGGGGTCACCACTCACAGAATTATGAATAGTAAGGTAAGGAGAATATTTTTGTTTTTTTACATTTATATATATATGTACAAAGAAAAAGGAAAAATATTTTTGTGTTTTACATTGTTTTTGGAAATGAAATATGATATGATATATAATATATATACAAGGGATAGATATTTCAACAAAACACAAGTACGATACGCAGCACACCTCCTCGGCAGCGGCGCCAAAATTTGGTCGGGCTCCAAACCGTCAAGTTCTATCACACAAGCTGACCACTTGTAAATGGCCAACCGTAACAAACTTAAAATAGCCTGGAACCAAATGCAATGAAGATCTGGAGAGTATAATGTTTCCCCGGGTCGTTAAGTCCCAACGAGGTGTGAAAACTGTAATACAACGACTGTGTGTGCTGAAATGATATTGAATATACAAAAACAGGAATCTGATTGACTAACACTAGGAATGTGAATAGTAATAGCTCGTCACGCCTATGTCGTTAAAAACGTGCAATCGAAACCTAAAACGTAAAAGATATTATTGGAAAATAAATTTTACACTATTAAATTAATTAATATAAATTAAAAAAATATGAATTAAATGTATTTAAAAAATAAATTAAATAATAAGAAAATCTAAAATTAACTTAAATAAATGAAATAAAGAATCAAACTCAATATGTACTAAAACGATATTATACATGTTTAATGAAAACAAAAGTTACAAACCTAATAATAAGCAAATTGTGGGCTCATAAATCCAACAGCTTAAGCTTTTGGCTTATACAAAGGAGTTTAAGCTTGAAATAAGCTATAAACAAAAAGCTGAAACAAAAGGTAAAATAAGATATACACAAGTCCAATGGATAAATATAAACAGGAAAATGGACTAAACTAGTGTGAGCTTAAGGTTTAGACAGTTGAGCTTTTGAGCTTAACTTGGATGGAGTGAAGGCTTGAATAAGCTTGGTATAAGCTCCACACAGAAAGTAAAGGAAAATAATATATGCACAAGTAATATGAACAAGTATAAACAAGCATGTGTACGGACAATCACTCATAAGCTTGGTATAAGCTAATAAGCAATTCCGTAATATCACGAACCATTGCACTCAAAAAAATGGACAAGTCAGAAGCTAGTTGAACCATTGCAAGGTTCTCATCGAACCATTGCAAGATTCTCACGACTTTAGAGTCATGGTAATGGTGTAAGTTCATAGATTACTCGATGAACTGTTATGAGTGGGCAAACAACAAGCTCTAAATTAACTTATCAAATTAGCTCATGAGAGCTCAACAAGCACTGAAACACTGAGTATGATAGATTAGCCTCACATGAAGCCAAAGATCACAAGCTCAAGTTCAATGAGGAACTTTTCATGAGCTTAGGAAAACAACTCCAACTACACAGTTTGCTTCTGTGTAATGAGTAAGATGGGACAAAAAAGTTGAAAGTGATTAAGCTATCTAATAAGCTACAAACCGAAAAACAAGCATAAACATAACAAATAAGCTACAAAGGGCAAAACAACTAAGAATAAACAAAGGCTAAACAAATAAAGGATAAACAAATCAAATAGAATCAACATAAGCACATAAATAAGCTATTAAACATGACATATAAAAATTAACAAAAATAGAATAAGCAAGATTAGCAACAAAACATTAAAATTCTAAAAGCACTAAACATGAAACTAAGTAACAAAGACATAGGAAAATAAACAATTAAATCAAAATACAGAAAACTAGAAATTTGACTTTTAGTTTATTATCAAAGTTGACTAAGATGAACTTTGATCCGAATATAATGATATATTATGGAATATTAAACAATAATAACATGAAATAAACAAAGATAAACAACAATTAAACAAGTATGCAAGATTATGAGTTCTAACAATCTCACGGTGCTCATAATGAGATTGTCAAGTGTCAAATTGACTTTCTACCATGCTACACCACTTGATTAAGGTTTCACCGAGTTACTTAGGCCATATGAGGAGTATATCAAACAAGAACAACCACAAACATAACCCTAAACACAGATTCACTATTAGATCCAAACAATCTTTTAATGGACATTATGCGCTTTTTCAAAGCAAAAGATATGTAAACCAATTTCATCAAATCCAGAGGAACCAAAGTGTCAAATCGGACCTTTTAAGCATAAACAAGTAGTCACAAATGTTCAAACCTAGGATTGTCAAAACTAGCATATTGACAAATCAAATGCAATATCAAACCACAATCAAATCCAAAACATAACAACCTAAGATAAAGCTATAATAACATTAACAAATAACAAAGAAACACGAAACATGAAAATTAAAGCATATAAAAGACTAGAACAATAAAATGCAAAAATGGTAAAAGGGCTTACAAGTGAAATCCTCACTGAAAATGAGAACCATGGCCACAGAACACATCCTAAGGCTTTCCACAAAGCTTCTAAACCCAAGGCAATCCACAATTAACCTTGCTCCATGCAGTTTCACCAAGATCACTTCATTATTTTTGGTTTTTCATTGTTTTTCTTGATTTTATTATTTTCTGAATTTTAAAGACTAAACTTGTTTTAAGGTCTCTAAAAGCTTTAAAGCTTTGTCAGGAGCTTATGTGAGCTTATTGAGTCCTTTAAACAACTACTTAACAAGAAATTAAAGTGACTTGAAAATTAAAGGTAATTAAGCAAAAGCTTGAAACCGAAAGATACTTGAAATTAAACTCGAAAATAAAGTTTCATTACACTAATTTAAGGAAAATTACAACATTGAAAGCAATAAAATGACTTGAAATTAAAGAAAGCAGTAAACTTAATTAACTACGTGACCTAGGCTAATCCAAAGGTATTTAATCTAAAGAAAGCATTTAAATTCTATACTACACGACCAATGGCTAGCCCAAAAGTAACTTCTTCTCTTGCCTCTCCTCGATATTTATAGTCATTTTGAGTTCCCACCATCTTCTTCGTAAAATCCCACTTTAATTTTTGACCATTGATTGAGCAGAGATGATCCTAGCCTTTGAATTCACTTTTGGCGCCAAAAGTAATACTAGTAGATTGAGGCGCTCGCAACAATTAATGCTTCTTGTTCACTTGTAGAGGTGGAGGGACATGTTTGGTGGGTTTAGAGGTCAAGTGGTAGAGTTGATAGCAAAAGCAGGATATGAGGTGAGGTGAAGTGTTTGTGGTGAGAATGCATTTATTGATTGTGGGTGGTATAGGTGAAAGGATGGTGGAGAAAAAGGTGGTAGCAGTGGCAAAAACCAGGCAAGGTGGAGGAGTGGTTTTGACCGATATTATTTAGGGACCGATATTTTAGTGGAAGTATCTGCATAAACGTATGCCTTCAGCAGAAACCATCAACAGATTATATCTTCTAGAAACCATTGATTCAATGAGAATCACAATAGCTTCAAAGAAACCATCATCATCGCCAGAATCAAACTGTTTCAACTCTTTTGTACCGATTCATATAAAAACACATTTTCATGATATTTGTAACATTTATAAAGTCATTTGTGTGTTTTTGGTCGCTTTTGTGGTTTAAACAATGTAAAATATATGTGTTTTAGACACATATCAATAAGTAACCGAAACTTTCGCTTTAGTAATTACAACGGTTTACTCATCATTAGCTATTACATGAGTTACAGAGTTTTCTAACCGAGTTTAATCGGTTTAGAAGTACAAAAGATAACTAGTATATCACATAGTCTAAGATTGGTTGAACGAATCGATGTTTCCATATACGGCTAGAACATCGATGCTATCACTTATACAGTTTTCTTCGACCTCTTTTTGATGTATTTTCTGTTGCATGGCATTCATAGAAGATTGCATATCATACAACTCCTTTCGAAGACAATATCGGTCGGAGTTAGCAACGTCTAGTCGGATCTCTGTCGAGCTTAAGTGATTTCGTAGTTCTTGAATATGTGCGCCTTGGCATCGGATTCTTTCCACTCTTGATAACCTATCTTTGATGTCTTCCCATCCGGCTAGTGGATGGAAGATGGTATCTCAACATAATCCAAGTCCTCTTCACGTTACTCATATATAGTATGAATAAGTCCAAGCGTTGACGAGCATGGATGGCCTCGGTTTTGCCGCAATGACAAATGATTCTTGTTGATTCATCCGCCATGCCATACTTTGGACTTTATGTTGAGTTAGGTCCAGTGTTGTTTTAAATGGTAAAGTTCAGATTAGGCGAGTTTATGAAAGCGGTATCATTGTGGATGACCCGCCAACTTCATGAGTTGATGTTGGTCCTGAGTAGGGTTAGTAGGATTAGGTTCGAAGATGTTTCGAGGCGGGAGGTGGTGATAATGGTGCTACACCATATACATAGTTTTTCTCTTGATCATCCTCGATTCAACCCAATCTCGAACATTATATTCGGAGAATCGTATAATCGATCCTCTTCTACTTCCTCGTCCATATCTTCGTATGGTTCATCTTCGTAATCAACAAAGATCAAGGTAGTCGTCATTAATATCGGAAAATCTAGTTCGAATGATTGAATGTTTGGAATTTGTTCGGGTGATGCCGAACATAATCGGAGATGCAGTACGCACATAGTGACTACAAAAGGATATGATGTTAAAATAGTTATAATATTTAGGAGAAAGCTTTAAATATTTCAAGTGTATATATCAATATACTAATATGTTCATGTTATTATAACATGTCTTGAAAGCCAATAATCGTCGGAGGATGGAAGGCACGGAGAACTAAGGCTATAAAATATTTTTGTTTGCAAAAGCAATAGTTTAAGTCATAATTTAGACTCGTTTCTATAACTATGGCTCGTACCAATCAGAACACCTCCAATTCTACGATGCGCGGAATTCAAACCGGTATTACTTGATGGCACAATGTCATAATAATAGAAAACGATCTCTAAAAGAGTCGTTTTAAAAAGGCTTTATCATTCAAATATATCGAGTTTACAAAATAGGTCCCGCTTGGTTCCATTGATTACAAAACACATCAATATAAAGTTTTTGATGCTTTGTGAATGATAAATTATTTATGTATAGCCTTCTTGATCTTGCCCTTCCGTGCCAGCTTCCGACTTTATGGACCTGAAATACATGCTTAAAATTGTCAACACAAAGGTTGAGTGAAACTCATAGAGTTTGTTTGATGGTTGAACACATTATGTTGGTAGTGTGAGTTAATTTGACTTACACCAAGGTTTTGAAAACAAAACAGATATTATTAGACTAAGCATCATGCAATCAAGGCGTTAACGTGTTCCAAATTTTATTGGAGAAATTGTTGGTACGTGCCCTAGTAGGTAAAATTGCCATTTTACCTAATGTTACTCAAATATAGTGCGCTTGTTTGCCTCTAACGGGCCAACACAAACGGGATTCGTCAATCCCAATAGATCTATTCACAATATTCGCGCCACCTCACATAGTGATTAATGATTCATGATTTAGGGACTTATGTTTGGCAAATGCGGTAACTTAGTGCTAATAAAACAATCGATAAGCATACGCTTTGAAAGCAATGTGTTCGGTTTAAAATAAAGCATGTATCTCCCCAAGGGTTTGTAAAACAATTAAGTAATAAAAAGTGGGCTATGAACTCACAAAGAGTTGATGACGTTAAGTACTAACGGATGTGATGGATAAGTCGGAAGACTTCTACGTGCAACCTAAAATGAAATGTTGCGACTTAAGTTTGGAATAATGTTTTAGGAAAACATAAACCATCCTATATATATCCCTATGTTGATCATGATGTAGTCAATTTTCATTTGATGTTTATAGAAAGATCTTTAATATGTGAAAACGTATTTAGTTTATAGATATCGTACTACCGCTCGGGCCATCATAATTCGAGGTCATGCAAAGAACGCTCGAGGAGCTAGGACACTTTAATTGTAAATCCAAGAACTCGTCGATACGCTTTAGTCAAATGAAACCCTCACATGAAGCTCCCTACTATTGTAGCACTTAGTAAATACAACATATGTTTTGAGTGAAGATTGTTATAACATAAAGTTTATCATGTTTTAATAACTATCTAGTTTTACAAGTTCTCGCTGCTTCAAACAAGCCTCGAGGCTTTAGCCATGGTCTTGCCGTGACTTTGGTCTTGACTACCATGGTCTTGAGACTCATCCTTGACCTTAGCCGTAGCCGTGGTCTTGGCTTATGGCCATTAGGCCTCTTGGTTTGCTTTTAGTTGTGACAAAAGTATAGTTGTGAGACTATTTTACAGTAGCTTCGATTTTGAAAGATTTTGGCCTATTTAAGCGTTTTCAAGGTCCGAGCTTCTTTGGTATTGAAGGAAAACGTCGTTCGGACAACTTTCGTGTTTAACTTTTTATGATTCGGACCATAAGTATGACTTTCAAAATGGCGTAACCAAACAGTCCCCATATGGCGCTTTGGCGCTTAGGTTTCGCTAACTTCTTTTGCCTATAACTTTGACTCGTTTGTCCGCTTTCGGTGATTCAAGTTGCTATGTTTACCTTTTATCTTGTCTACCATATTATGTAAGTTACATAGTCCATATGTTACTGATTTTAATGGTCTCACATGTATAGGATATGACTAGTTTTCTAGTTTGTTACTTTTATGACAATATGTAAATTAAAACAAGTGATTGAGTATATGTACATCATGAATCAACATAGTAACTATATATATAGCATGAAATAGTTAAGATTATGAATAATAAAGATGAGATGATGGTGGTGATAAGTTGCTTACAACTTTTGGCTTTCAAAATACAAAGGAGTAACTTAGTAAGGATAGGACTTTGATTGATCGGGTAAGACTTTGTATTGAGCTAGCTTTCCACACCTTGGCACCCTTGCAAACTTGAAGAGTTGGTGATGAAGTACTAAGTGACTTGAGTGGATTTAAACTCAAGAGGATCACTTAAACTTGCTAGAGATTTGATGAAGTAGCTTGATCTTTGAACTTCCTTGCATAAACTTGGAGTTTATAGATCAAATGATGGAAGATGTGAGTGGTTTAGGTACGAACGACCAAAATCAGTTTGTGAGTGAGTTTATGATGTATTTCACTTCCTATTTATAGGAGGGTAAGTTTAGTTAACCATATATTGGGTTAATTATTAACCATGGTTAAGTTAGGACACTTGTAATGATCAAAATGATGCATGCTTAGGATCAAGCCACATAAATGGTGACTTCCCACCCTTAGGTCGGTTTTAATGAATGACAAGGCTTAGATGATAAGCCTTGGTCTTATCTTGAGGTTTAGAGTAAGTTTTGGTTCCGTTAAATGCCAACCGTAAGTTGTTAAGCCATAAACGTACAACCGGTATCGTAAAATACGAAACTTACAGGAATGATGAGACTCATCATTATACTCCATCTAAAAATATAAAATGAGTGATAAGTCTCATTGGGTGCAAAACGCTGCTTAAAGCCGGAAACACGGGTCAAAAACGCGTAAAACGCAGAATCGAAAACGAAAATTCCAAAACTTGTGGAATTGTCATAAAATGGTAGAAATACATATTTCTAATGTTTATATGGTTTATCGGACATATCGGGATGTCCGAATAACGTTTAACCCTAAAGTAGTTCTCGGACACGGTTTCGGAAAACGGTTCGAATGGATTCAACGTGCGCCGTCAGGACGACTTGTCGAGTTTATTTATCTTGTCATGATAGTAAAATAAAAAAAAAATATTTACGATATGAATAGTGAAAATGAATAGTAAATGTGAATAGTAAAAGTGAATAGTAAGTTCTCGAAAATGAAAAATAACCTGAAAATGCGGGTGGTTACACAAGTAATGTTTTGTATATAAGATAATAACATGATAAAGCATGCCAAATGAATGTATACATAAGTCATTAGATATAGAGTTAGAATCCATTATGTATGGAAGCCTACTGTTAATACTAATATATGCAAGAACAATCACTAAGATTATTGAGGGAAATGTTTAACCTATTTTATATTATGATGACGTCATGACAATGCATGTATCGATTTGTGATTAAGTAGGTAATTAGTAAATTTAACCTGTTATGTTCAAGACCTAAAGTAGAATGAATGAATGAATTGATCAACTTATTGTTTCAAGTTGCGGATATTAGTAAGTTTAGGTATATAAGTTGATTATTAATGTTCAAAGTAATTGCTCGATGCGGATATTAGTAGTAGATTCAGGTACATTAATAGTAGGTGCATTTGTAATAGTATATGCAGGTGCGATGAAAGTAAAACCTAGTAGTTCAGAGTAATCGCTATTTGTTTAATTTGTAGTAGTTGATTTAGGTACATTTGTAACAAGTATTGTGTTACAGGTGGTGTCGCGTCTAAGTATACTATTGTTCACACTTATCGCTACTTGGGGATATTTATAAACTGTTAAGTGGTAGTGGATATTAGATACATTTATTGTTAAAAGTTGTCGCTCGTAAGTATATTATTGTTTAATGGTAGTTGTCTACTAGTAGGGTTAGCTACATTTGTAGAAATCAACTACATACTGCAGGTAATTATGGTAAACAAATACAGATTCTCCTACTGATAGACTACTTATAGTAACTACATACTGCACTTCCATGTTATATCAGTAGGTGGGCTCCGAATCGATGTTATTAGTTTAACGATAGTAGTAGATTCAGGTACATTTGTAATAGTAAATTTAGGTGCATATGTAAAGTATTGTTTAATGTTATCACTCCTTGCGGTATTACTTGTTTGAGGTTTAGGTACATTCGTAAAATGCTTTTTAGTGTTGCTGTAATAGTAAATTCAGGTGTACTAGTAATCTGATTTTGCCAAAATTTTAATTAATGATGTTATTTGTTTGATTATTTTAAGGTGATGGAAAATTCTCGTCAAGATGTGTACTCGTAGGGGGAAATCTATAAAGAACTGCAACTCATGGGTATGAAACATGCTGACATACTAAATGCATATTTTTTTCTCCCTTGAAGAGAAAATGGTCGTCCTAAAAACGAAGAATCAATGATGGGTGCTATGGAATGAAGAAGCCTTGTTAATCGCAGTCGTTTTTGTCAACTATGAAACATACCTCTATTTGATGTTAATCTGGGTGCGCCACAGCCAGAAACTCGATTATTTAATGAGTCGATTGTAATTGTGTTAAGCCGTTAATGGAACATATAGTTGATCTCCTTGTTTTATTGCATTTCTAAACATTTGTCTTAAAAAAAGATTGTTAACTTTTTCCTTTCACCTGTGTATATAATTTCTCATAATTTTCACGTGTGAAAATATTATTACAAAACTTAAATAATCGTCAATTAAACATCAATATCTACTATTTTGCACTTCTAGTATAAAAATACGCTAGTAAGATCAAGTTTAAATCCTTGCTCATAATTTTTACGAATGAAGATATTTTACAAAACTTAATAATCATATATTAAACATCAATATCTCATATTTTTGCACCACTAGTATAAAAATAGGTGGTAATAACAATGTTTCAATCATTGTTCATAATTTTCACGTGTGAAGATATTCTTACAAAACTTAAATAATCGCCTATTAAACATCAATATTTTTAATTTTGCACTCTAGCAAAAAATTACGCTAGTAAAAGCAAAGCTTCAATCCTTGCTTATAATTTTCATGTACGAAGATATTTCACAGAATTTAGATAATCATATATTAAACATTAATATCCCCCATTTTACATTTCAAGTAAAAAAAAGTACGCTAGTAAAATCAAAGTTTCAATCGTTCATAATAATTTTCACGCATGAAGATATTTTTACTAAACTTAAATAAATATCTATTGAACATCAATATCTCATATCTTTTGCACTTCTAGCATAAAAAATACACTAGTAAGAACAATGTTTTAAATCATTTTCATAAATTTCATGCGCGAAAATATTCTTGCAAAACTTAAACAATCATCTATTTAACATCAATATCTCTAATTTTTGCACTTCTAGTATAAAAAAACGCTAGTAAGATAAAGCTTCAATCTTTGCTCATAATTTTCACGAGCGAAGATATTCTTACAAAACAATAAATAATCGTCTAATTAAACATCAAATCTCCCATTTTTGCACTTCTAATGCAAAAGTTACGCTGGAACGATCTAAAATTCAATCCTTGCTCATAAATTTCATGCACGAAAATATTATTACAAAACTCAAATAATCATCTATTAAACATCAATATCTCATATTTGAATACTTCTAGTATAAAAAATACGCGAGTAAGATCACAGCCTTATTCCTTGCTCATGAATTTCACGCGCGAAGATTTCTTACAAAATTTAAATAATCGTCTATTAATCATCAATATCTCCTATTTTTACATTTCTAGTATAAAAAATATGCTAGTAAGATCAAAACTTGAATCCTTGCTCATAATTTTCACGCGCGGAGATATTTTTACAGAACTTAAATAATGGTCTATTGAACATCAATATCTCATATTTTTTGCACTTCTAATATAAAACATACGCTATTAAAAACAACTTTTTAGTCATTCCTCATAATTAATACATGAGCATATATTTGTTTCTTCACGGGTGAATAAATTTTCTTCCCTATTCAATTGACGCACATTTATACATGAACATATATTTTTTTTTCTTCACGGGTGAATAAACTTTCTTCACTAGTAAATATACGTATATCTATACATGAGCATATATATTTTTTTCTTCACGGGTACATATACTTTCTTCAGTAGGATATAGACGTACATTTATACATGAGCATATATATATATATTTTTTTCATGGGTGAGTTAACTTTTTTCACTAGTAAATAGACGTACATTTATACATGAGCATACATTTTTTTTCACGGGTGAAAAAACTTTTTAACTAGTAAGTAGACGTACAATTATACATGAGCATATAATTTTTCTTCACGGGTGAATAAACTTTCTTCATTAGTAAATAGACGTACATTTATACATGAGAATGTATTTTTTTCTTCCCGGGTGAATAAACATGAGCATATATTTTTTTCTTCACATGTGAATAAACTTTTTAACTAGTAAATAAACGTACATTTATACATAAGCATATTTTTTTTCTTCACGCGTGAATTAACTTTCTTCACTAGTAAATAGACATACATTTATACATGAGCATATATAATGGCATTTTAAACAATTCCAATACAAAACTGGCTGAATGAAAAGCAGTGTGTTTCTAGCATCTTACAATTGCATTATCCTACCTATACAAGAATCCATATCTTTGTGCAAGTCAGAATTCCTGTCGTGTTATATAAACATTTGTAAGCAAGAAGTGAATAGAATAAAGCTAAACCGAATAAAAGGACAAATATAGACTATTTAATACACTAAAGAGCTCTATGAAACTGGCAATTCTTGATCTTTTTGTAGCTGCTAAACAAGAATGGCTGCAAGGCGAATATGCATGTGATATGACTATTCAAATGTGTGTAGCTTTAAGATGGTAAAAATTTTAATTTGATCAAGTTGTAGAAAAGCAATACACTTGAACTTAAGATTACCTAATGGTGATGATTTCAATTCTGCCCGTGAATTCTGCTGATAGAGTGTCGTGCCATAAGTTTTCGACTAGAAACTTGACGATCATCCTGTAAAACTCATTTCGGTTTTACTAATCCAATCAAATTAAGAAATACTGATGATTAGCACTTGGTCTCTGAACAACAAAATCTTTGCAAAGACATGATGTTTACCAACAACTCAGCGAGGGCCTTGTACATTAAAGCTTATCTATCTGTTTTATGACAACTTTTGTAATACATAGCCATTGTTACTATCCGAAAATTGTTATTCATGCAATTCGATTTCATTTAGCTTTTCTTTATCTAATCACTATTTGAGTGTTACTAATACCTTTTTATCTTGATTTATTAACAACAGTAGCCTCCCTTTCAGCTGACTTTTAGAGAACGTACACAAAGGTTTAATCAATTTCTTTTAGTGGAGCAAAGACTGAGATCGCAGCAAATATCATATATCTGCAGGTAATTTTTGACAAAAATCTTGAATTTTGAAAGTCAAAGGTTTGTTGGATTCTGCAGACATGCAACTGAAATGCATTCATGCATAACCCCTTTTTACGAAAGTCAAAGGTTTTTGACAAAATGCAAAGAAAGCCAACTGAAATGCATTCATGCAAAAAAAATTACAGTTGTCTACGAAATATTACAATTCCAAAAATAACCCTTTTTTACCCGTTACCCAACCCACCCATTTTCTAGCTCTCTTTAATTTAGCCATGATTAAATCCATAGAAAAGAGAACACCTTTCCTAAATGCAACATGCTTGGGTGGGGAAAAAGAGTATGCTGCTAAGACATGACATATTGGCTTAAAAATGCCACTTATGCTGCTATGAATAGTCAACTTACTAGGTGAGGAAAAAGATTAAATAATACTAGCTAATGTCTTAGGCCGTGCTAAGCACGGCCCAGAGAAGTCATTGTTTACTTGTATGGGCGGGCTATTTGTCGTAAACATACAATTAAAGGAGAGATAAAAAAGTTCATCGTTGTATGTATTTGCATATAAAAATAGCACGAAAACTATGACCACAAATATAATGAAACGTAAAATAGAAGGCATGACTAATAAACGAAATCAAATTACAACAAGTCTTAATTACAAGGAGTTAACATGTACGGATTGTTACTTTGACGTATCATTTTGCTACAACTATATAACTTATTCATTAAAAGGCTTTTATAAAAATTCTAGATTTATAGCATATGATAACCTTTCTCAAGAAACAACAAATTTCTATCAAGGCAATATTCTATCAAGTCTCTATAAAACTGTAACCTATAGATATATGTGGTAATACATTATATACATAGCACATTGTGCTCAACATGGTTTACATTTTCAATTACAATTCACATCCTATTCCTTAACCCATCACTTTCGTACAACAATCAACCAACATTATTACTTATTTTTTTAACATAATCATACCATTCCTTGACCCATCACTTTTGTACTCCATCTTAACCACTCTTGAGTCTTGACCCATCACTTTTGTACTCCATCTTAACCACTCTTGTGCTTTAATAGTAATTCATGTCTCATGACAATGGCAAGCATGTAAGCAAAACCATGTGACCATGTTCTACAAAAAAGGGTACAAAGTCTATGTTTTATTATCATATTTCTATTTACTTTTTGTAGTCATTTTCTTCAAGAGTTTAAAACATTTGCTTCTTTGCTTCATAACTCAAGTTTTATTTATTTAATCATTTAATAAGCTTAAAAAATGTTCATAGTTAAATGTTAGTTACATAAGGTAATGATTAGCACCAAAACACATTTTACCAAAATATAAAATTTGCACAATACCAGCATATGAAAAATGGTTTGCAAGAATTTACCAATCAAACAAAACACATTGACGAGTCATAAATTCTTAATATCTCACTTGATACAACCACCATACATAATCTTAGTTTAATTGTCAAATATGAATGTCTTTTAAGCTAGTAACATAATCTCTTGCCTGAAAGAAAAAACATGTGTACCTGTTTTACCAAACTTCACCATAAAATTACAATGCAGCTTATTGATATACTTTAAAGTACCAACTCCAAAAGCATAATATACAAAAAATTAAAGATATGATGTAAATTCATTTATATAGCTAACTGCAAATATAAAATCATCTATTATAATTATCACTAAGAGGCTCAGATACAAATTATATGACTTAATCATAGTCATCCGAAGTCAACTACTATTACTAATATTCAGCAAAAGAACATCTTACAAGTTATTGTATATCATATCATGGGGTTCCACCATCACCACTTTGGTCCATCAAGCTCTTGGTCTACAATTTTTTTGGCGACGAGCGAATGTGGTCTTTTAGTTCTCATGAGTTGTCAATAAAGGCCTTAAAATTAACAAACTTCCACCTACATAACAATAATTAAAAAAAAAAAACACACATCAAACTAAGAAATAATCAAAAAAGAAAAGTTGACACTGGTCATACATACAACAACACTTCAATACTCACAAATTAGAACCACAACAATTTCCACACTAATTTAGTGACTTGCCACCATCGCACAGTCATTGCCGTTACTACTGGTGGCTGAAGTCGAAAGGTCTCTCGGTCATCTTCTTGGGTTGACCTACGGTTGCCTCCATCCAAGCGCCAAAACGCCTGCAAAGGTCAACGGACACATAGATTTACAAAACATGGTTGAAACACACACCAATGTTAATGAAAAAGAATTTGTACTTACAAATTTAAAGCCACATGTAATTGATTGGAGCAAAGATCTACAAAATGAAAGAAAACTTTGTTAGTAAGAGAGAGAGAGAGAGAGAGAGAGAGAGAGAGAGAGAGAGAGAGAGAGAGAGAGAGTTGTGAGTTTTGAGAAAAGTGGGTGAAGTGAGGTGTGAAGAGGTACTGTAATTGATAGGCAAGTGGTACAATATTAAGGAAATGTTATGTGACACGCGGCTTTTTTACAAGATAGATAAGAGCTGACGTGTTTTATTTTTAGGGTCATATAACAATACTTTCTGTTCTTTTTATTGAATGTACTGGAAACCTCAGCAGTGGCCTCAACGCCATCCTGACATCCCTCATAGCCTTGTGCATCTTTGAAAGCATCACTGACATCCCTCATAGCCTTGTGCATCTTTTCTCGATGTTGCTGAAGTAATATAGGATGATAAGATTTTGGCAGATACAGTTTCCATTTCACTTCGGAAAGTTGTGATGCAACTGAGGGGTCCTCAGAAGAATATAGTTCTGGATAAGTGCCCCCAAATGAAATACTATATGTTGCCCGAGCATTGATCTGCATTCATTATAGTATAAGTGAAACAAAAGTTGACATAATGGTTATGCCATGAAATTTACACTTGGATTGTTTCACCAGCCACAATGGCTATACATGGTTATTCCTGAAAGGGAAACACGCATTGGTTTTGGCGACAGAATCCAATGCATTGATGTATAGGAACAAATTTAAAGGTATCATGTATCAGGCTAGTGCATTGATGACTTCACTTACAACTCTAAAGCACCAAGTTGAAGAAATAAAAGATTACTAAATCTATTTATTTGCTTCATTTTTTGTTGATTGCCTACTGCTAACTAGTTAGATGACAAATCTTATTTCAATTCCAGACCCAATGCTTTCTTTACAATTTAAAATAGACAACTGCTCTTTGAAAGATTGCTTAAGAGATAGTAAACAAGATTCACAATGCACAGAAGGTACACACCACATCTAACCGGATTATGTATTGAACAGATTTTCAATGTCATCATGACCGTTTGCATCTGTGCAGGAATAACATTATGAAAACACAGAAAGTAAGAGAAGAAAACTAAACCTAATGGATGGGATTTAGTTAGTTACCTTGCGTGTTATTTCTAAAAGCACATCAGCCTCGGCCTTGGCTACTGAAGCTCTTGCTCGTTGCAACTCATCATTTAGTGGAACAACAGAAAGTGGCTCCACAAGGGTTCCTCATGACAAAATCCAATACAGAAAGTCAGGTTTGAAGGACCACTGTGGAGTGAAAGAGGGCAGTAGCAAGTTCTAACATGTATTTTTTTTAATTTTACTGGCAAACATACACATTTTTGCAGTAGTAAAGTCCACTTGACACTTTGTTGGACAGAAAGAAATATAGAATAGCTAGTTAGGGAGAACATAATTGTTTAACAGCTTGTACTTGATATACACGAATAAAGCTACATGCCCTAATGACATTTAAGGAATCAAAATCTAGTTATAAATAGCCATGTGAATAAAAGGAAGGAATATAAGTAGAGCATGTGATTTACCTTGATAACAATAGACCATCAAAGGTTCTTTTTTGGTCAGTTGCTGATTTTATAGACCATCTTCCATCGGTGTTGCTTACTTCCTAGATATATCGGTTGTGAGGGAAAACCACAAGAGAATGAAACACAGTAAGTTATTGCGACATCTTACCACAGATGATGATGATGTCTCTTTCATGTCATTACTGATTAGACTCTCCATCAATCGGTATAACTGTATGAAACATAGTAAGTTGAATGAATGCAATTGGCAAGACAAAGACAAATGTAATAGGAATGTTGATTGAAATAGTAAGATTAAAAAAAAAACTTAGTCTCAAGGAGGCGCACTTGTTCACGAGAGCGTTTGAGGGTTAGACTCTGCAAAAAGGAGTATTCATTGTCATTATAAGAAGTTGTGATACTAGGATGAATAAAAGTGATTAGGTACAGCTGAATCTTTGACAGAGCCGTTTAGATCAACAAGCTTAAGAATGATTTTGAGTAATGGGCGACTGATGGACATGTCAATGATCTGCATAGGTATTTTCATTTGCATTTTCAATAGATGATGAATTGAATTAAATAAAATTGAAAGAAGATAACAACAACCATATCGACAATAGGAATGAAGCGTTACGGAGTCTTGCTTAATGGCGGAAATGAGACTAGTCTGCAACGAGTCAGCCAGCTGGAGCATGGAGACAAGTGCGATTGCTTCACTTCCATCCACTGGGAAGCCTCGGCGGACATCTTGTATTCCAGACTTGACCTTTATTAGTATTATTAATAAGAAAGAAATAGCATTTGAAAATAATAATCCTAATTGGTAAAACAAAGAAAGAAAGAATGGATACATACAAGTGGGATAGGGATGGAATGGAAGTCCATTTGGATACAGGAATTGTGCATTTGAACAGCAACATTGGTCTCAGCCGAAAGTCGTAAGCAACCTACACATACCAAGAAAGAATATTATATATTATCAAATTACATTCAGAATTTTGTCACTAAACAACTGTGATAGAAGGGACATCTGAGCGCTGGCGAACCATGGAAACATCTATTCCAAAGATAATGGTTGGAATCTTTGAAACTAATGGTATTGAATTTGAACATTCGACTGATAGCAGAGAGTTTATACCACCCGTTTGAAATCATTTAATAATAGATCATACTTGAGTTTCAGAAATAAAAAGCAAGAAACTAAAAATTACTTTAAATTGAATGTAAACCTTTGCATTGATCTTCAGAAGCAAGTTAGTGAGATACTGATCATTAATCCGAGTTGGTGCAATAAACTGTGTAATGATCCCAAAATCCACTAGGCATTTTCGCTTCCATGGACCTGTCATTATAACAAAACATTCGATTAATATTCCAATAAAACAGTTTCTCAGGTAGCAAAAGATCAAGGAAAAGAGAAAACCATAGATGTCAGAATTCTCTCTCTCTCTAGGAGGATGCATAGAAGAAAGTAAGGTGGGCCTGGCAGTGTTCGTTTTATCGCTTCAAACATCATGTCCACACGAATAGGAGCAGGATTGCGCCTAGCTTGATGATTCTCTTCGATCACAGAATGGGGCTCTTCAAGACGCTGCAAGAATGACACAAAAAGTTTGATCTTAACTTAATCTACGATATTTAGTATTTACACCACAATAAAAAGATACAATATGTGAGCAGTGAGCTAACCAACCATTCCTTTAGCCTGAGAACACCTAAGTAGATCTCTGTGTAGGCTATTACAGTCACATCGTGCACAAAAGTTCACAATAGCCCAACGTGAGACCCTCTGTAGGCTTAATAAGTGTATTAAACCTGATAAAATAGCCAAATATTTGCTAAATGGCCAAATTATACCCGATAAAATAGCCAAATATTTGCTAAAATTACACTCATTATATGGGTAGTGTTAAAAGCCTCTAAAGTCTAATGCCGTATTTCAAGCCATCAACAAAATTGAGTTTTAAGTAATTTCTTCACATGTGAAGATATTCGATAACATATTTCTTCACATGTGAGGGTATTTGATACATTATATAAAGCCTCTCAAATATTAATACCTTATTGAAAGCCATTGACACAAACGAGTTTTAAGCAAATTTCTTCACATGTGAAGATATTCGATACCATATTTCTTCACATGTGAAGATATTCGATACCATATTTCTTCACATGTGAGGGTATTTGATACCTTATTTAAAGCCTCTCAAATCTCAATACCTTATTTAAAGCCATCAACACAAAACGAGTTATAAGCAAACCTACTATTCTATTGAAATTCAGAAACGGCGTATATCATTTCATATTTGCTAGATCACATAACTAATGACTACTTTCTTGTTAACACCATCTAGACGGTGTTGATATGCAAAATAATTTTATAAAAAAGCTAGATCAGTTACGACGACATTTCATCGAACACATGGTATGCAATGACAAACCACTGACAAATTAGAATCTTTTTTTTTTATCTATACCTTCATATTCTTCATCAACATTTCAATAATCATCTAAATTATTCATCAAGGTAAGGTAATTCCTAAAAGAATATAAACACTGAATATAACTTAATCTGAACAAATGAATCAAAAATATTTATTATTCAAAAACTTGATTCACACTTACATTGTATCTCTATTTGATAACTTTTGTATACTTCATCTTCTTCATGTTCTAGGTTGAATGATCGTCATTGATTTCACCTGATTCTACTTTCTTCATCATAATCATTGATTTTTCCAAAATCGAATCTCAAAGTTGTAATTATGCTTCTATATCGTTGATTAGTGGACCGATTAATTAGACGACTTTACAATTAGAACTCTTAATTATGAGATTTATTGTTTTTGAAGATGAAGGTAGTGATTGATGGCGTGAATGGTGGTAAATGGCGGTGGCGGTAGTAAGTTGCGGTGGTGTTGGTCGATGATGAACATGTAGTAGTGGTGGAGGTAGTGGTAATAACAGTAACTTTTGGGAGAGAATTGATGGTTTCACACTTTATTTGTGATATCTTTTTATTTTATAGCGGTAAAATAATTTTTTTAATGATATCATCCGTTGGATTGAAATTAAAGGAAGGATCGGATGGATGGCTAGGATTACTTCTCGCTTCTCACAAAAAATATACCTTCTCATTTGAACGTTTATATATATATATATATATATATATATATATATATATATATATATATATATATATATATATATATATATATATATATATATACTAGACAGTACCGCGCCTAGCGGCGTGTGCCCAAACTAAAATTCTGTTGTGCAATGTTTTACGCCTATACATAATTTGTAACAATAATTTTACGGATGATGATAGTTTTAGGTTGGAATAACTTTAAACAATAAAAACTATTTCATAGTTACAACCGAACAACTTTCAAATGACTTTACATGTGATTCCCGACTTTAAATGACTCTGCATTTGCAAGTCTAGTCTAAAGCATGCAAAGCGCTTCTATTTTGGTCCGTTCAGTCATTTTCTATCATAAAATTGTAAGGTATATATAGTTAATATGATTTTAAAGAAGTTAATGCCAAATAAGTTATAAATTAATGCTCCAAGTAACGTTTCGATAAAAATAGCAAGACTATATATTTGCATATCGATTGTTTAGAATTAAATAAATATGCACTCTTTATTATTATATATAATAGTAATAATTCGATCAGTTCACATATCCAACTTGACCGCAATATAAATGAATTTTTAATGTATCCAACTTCCACCATAGAACATACTTCCATTTGTTTATAACAAGTTTTCGGTGCCTACGCTTCGCGACGGGTTAAAAAAATACAAAATCTTAAGAAAACATAACTTATAACTTTTGTATTAAAATATTTATAGATACTTAAAAAGGCACACAATAAAATTTATATTCATCACAATTTTTTGTAAGAAAGATACATATGTTTTGTGTATCTAACACACTATACAAATTGGTCACTTCTCAACTCTCTAACTCAAAGCATAGCTTATTAACTAACATTGTCACAACCAACACCCACTACCTCATTGAAATTTGGTGTACTTTTAGTTTGCTACTCCTCCATCCCATTTCTATTGTTCGCTTTGACTTTGACCAGCTCTTTCTTGTTCAACTTTGACCATTAATATATTTATTTATGTTATATAATACTTGATGAAAATTATACCAATAAAAAATATATTTAAAACTCAATACATTCATATATTTTTCATCAAGTATTATATAACACAAATAAAAATAATTATAGTCAAATTTAAAGTATAAAGACTAAAAAAGTCAATAGAGGATAATAATTTTGAGACGGAAGGAGTATTATATAAGAACACATAAAGATGTCATTGCATAGTCTACAAAGTACACTAAAATGTAAAATTATTATTATACGAAAATTTTATTACGGGGTACAACACAACACATGAATAAGAAAACTAAAGTGGACTTGACAGTTGACATATAACAGTTAGGAAGAATTCCATATTTACCCAACTTAAACCTCATGATTCCATATTTCCCCAAAACATAAGTTTTTAATGCATATGTACAATGCTTTTAAAGCATGTGTTTGGGAAATATGGAATTATGAGGTTTAAGTTTGGTATATATGGAATTGCCCCTAACAGTTAATGCTAACTTACTACATCTACCATCTCTCTTTGACCTTTACACTCATTTGATTTCCAACCACAATTGTTGACTCCTTTCCTGCGGCATTTCATGAATCTCTTTTACCTCAATACATGATCAACATCTTCATATCTTCTACGAGTAGTTTTCAATGACTTTCTATACATTATTATAAACATATCAAGAATTTGCATATCTTTAAGCTTTCAACCTTTTTATAAGTTAATATAAACATATCAAAGTGAATATTATCATGCGTCCGAAAATTTGTAGCTCAAGATTTCTTCAAAAACAACAAAGCATCAAGTATTCAATTATTCATACATCATGTCCGCATATTCTTCTCGATAGTTTATAAATTGTCTCATCTGTTATATATTCATACAAACTCGAAACCATCATCAAATCTCACCCACACCCAAATCACGCATCTTTGCTCGCCATCGCCACACAATCTTCACCATCATCAAATCTCATCCACACCCAGTCACACACCTTAGAAACCCATTTCCCAAACGCCATTTAACCACCACAAAAATAGATGGCCAAAAAAACTATCAGAGATCTTCAAGGATCTAAAATCAACCAAAGAAACTAAAACCATAAACTATTGAGTGGATCTTAACAAATATCGCCAAACACACTGAAACATCAAACATAAATCACAAACATACCCGAAAACCACAAACTCTGAGATAGATCTTAACATATCTCCAAAACAACCAAACACACTCGAAACCACCAAGCACACCGAAAACCAATAAACAAACCAAAACCGCTTAAACAAACCGATACCACCAACACATGGAGGAACCAAGGAAAGACGGTGGTGATTAGGGTAATGGTGGCGGCAGAATGAGGGTTATGTTGGCCTTTAGGTTAGGTTGAAGAGATATATATGAAAGAAAGAATGCAATGTGTTTTGTTTTACATTTTTAGTGTGTTGGTTTGGTGTGTTAATTTATAAGTATATTGTGCTTTTGAAAGGCGGATCATTATAATTGAAATGTAAGTTACACAAATTTTTTTGAAATGGGTTGTTACAAAATGGACAATAGATTAAGACACTTAAATTTTCGCTTTGTAGCTTTAAATTATATGTGTATGTATTGAATTGCAAAATTAATATAATTGTTAATCCTTCCATTAATAGTAAGTGTTGAATCTGAATTTTAAGCCTTGCCATTTAGGAAATGTCCTAAATATATTATAAAGTAGTATATATATATATATATATATATATATATATATATATATATATATATATATATATATATATATATATATATATATATATATATATATATATATCTATACTTTCTTATAAAAGAGCAATAAACACATCCTAACTCCAAGCCTTACACCAACCCCAAATTTAAGATTCAGCCACCCAAACCTAGCCCCGAACCTGAGAGATATAAAAAAAAACCCAAACACACAAACTCTCAAACACGATAATCTGCACTCTCTCTAAAACACACATTACCACAAATCTCTCTCAAAAATCTCACACATACTAACTCTCAAATCATGTCACCATTAACTACTCCACCGCCACGCCCACCTCCACCATCATCGTCACTACCACCACGACCACATAAACCAAGCCACCACGGGTTTTTCAAGTTTTTAGGTATGTTTTTAGTTTTTTAATAGATATGTGTATATTAATCAAGTTTTGAAAGTTTTATTTTATAGATCTCAGTTTTTACGATATTTTTGATATTTTTTACAGTCGCCGCTTGTCCGTTGCCTTCTCCGCCATTGTGGTCGCCGGAAGTATCTGTTTCTACCGGAAAAATTGTTGCTGCCAATTTACATTTTTAGAGTTTTTTCAAGTTTTGATGCCTTTTTGTAAAGATTTATGTTTCTTTTTCATGTTTTGAAGGTCTTTTATAAAGATTTATGTACTTTTGAATCATTGAAGTTTCAACTCAGAAACTTTTATATAAAGTAACATTGTTCTCTTTTTTTCAGAACCTTCACTACCGATCTTCAAGTGGCATGGTTTCGCTTTTAATATTTGTTGGTATTTTGGTATAAAGTTCACTTGTAAAATATTTATTGGTATTATGTTAAAAGTTCTTTATGTAAATTTTGTTTCAAAGTGTGTACACGTATAGTATGAAGTTTCTTGTTTACTTTGTTGGGTAAATTTGTTTGTAGACTTAAGGTAGATTTTTTTTTGGTTACAAGTCTGTAATTATTTTTTTGTTAATTTATGAAGATTTGTCATAAAAATTTGTGTAATTTTTTTTGTTAGTATATGAAGAGTTGTCATAAAAATTTGTGTAAATTTTATTATAAAATTTACTTTAGTTTTGTTTTTATTTTTTATATTTATGTATTTGTGTTTTTTATAGATATGATTTTTTAGTATGTTTCTTATATATCTTTTTTTTTTTTGTTTAGTTTTTTTTGTGATCTATGTTTCTCTATGTTATGTACGAAATGTTGCTTTGACCGTGACCAAAATATTTTAATGTACGAAATGTTTAGTATGTTATGTAAAATTGTAATGTAAATATTTAAATACGTATAGGTTATGATGACTTTTTAGTAAAGTTATTCGTTTTGTAATGTAAATATCAATATGATAACTTTTAATATCTTGAAGAACGGATTTTTTGTCAGAACAATGACAACTCAAGGACACTAGAATTGAAAAAGATAAATATAGTCTGACAATTGCTTTGAGCAAACAAAAGAATCTTTTGACTAAGAGAACTCCCATCCTTCACCATAATAACGCCGTTAGGCACGGCGTTAACGCCGTTGGTGGGCGTTGCCCGATGGAGATGCATTGTGATAACGGCGTTATAGGGGAGGCGTTGTGTAACACCCCAACCCGACAGGGGTAGAAGTGTCCTGATCACGGTGTCATATCGTAACATACAAGTAAAATTTTCAAGTCAAGTCTTTAAATAATAATGTACCAAGTCATAATAACCAAAGATTTACAAGGAAATTACAAAATCCAAAATGTCTAAGATAAAATAAAATCTCAAAACCCGCAAAATAAGTCCAAATAATAAGGTAACTAGGGTTAGTCCACTCGGATAATCCAACTCTCACCCATCAAAGCCCATCTTCAAAACCTAACACCGCAGCAGAAAAGAAATGCGGTGAGCTTAAAAGCCCAGTGAACAAATATAACAAAGCGAAAGCTAAATAAAATCTGAAATGCAAATTGAAACAAAGGAACGGATAACAAGTCGTAGCGAAATGAGAGTAATGAGTCAAAGAAGATCCTGCAGAACACAATTATACAGATATCCAAAACGAACAGACAACAAGGAGAGCGAAGGAAGCAAAGCATCAAAGACATATAAACAAGCACATACAAACCAGACATACAAGAACTGTAACATAAGCAAACATAGCAGGCATAGCATCCACACAACGTATAAGTCATACAATCAATTCAGGAAATCAGGAGACATACAAGCCAATCAAAAGTCTACAGAAAAGCGGAAGCAATTAATAATAAGTGAGCATGGCAATTCACACAAGTCAAAACCCTTAGTTGAAAACGTAATCAGTATCATAACGGCAGTCAAAAACATGGCAGTCATACGTAACAAGTAGGAATACAATACGAAAACTATAATTAAATGAATTAGGGACATAGCAGGGCAATTAAACAAGTTAACAAGCCAGACGTCATAAGTTGAACCATTTACCCAAGCAATCGGTAGCATAGACAGAAATGTAAACATGGCAGGTCAATCAACAAGCAGATAAGGATACAACGGATAGTCATAGTCCACGAGATTTCAGAACGAAGTAAACATAATAAACAGACAAAACTAACGATTTCACACAAGTACAGTTACCAGGCAAATCAAAGGATCACATAACAGTAAGATAGCATATCATCAGATGACAACAGGTAAATCTTATATCGCATACATATATATCATACAGAGTAATCAGTAGTCATATAAACATGAATATCATAATCGAATCCAATAACATATAATAACCCGATGCGTGAATGGAATCATAGTGCAAGTAACGTAATGAAAGTGTGATGGATCAATGTAATGGAGTATCTATATCTTGGTACAAGTAAATCATATAAGGGTATTGAGTAATGAACAAGTAATCTGATTATGGTGCGTTGGGGAATACTGAAGGTACAATATAGGTTTATCAAAAGTGTAAGGGTTATCATAAATCTACCCGAGCCCGTAAACATATCATATCATATCATAAGTAGCCATTGTATTCGGAGGGTGACCTCGGAATACCATACATAATATGAGGGAGACCTCAAGAACAAATGGAGTAGCTAGCTCCCGAAATGTGAATATGCGGATTGCACCGACATCATTCACCGATAAAGCTCCAATCGATTAAATCCTCAAACATATCAAATCTAGGATGCATCCATACGCCCGAACATATAATGGCCAAATCATATACATATAGTGAGCTCATAATCATATCAAAATGGGGACGGTGTGCAACATCACTGTGCACACCGGAGTCATGCCATTGGTGCATCAATGACACGGTCAGTTACCTTCCGACTAGGAACACATATTTGGCTCGGGTATTAAAGGCGAAGGTCAAAACATAATCATATCATATCATAAGGGTTCATATCAACGCTCATATCAAAGTTCATATCGAATTCATATCGAGTTCATATCAAAGTTCATATCAAAGTTCGTAATCATAACCAACGAATATCATAGCGAGCAGAGTCATATCAAAGGATTATGTCTGAATCATATCAAAAGGATCATATCATAAGGAAATCATAGCAAAGGAATATCATAAGTGAAGCAAAGTCAAGGATCGAATGGTTATGAGAAATCCCTCACCAAAAGGGATAGAATATCTGTGCCTTATTCAAGCAATCAACAATGAAAGTAAAGTCAAGAAAGGAGATCAATCGCGTCGCCCGGAACCTATATGAATTAGATAACGTTCTATAAGAATCCGAAACACTTGTTTAAGACGGCTTTCCATTTTTAGCAAGTTTCCCATTTTAGTAATCTTTCCATTTTAAGTACTTTCTATTTTAGGAAACTTTCTATTTTAGGCAGGTTTCTATTTTTAGTAACTTTCCAGAAATAGCAGATTTCCATAATTAGTACCTTTCTAAAAATAGCAGGTTTCCATATTTAGTAAGTTTAGTTACTTATCTCAAGTTAATAAATGAAAATAAGTATTATAATGCTTTTAGGATCATTTATGACAAGTTACAAAAGTTTAGGGTTTAAAATGTCAATATTGCAAAGTATAGGGTTTAAAGTGTAAATATAGTAAGTTTACTCATTTTACTCATTTAATCCATTTAGTTAGTATATTAACAAGTTAATCCATCAAGTTTTATAATTTACAAAACAACCCCTTCATTTTAATAATTCGACACAAACATTATAAACCCTAGATTTAGGTATAGTTAACGAATCCGTTTCTAAACCATTTTAACTCGATTAATACAAGATTACAAGACATCCTTATGTGATACATTTTAATTGAGACACCCTTTTACCAAATCCATTTTATACGCCCATTATTAAATCAAAACACACTCGTTAATCATTTGTTACAATTCCTTTATCATATAATAAAATCATATAATTCATAAGCTCATAAAACCCTTAACCAAATATACATATGTCGACCAAAAGAAAGATTCAAATCATTTTCATATTCATATTACATACCTTATTCAATTATAGAGATCAAGATTCAAGGTTTTATGTATTCATGTTTCATCATTTTATGTAACAAATATACTTATGATTTTATGTGATCCATTTTATGTTACAAGCCCTCGAATATATATATGCCACGAATTTGATTAAGAAACAAAGAGGAAGAGATTCAAGATGACGATATCGCTACCCTAGTAGTGTGTACGAGACAAGAGGACAAGAATCAAACCACCAAAATCAAACCAAGCCTCCTTTGGCTATACAAAACCCCACGGCCACAATATATACCCACGTCCAAGCTTCGATTCGACCCAAACAAAATCACCACGTCCACCAATCGATTACCCACGATCACGAGCCTCCTAGGAACACCTTTGCTTGAATGATTTTCGTATGGAATGGAAGAAAAATTAAGATGCCGCCACTATGGTTTAGAGAAGGAGAGCTAGGGTTTTCAATGTGTATTTTTGAAATGAAATGAGGAGATAAATGTGATTAATTATAATTGATATGGTGATTAAATGGGGAGAGGTAAGGCCGGCCATCAAGGAGAGTCCAAGACCAAATCAAAACTTTCCATCTTATCATTTTACAATGTATATAGTCCTCTTTCAAGTCTAGATTAATTATGTACATTTTGGTATGTTTATGTGATACTTAGAGTATAATTATTCATGTTCTTGTAATTTATATCATAAGTTACTTACTTACATAATGTAGGAATATTATTAATCATATAACTTGTTAAATGATGTTGACGTGTTTCCCGAGTTGGTAAAATTTTAAGTTGGAGGGCAAAATTGTCATTTCACGCGATTTGAGATTTTAGGGTTTTACAACTCTTCCCCTCTAAAAAGAAAATTTTCGTCCTCGAAAATTGAAATCGCAGGGGTACACAGAGACGAACGAGTTTAAGGCAGACGTAGCAATTCATAGTCCCACATAGATCATACCGATTTTGATTTACAAACGTACTGCACTTATACATAACAGATGTCGATGCGAATTCTCTCAAAGCGCATGCGAATTCAAAACGATCATGAAGAGTGCCAAATAACGGATATAAGCCTTATTCCATTCACGTACCAACCCTGTGCATTTCCCAACACGTCGTATGATTTCAATAAGTTCAAATTATATGATCTCGGTATTATCACGCTTATCAAAGGCCATAATACTTGCATCACATAACAAGCCCTTATTGTCATCATATTCCGTCCCGGTCATGACGAACCACACAACCGATATCACAACAAAACATATACGATAACAAGCAACATACCAAACAGATCGATCCTCATACATACAACATATAACACATCAACCAACTTACCATATCACCAAAGAAGAAGGCCACCAACTTATGTAAACGGTTCCTCATGACTCATTATCAAGATTCAAAGGAAAACTGAGATATTACCCAAATGCCAAAAGATGACGCTTCACGATTCAAACCGAGTTCTGAACAAATCAAGGAAGAGCAATGCCGATCAAAATCACATAGCAAAATATCAAACCGCCACAAACGCATGACAAACAAATCGGAGTAACACAAGTCGCGCCAAATCATATGAAGTAGATGAACCTTCTCACCACCGGTTGAATCTTGTCTTCGTCGTTGCGTCTTTGGTTGATTCGTCCAGCTTCCTCCAAGAAGATCTCGATGTCTCCAACAAAGACGGCAATGGGTGTGGCTTCCGCTTCACGAACCTCTCCAAGACAGGGGATCATGCAAGAACGCAGCTTTCGGCACCATCATCTTGGCTCCATGTTAGTCTCCGCTCTAACGATCGACAAATGGATATCGAAGACAAAATAATAAAATCAATGCGAGAGAAGACCAAAACGGTGAAGACAAAAGATTATCAAGTCAAAACCGAACGACAATCAAAAAGGAATCGAATATATCGAGCATGTACGGAAGCCTAATGTCTACCCAATCCTCACGGTCAATCCTAAGGTCAACAAGACGAAACCTTAGCTCGATACCATAATTGTAACACCCCAACCCGACAAGGGTAGAAGTGTCACATCGGTGTCATATCGTAACATACAAGTAAAATTTTCAAGTCAAGTCTTTAAATAATAATGTACCAAGTCATAATAACCAAAGATTTACAAGGGAAATTACAAAATCCAAAATGTCTAAGATAAAATAAAATCTCAAAACCCGTCAAAATAAGTCCAAATAATAAGGTAACTAGGTTAGTCCACTCGGATAATCCAACTCTCACCCATCAAAGCCCATCTTCAAAACCTAACACCGCCGCAGAAAAGAAATGCGGTGAGCTTAAAAGCCCAAAGAATGATATAACAAAGCAAAAGCTAAATAAAATCAAATGCAAATTGAAACAAAGGAACGGATAACAAGTCGTAGCGAAATGAGAGTAATGAGTCAAAGAGGATCCTGCGAGAACACAATTATACGTATATCCAAAACGAATGACAACAAGGAGAGCGGCGAAGCAAAGCATCAAAGACATATAAACAAGCACATACAAACCGGACATACAAGAATTGTAACATAAGCAAACATAGCGGGCATAGCATCCACACAACGATAAGTCATACAATCAATTCAGAAATCAGAGACATACAAGCCAATCAAAGTCTACGAGAAAGCGGAAGCAATTAATAATAAGTGAGCATGGCAATTCACACAAGTCAAAACCCTTAGTTGAAAACGTGTCGATTATCATAACGGCATAATAAAAACATGGCAAGAATACGTAACAAGTAGGAATACAATACGAAAACTATAATTAAATGAATTAGGGACATAGCGGGGCAATTAAACAAGTTAACAAGCCGGACGTCCTAAGTTGAACCATTTACCCAAGCAATCGGTAGCATAGACAGAAATGTAAACATGGCGGTCAATCAACAAGCGAGATAAGGATACAACGGATAGTCATAGTCCACTTAGATTTCGAACTAAGTAAACATAATAAGCAGACAAAACTAACGATTTCACACAAGTACGGTTACCAGCAAATCAAAGGATCACATAACAAGAAGATAGCATATCATCGATGACAACAGTAAATCTTATATCGCATACATATATATCATACGAGTAATCGGTAGTCATATAAACATGAATATCATAATCGAATCCAATAACATATAATAACCCGAGACGTGAATGGAATCATAGTCCAAGTAACATAATGAAAGTGTGACGATCAATGTAATGGAGTATCTATATCTTCGTACAAGTAAATCATATAAGGGTATTGAGTAATGAACAAGTAATATGATTATGGTGCGTTGGGGAATCTGAAGGTACAATATAGGTTTATCAAAAGTGTAAGGGTTATCAAAATCTACCCGAGCCGAAACATATCATATCATATCATAAGTAGCCATTGTATTCGGAGGGTGACCTCGAATACCATACATATATGAGGAGACCTCAAGAACAAATGGAGTAGCTAGCTCCCGAAATGTGAATATGCGGATTGCACCCACATCATTCACCGATAAAGCTCCAATCAGATTAAATCCTCGAAACATATCAAATCTAGGATGCATCCATACGCCCGGAACATATAATGGCAAAATCATATACATATAGTGAGCTCATAATCATATCAAAATGGGGACGGTGTGCAACATCACTCGTGCACACTGGAGTCATGCCATTGGTGCATCAATGACACGGTCAGGTTACCTTCCTGACTAGGAACACATATTTGGCTCGGGTATCAAACTGAAGGGTCAAAACATAATCATATCATATCATAAGGGTTCATATCAACGTTCATATCAAAGTTCATATCAGAATTCATATCAGAGTTCATATCAAAGTTCATATCAAAGTTCAGAATCATAACCAACGAATATCATAGCGAACAGAGTCATATCAAAGGATTATGTCAGAATCATAACAAAAGGATCATATCATAAGGAAATCATAACAAAGGAATATCATAAGTGAAGCAAAGTCAAGGATCGAATGGTTATGAGAAATCCCTACTGAAAAGGGATAGAATATCTATACCTTATTCGAAGCAATCAACAATGAAAGTAAAGTCAAGAAAGGAGATCAATCGCGTCGCCCGGAACCTATATGAATTAGATAACGTTCTATAATATAGAACAATCCGAAACACTTGTTTAAGACGGCTTTCCATTTTTAGCAAGTTTCCCATTTTAGTAATCTTTCCATTTTAAGTACTTTCTATTTTAGGAAACTTTCTATTTTAGGAAACTTTCTATTTTAGGCAGGTTTCTATTTTTAGTAACTTTCCAGAAATAGCAGATTTCCATAATTAGTAACTTTCTAAAAATAGCAGGTTTCCATATTTAGTAAGTTTAGTTACTTATCTCAAGTTAATAAATGAAAATAAGTATTATAATGCTTTTAGGATCATTTATGACAAGTTACAAAAGTTTAGGGTTTAAAATGTCAATATTGCAAAGTATAGGGTTTAAAGTGTAAATATAGTAAGTTTACTCATTTTACTCATTTAATCCATTTTGTTAGTATATTAACAAGTTAATCCATCAAGTTTCATAATTTACAAAACAACCCCTTCATTTTAATAATTCGACACAAACATTATAAACCCTAGATTTAGGTATAGTTAACGAATCCGTTCTAAACCATTTTAACTCGATTAATACAAGATTACAAGACATCCTTATGTGATACATTTTAATTCGAGACACCCTTTTACCAAATCCATTTTATACGCCCCATTATTAAATCAAAACACACTCGTTAATCATTTGTTACAATTCCCTTTATCATATACGAAATCATATAATTCATAAGCTCATAAAACCCTTAACCAAATATACATATGTTGACCAAAAGAAAGATTCGAAATCATTTTCATATTCATATTACATACCTTATTCGAATTATAGAGATCAAGATTCAAGGTTTTATGTATTCATGTTTCATCATTTTATGTAACAAATATACTTATGATTTTATGTGATCCATTTTTATGTTACAAGCCCTCGAATATATATATGCCACGAATTTGATTAAGAAACAAAGAGGAAGAGATTCAAGATGACGATACGTTACCCTAGTAGCGTGTACGAGACAAGAGGACAAGAATCAAACCACCAAAATCAAACCAAGCCTCCTTTGGCTATACAAAACCCCACGGCCACAATATATACCCACGTCCAAGCTTCAATTCGACCCAAACAAAATCACCACGTCCACCAATCGATTACCCACGATCACGAGCCTCCTAGGAACACCTTTGCTTGAATGATTTTCGTATGGAATGGAAGAAAAATTAAGATGCCGCCACTATGGTTTAGAGAAGGAGAGCTAGGGTTTTCAATGTGTATTTTTGAAATGAAATGAGGAGATAAATGTGATTAATTATAATTGATATGGTGATTAAATGGGGGAGAGGGTAAGGCCGGCCATCAAGGAGAGTCCAAGACCAAATCAAAAACTTTCCATCTTATCATTTTACAATGTATATAGTCCTCTTTCAAGTCTAGATTAATTATGTACATTTTGGTATGTTTATGTGATACTTAGAGTATAATTATTCATGTTCTTGTAATTTATATCATAAGTTACTTACTTACATAATGTAGGAATATTATTAATCATATAACTTGTTAAATGATGTTGACGTGTTTCCCGAGTTGGTAAAATTTTAAGTTGGAGGGCAAAATTGTCATTTCACGTGATTTGAGATTTTAGGGTTTTACACGTTGTCCCCTTAACGCCCGTTATGGGTAGGGAAAAAAAAGTTTGAAAATGTTACAAAACTAGTCCTTGCAACGTTAAGATTTTTAAAAAATTTACATTAAACCCCCTAACGGCTAGTTTTTTTTTTTAAAAAATAAAAATTCAAAAACATTATTTTACCACTATACCCAACTAAAACTCTATTTTTTTCACACTTCCTCTCACACTTTATATACTTCCTCTCACACTTTCATTATTCAAAAATCAAATTCGTTATAACAATGGATCCAAATCAAGTCGTTGATTTTCCTCCGTCTCGGTCGACGAAGACCTAGCAGACTTTCAATTTATGGCGTCCGCGTACAGTATCACCTTCAGTTGGAACAAGGGAAGGCGGTGAATCTCAACATCCTACTCGTCCTCGTACCCATATATATAGTGAACGTGAGCTTGCGAGAGGACGTCGCTTCAACGATTATTTCGTACAAGGTTGTAAGTATTCAAACCGGAATTTTCGTAGAAGATTTCATATGAGCCGGAAACTATTCCTGCAAATAGTTGAAGGTATTGAATCTTATACTTCTGATAATATTCCATATCATTTTAATTACTTTAAGCAAACACGCGATGCTTGTGGTCGAATGAGTATAAGTGCTCTAATGAAGTGTACGTCTGCCATACGCCAATTGGCGTACGGCACCTCACCCGATGCATTTGATGAATACTTGCAAATGGGTGCGAGTACGTCAAAATTATGTCTTGATAATTTTAACAAATGTATTATTGATTTGTTTATGCCGGAGTATTTAAGAAAACCAACATGGGCCGACATTCAAAAATTTATCAACTACATGAAGAAAAACATGGTTTTCCGGAATGCTTGGTAGCATTGATTGCATGCACGGGAATGGAAAAATTGTCCGTTGGCTTGGCAAGGGCATTTTGCTAGGGGTGATAAAAATACCCAACAATTATGCTTGAAGTTGTTGCTTCTCAAGATTTATGGATCCGCATGCATTTTTGGGATGGCGGGAGCAAATAACGATATTAATGTTTTAGATAACTCTCCGTTATTCGACGACCTTCTTGCCGACAATGCCCCAAAAGCACCTTATATGGTTAACGAACTAGTATGAATAGGGTATTACTTGGTGATGGAATTTATCCACAAGTGGGAAACTTTCACAAATCCTTCACGGCAACAACGATGAAAAACATACGTGCTTTAAAAGGAGACAAGAAAGTGCCTAAAGGATATTGAACGTGCTTTGGTGTTCTTCAAGGTCGTTGGGGTATACTACAACAACCAAGCACGTCAATATGAAATTGCTACGATACGTAGAATCATGTATTGTTGCATTATTATGCATAACATGATTGTAAAAGATCAAAATTTGAATTACGTGACTATAACGAATCGGTGGATCCGTCAAGAAATTTGAGGCAACGAAGATGGGTCGAAGATGTGATACTCACAATGTAAGGCAAAAGAAATACACGACCGACAACGATACCCAACTCCAACAGACCTTATGGAGCATGTTTGGCGTAATAATCTTGAACGACATGGACAACAACAAGAGAGCGACGACGATGAATAAGTATTTTCTATGTATTTTTTAACTGCAGGTGTTTTTTTTATTTCGTTGTATTTTTTTTTTTAATTTCGTTGTATTTTTTTTAATCACGTATTGTAATATGTTTTTAGTTTTAATGAAATGTTTGTTTTAGTTTAATAAATGAAATGTTTGTTTTAGTTTAGGGGATGAAATTGAAAATATAAAATATTATTGGTGTTATGGTGTTATTGGGATGTTATGGATGGGAGTGTTTTTTGGGGTTGTTAATGTTAAATGTTAAAGCTGATGTGGCGCTGACGTGGACGGTGTTATTGGTGTTATGGATGGGAGTGCTCTAAAGGGAGAGGGAGTTGATTTGTATTAAGACAAAATTCCCAAAATAAGCCAAAAAGTCTTGCATGGTCCGTTAAATGGTCATTTTTTAGGCCTTTTCCTATTTTGGTCACGTTGATCGCTGACTCCACCCAAATTTTGACACGTGTCATTCTTTTGTACTTTTTTTCGAAAAGTACATAAGAATAACACGTGTCAAAATTGGGTGGAGTCGAGCAATAAAGCATCAAAGTCGACGAGTTGACCGCCAAAAAGAATGACACCGTCAAAATTTTGATTGAAGTCAAGCGGTTGAGCGATCGAGCATGACCAAAATGGGAAAAGCCTAAAAAATGACCATTTAACGGACCATACAAGACTTTTTGACTTATTTTGAGAATTTTCTCTTGTATTAATTGATTAACACATTTTAAATTGATATTTATACTTTCACATGTTAAAAATGTGTAAAAGTAATATAAGAGTATAAATGTCAATATATTTTAATTTAAAATGTGTTAATCAATATGAAAATTATGCACAATCACCTTTTAAAGAAAAATGATAAATAGGCCTAATTAAAGGGACTTAAAAAGTGATATATAATGAATAAATGACTTGTAATTATATATCACTTTTTAAGTCCTTTTAATTAGGTTCATGTATCAAGGCCCTTGATTAAATGAGTAAATAATACTATATAAATTCTAATTTTGCAAATGCAAGATGAGTATATTTGCAGTGATCAAAAAATGATTTAAAAAAGATATATTTTCGTTTCTCGCTTTGAAAATTGACGCATTTATAGCGGCCAAAGGTATATTATTTAAAAGATATGTTTTTGTTTCTCGCTTTGAAAAATTGAATGTGATATTCATTTAGCAATTTTTTTATAAAAGGGTAAATAGTTTTAAAAGGTATCATACTTTTCATCATTTATTTTTGTGGGTATTTTTCTTTCAGATTCATCATTTTAGGATACTATGTGACATTTTTACTCTTCGTGAAAAAATATTTCTATTAACTAAGAGGGTGAAAAATGTTCAAAATTATATTTGCGAAATCATGATTTTGGTTTGACCTTTGATACAAAATGTAGGTTTTTAAAAGATTATATAGCGTGTTTTTAAAAATTGTCAAGTTCAGAATTTTTTAAAGAAATGACAATTTACGTTGGCAAGTTTTAAAAAAGTTGTCAAATTTAAAATATGCTTAAAAGTAATTTAGGCAAACTACATTAATTTAATTTTCAAAATTCTAAAATTTAAATTTCCCAAAAATAAATACACGCTTTATAAATAGTAGACATATGTTTGTGTTTAAACTATGTTTTAGTAATCTTGCCACCTTTATGAACAACAGTGAACACAATGCACATTAGAAAAAAGGTGAAAGGCGATAAAAATTAAATTGGACAGTCAAACTACCAGAAAATCAAACTAGAACAACCGATAAAACCTGAACTCTTCAAAAACTTTACACCGTTGCTGCTAGACGCAGGTAAACAACTATTAAATACAACGCTCAACTATTATTTTTATAGGTTTAATGACTACTGCAACTTAAGACAACGCTATCACAAAAACATTGCAACCTTGCCATCATAAAACTATTGCAGCTTAAAATAATATTATCGGAAAATAATTCCCTTACGCTACAAAAACAATATGTTGTTCACCATCGAAATTTGGTTGAAACCAGATGCTGCTGCCAGACACTATCAAAAAAGCAATGCCACCTTGCCATCAAAAAAACAATGCAACTTAAAACAATATTACTGGAAAGTGATTCCCTTACGCTACAAAAACAATCTTTCGAAAAATAATTCGCCATCGAAATTTGGTGAAAGTAATTATCGATACCATAGCGCGGTAATTTTCGGCTATATATATATATATATATATATATATATATATATATATATATATATATATATATATATATATATATAGTGTAGAGTTATTGTGAGAACCAAATAAATTACGAAACTATGAGAACCACCTTTGTACTCCTAATTATGCATAGTGTATATCATGTCAATGCAAGATGTCATTTATGTAAATATCAGAACTTATTTTAGAAGAAAAATTAAATTAGGGGCAAAGTGGTAAATTGATATCTCCATAAAAATAGCATCCCATCTCCAAAACAGTTACTCCTTTTATTCTTTTCATCTGCTTCTTCTTCACCCCAAACCCTAGCCGCCTCTTCTCCCTACAATCTGTATTTCTTTCTAACCCCAAAAACATGATAAATCAATTAAAGATGATGATGGGTTTTTTTTCCTACTGATCTCGAAAAAACGAGATGATGATGGAGTTGTATTGTTTGAAGTTCTTTGTGGATGGTTTGCTCAGCAAAACTATGATGATAATAAGCGGTTTTGTCAAACCCGCACAAAGTGCTATGATGAAAAACTAGATACTCTAATAAATAGTATCATAAAGAAGCAAATTTCTCCAAAGTGTTTACAAGTGTTCTCAAACATTGCATACCGGTGTTTTGCGAAGAGAGCCAAGAGCGCCCATCGATGGCTGAAATCGTGAAAGAACTTCGAACTGCACTTGGATGTCAAGGTAAATTTATCTTCTCTATATTATACTCCAACGTAATAAATAATAATGAATCTGAATGAGATGGTCTTTAGCCTAGAAATATGTGATTAGTTTATCAAATAATAGGTTGTGGAGTAGTAGGCCCGGGTATATGAAAATTTGTCAAAATCAAACATTTTTAAACAAAAAACTTCAAATGTTGAGCAATGTTTTCATATAATAGAGGTAAATGTTATTGATCAAGGGTTGGAATATATGTCTTTTTATTCTTTCGAAAGGGTTTTATTTTTCGAACCTTCGCGTCTAATTTAATAGTGGTGTAATTAAGAGATTTGCATTGCATAGAATGCCCGGTCTCACATGTAGTTTCAGTTGATGTGCACATGTGTTTTTGAGTGTGCATATGTGTTTTTACAGTTTTGAATTTTAATGTGTTTTTACAGTTTCATGAACTTGTTTCTTTTGTTTAATTTCAGCTGTTATGGAAAGGATTGTGTACAAGGATTAGAAACACATGTGTGCATATGCCTACAAAGAGATCGAGAAATCGAGAGTGGGCAATGAGGAAAATGAGGAAAACACATGTGTACAAAGAGATCGAGTGGCCAATGAGGAAAAACATGTGTAGAAAGTGGCCAATGAGGAAAACACATGTACAATGAGAAAATACAATTTATGTAATAAAACATATTTATGTAATATTTTAATAAAGTTGTTGTTTGTATAAAATTGCATAGATGTATTAATAAAGTTTTGTTGTTTGTATACATACTTATGTAATATTTTTATAGATACATGTGCAAATACAAAACACCTATGCATAAAACGGAAAATACAATTATCAAATAATGCAAAACACATGTGCACACAATGTAAAAAAAAAAAAAAAAATCCTAGAATTACTAGAACTAAAAAAACGTTTTTGTAAAAAAAAAAAAAAAAGTAATTTTACCATTATGCCCTTTTGAATTAAATTATACAAATTAATATAAGAAAAATCGATTGGTTGATCTTTGGTTCTCGCAGCTCTCGCAATTTATTTGGTTCAAAATAACCTTCCCTATATATATATATATATATATATATATATATATATATATATATATATATATATATATATATATATATATATATATATATATATATATATACTAGTGTCAAAACCGTCCGATGGACTGGTATGACTGTGGTTTTATTTTAAGATTTAGTAGAACAAATATATGTTAAAAAGTAATTAAAAGTTATATGAAACGGTTAAGATTTATAACCGATGTTACCATAATTTATAAAACATTGAAAGGTGTAAGTACTTTGATTTGTGGTTTTATTTTTAGGATTTAGTAGAACAAATATAATAAAAAGTTATTAAAAGTTAAATTAAATGATAAGAACTATAATTGATGTTACCATAATGTATTAAACGGCTAAAAGGAGGTAACTACTTTCTAACATTTTGTTCTAAACAATTGCTATTAATCATGACTTATAAGTATCGTTGGCATATTTTATCAACCAGGTTTATTTGACAACCAAGTTTCGGACGTGTTAAAAAACGCTAATGTCGAGCTCTATAGCCCCAAATGTGGAGGTGGCGAAATAGATGTGTTGGGTATGACAACATATATCTCAAAATGTAACAAAATCAACAATATATATCTAAAAAATATGTATGACAATCATTAACATCATATACATATTTGACTTTCTAAGTAAAAGTATGAAAATTAGTCTCACAAGTAACTCATGATCCACTTCCAAACATTCTCCTGGTCCACTTCCCAACATTGTTCCAAATCCTATTTTTATTTATTCCTATCTAAAAGAATACTTAACCAATGAATATATAACATGTTAGTTTGCGAGTTTTAATCTAAAAGTTTATAAATCCAATATACTTTTCCAAATAATATGTATCTACCTCCTTTTGCAGCCACTCCTATGAGTAGTTTTTCACGTGTGACAGAGAAGGAACCGGGCTCTACATGTCCTTTCTAGTCTATCTTTATATCTAAAAATAAATTCCATTGCAAATGATTAGCAACGTGGACCTAAATATTTATACGTTCAATGGAACATAAGGCATACCAATTATTATGCCTAAGTCCAAATGAATTACCATGGTTTTTTCTTTCTTTGCATCATCCTTAACTCGTTCCCATGGTTTGAGTATGAAAGAATAAATATTGACATACTCTTTAAAGCAACTAAATGCATGTTATTTAATCTCATCTTGTTTTCAATGTGATCTTCAATTAAACAACTTATTATAAAGTGTTTCTTGATAAAGGTATAACTATTTGAGCATAAATGCACCAAGACAATGAAGAAGGATTATAGTATTGAAAGTAAGCGTAGGTAAAGTCTTACAATGATCACGATATTTTGAGCCAAAGCAGTTAGAGCTGCTACGGTAATGAATAGATTTTGAAACAGTATAAGTTGTTTCAAATAAGCTTTACTCAAAACCCCCCGTAAACAAATGAATATCTGATATTCATAGCTTTAAACATCAGAAACCAAACACCCTCTTAAACAACTGAGTTTCGAATGATCATAATTGTAATATCAGAACCCAAACACCCCTTAAGTTAAACAACTGAGTATATGATCATGATAGCTATAAACATCAGAAGTACATCTAGACACTATCTCCCACAGTGTGTTCTGTTACATGGATTATCTTATATTGATTGTTTCATATCATGTAACCATTCACAAAATGCAATGACAATTTCCAAACATCCACATATATGATAAGAAAATAATTTTCGGGGGAAAATACCTATTTTCTTACACATTGACACCTCTCAAAAGGAGCTACTTTGCCTCCGAAACTTGCCTTTACCACATCCCTTAGACCAGATTGGAAGTCCGATATGTAAAAATCTTAAAGCAATATCAATTAATCCATGGAAATTGAAACGCTTAGAAAGTGCCTTGAATTTTTGTTGCACTTGCCTTAGCCGCTTCGTACCCTTTTTCGCCTTCTATTTAGCCCATTATAATGACCCTTCACTTCCTCTTTTGCCTGCCACGTGAAAGACTTCACATCATCTTTCACATTTTCCTGAAACGAGTTCAAAAATATCACCATGATCTTAATTAAGAACCTATACAACTTTTGTTTAAATCATGACTGAAAACACTTTTCAGAATATTTGCTAGACTATGTATTATCATTATATGTATCCTACAGATGGCATAATCAGATAATCTACCCTAAAACGCAATCCCAAAGACCTTCTTAAATACAGTCACATGGTCTAATTATAATTTTTTCAACTAAATGACCCATGTTCTCCATCTATTTGAACATGAAATGGTGCAAGAAGATGAATTTTATTACATTTCCCTTGTGGAAGCCTTCAAGCTCGATCAAGCCCAACCTGAACAAAGACACAATTGTGTACAAAAAGAAGTTCAACTAAAACAGGACAGTTTGACTATAAAAAAGTACGTTGAAATCTAATGCAAATACAAAAAAATAATGTTATAAAAAATTCACCTTCATTAGATTTGAAGTTTGAACATGGATGACATCCATCTCTGCTGATTTTGTTTCTCCATTTGCATTAGAAAGCCAAGTTGAGAGCTTTTTCCTTGAATCTGTGCCGAGGGCTTCACACCGCCATCCATGGCTCTGAATGGTAGGGAAAAGTAGAGACGGATACTCCGCCACTTGCCCAGCTGCTTCTAGTGCCTACACCATCGAAATAACGGCTAATGACATAGTTTTAATTTAAAAGGGGTGAAAGTAAAGACACTCTTCAAAATTTATGTTGGGAGTAAATATAGATAGCTTTCATCTTATGTTTAACACGAAATTACAACTATTTGACAAAATTTAAAATATCATTGAATAAAGATATTAAAAAAAAAGAAAATACTGCAATGTTCATGAGGTGTCTCAAAATGGAATTGGAGCAAGTATAAACAATTTGTGTTATGCTAACAGAGACTGTAACGTTTAATTTGACACTAATTTAAGTAAACATGATCCCGTCTGCCAAATCAATGTAATGGGGAATACAATAATTTTGAACATCATATATTTCTGAAAAATCGAGTATTTAAAAATTCATGTGACAGATGAGGAAACATGTGATTAGAGACAAAAGAGATAATAGAATTTACTGAGTCAAGAAGTTGACGGATGCTAATAACATGAGACATGGAGCTTGGTGTAGGAGACTTAGTAATGAAACGGGACAGATCAGAAACAGATGATTCATTGCTTGCGTCATCTTCGACTAATGAATGTGTAGGAAATTCCTGCTAATAAACACAATATTCCAACATCAGCACAACCAAAAAAGAAAAGAGAAGTGAAATCCGACAGAAATAAATATTGCACAAGAATATGTAAATGGCTACCGTGTCAAAAGATAGGGATTCTTTTTAATGAGCAACTCTATGAGAATGATCCAAATGAAGCATTGATTTTGGACCAAACATTGCATCCTCAAGGGTGAAAGTATCAAATAACTGAACACATAGTTCTTCTGCCTCCATCTGATAAAAGTAGACATAGGACACAAAAATCATTAACACCTCATGAATCAAAAAAGTATACAGGTGGATATTTTAACCCATTTTCTAAAGAATATGTCGATTTGAAAAGTTTTAAATATAGGGCACAAAGATCACTCTGCGCATGAACCAACATAACAATTTTATATACCTATATGTTTCTTTTCGCTGATCTATCTCCACTGCTGCTTACTGTAGTTGATGCACTATTTTCACTTTGCCATTCACTGGTGACAATGACTGGCGAAGGCGGGAAATTTTTCAACAAAACCACAATGTCATTGGTTTCAGATGAAGGTCGTAGATCATCAGCATTTGTTCTTCCTTCAGCTTGAATATCCATCAACGCATCCGACACCTCACTCATTGTAGGTCTCAATTCTGAATCATACTACAAACACCTAAAAGCCAACTCTGCTACTGATGTAATCATTGTCATCAATTCACGATTTGAATCAGTCACTAAAACCGGGTCGATTAGTTCATCAACAACGCATCTTTGGATCCTGTTTAAAGCTAAGTTAGCTAAATTGATCTCATCTTTAGACCTGTTCAAATCAACAGCCACCATTGATGATATTAGTTCGCATAAAACTAAGCCAAAGCTGTAAACATCACTCTTATTTGTTAACTGGTAACATCGGTGATATTGGGGATCCACGTATCCTGGGGTTCCTGATGAGCTGTTGAGACATGAGTGACATTATTCGGTATGAGCCTTGATAAACCAAAATCTGCTACCTTCACACAGAAGTTATGATCTAGAAGAATGTTGTTGGTTTTTACATCTCGGTGTATGATGTCATTGGTTGTGAAACGCATTTGCAGTCCACTCCAAACACAATTTGTTCTTGTTATAACCTGAACCAAACACTCCTCATTCCTATTATTAACTCATCTAAACTCATTCTATTTTTGCAGAAGCCTAAACCAAACACACCTTATGCTGCAATCCTAATTAATACACGTTATTTTTGTAGTTACCTGATCCAGAAACATCATGTTCCATATCTAAAGACAGTTAATTATTCGGTCCTAACTCCTAAGGCAATTGATCTCTGATTTTCACAATTTTCCCAAAATACATATAAAGAACACAAATAAAAAAAACCACATTAAAGAAAAAAAAAATAACGGTATACCTGTCGATCAGAGTGTTTAGCTGTATCAGTTTCATTAGCACCATTAACTTCATAAATCGAGTCTGTTGCTGGTGTAGAAGATGCTACATCCTCATTCTCCACACAAGCCTTCTCATCCGACAAAGGTAATTTTTCCACTTCACTCTCTTCAAAACCGGCTCAACAACTTCACTGGAAGTAGGACAATCCTCCTTCGAATCAATCTCACTAACCACAACTGTCTCTTCCTCTACCACTACCGGTGCTACTATTTTCTCCATAACTAAGTCCTTTTTCTCCTCACTCGCATGTGCCACCTCTACCACCAACGGATCAACCTCCTTAACCCGCTCAGCAACAATCGGCACAAGACTTTTAGGTTCAACAATAGGAACCGATTCAGTAACCAAAACAAAAACAAAAAACAAAAAGCATGTTTAGCCCAAAATTATGATTATGCCATCTAAATATGAACTAATGAAAGAATGTAAATAGACATAATGAGGACTCATTACCAACACTCTCGACAGCTTGACTTATTGGTTTTCATGTAGCGGGTTACCTGAACAATCGATTTTTAACATAAGAACAGCAAGGCATATAACCTGATCTTTGGTCCCAAAACGTGAAATGTTTGCCCTTGATTTGTCAACAAATCAGGTTCGGTTTCTGACAGAGAGAGTTAGGACCCCAAACACGTCCAGGAAACTCAATTTAAATGGGGTAAAACTTACAACTTGATTTACCGAGAAGATCTTGATGAGTCATGGGAATTTATTTCTTGTGCCTGAAATCAATTGACTCTGTCGACCAGTTGTTCGCCATGGATCACATATTCCCCTAAATTATCCGCTATAGCTTGTGAGACCTACAGAATATCACAATATTTTTACACTCGAAGATCCTGTCTCTCCATTCTAATGGGAAGGTCTTCCTCAAAATGAAGAGATGATCTGAGTGTTAAATGTTATGTATTGTGATGATCCTTTGATGCTACCAACGACAATGGATAACTTAGGGGAAATCCTGATCCAAAAATCTTTGACATAGTCTACTAACCACATAGCATAACTATTAACGGTGCGACATAGCTTAATATTCAAAGGTGTTCAAAACTTCATATCACACACGCTACAGCCAATAAACAGTTTATTCTTTAAGCCCAGTCTCGGTAATGCTGTTTATCTTCAATTTTGATTTTAAGGCCTTAAGTTAAGACTTAAGTGCCAAACCTAGACGAACAGCTATTTCAAGCAAGAATACTTCAGCATGAGTAATCAAACTCACCTTTAAACAACATAGATATATACAACAACCAGAGAGATCAATAACAGTTGACATCCAAAGTAATATAATTTGCTGGAGCTATGCTAAAATATAGAACATCTATCGGAGCAGATACAATCTGTAATCAACCTGTGATAAAAAAGAGTTGTCTGTCCAAAAAGACCTAAGTCTAATCGAGTGATATTTACAACGTACACCTACCAAAACTTAGTGAAAATATCAGGAAGAAATGTAAATATGTATCATTTGATATATATCACTGATATATGATAACACTTGAGCTAGTGTAAATAACCTAATCATTAGTTTACACCTTTTGGAGCCATCACCAGCGCCATAACTAAACACGAAAGTGTCCCGCTGATCCACCTGTGGAACCATCACCAATTACTGGCCTAAGTAATAGATGGTCCTTGCACACACTTCCCAAACTTTTGAAAGAAGGAAAGTTTAATAAAATGAGGTTGTTAGTGTGGTGGTTAAGGGGTATTGCTTTAACCATATTTTATATTTAAAATTCTTTCATTAACACATATGCTTGTATGAGTTTGAGCTGAAACACTTTGTCCAAACTTTTCGATCTTTATACTAACAATTAGTATGTCAGATCTCATAGCAGAAATTATGTTAATTAAACCATCATCTAATGTTTAGAATAACTTTGAACTAAGATAGTGAAATGAATATGATACCTCTCATTGAAATAATTCTCCTCTTCCCTCTCCAAGGCTTGTTCGTCTACACGTCTTTTATCTCCAAGTGACCCACACCATTTGGTTTGTTGCCTCCTGGACTGCAAGACTCACCTTGTATAACAACAAATATCAAATGAATAAGCATATCCACAGTTTAGATGAGCATAAAGAAAAGAACCTGATCATATCTAACTTTGAGAGACTCAATGGAAGCTAAACTGTCAAATTTCACAAACTGACCGGACGAGGTTTTAACTAAATCTTTTAGTAATATCTTCAAAGTTTCCTACATGAAATCCATTGCGTTGTCAGGTCAAGTGCCAAAAAACATACAACATAGAATAAGACAATCAAGAACTATAAATTCCGGGCACATAAATAAAATACTTAATATGCAATTAATTAGGTTAGGTAGCACAAACACAATACCACACTATTGGATAAAGGCAAACTATGAAACTGGAACAACATTATCTAAAGATGCACAGTTAATTATACGCTTGTACAAAACTGGCACTTCAAGTCCTGACTGCCACATGTCCATACTTCATCCTCATTTTCTAGTTGAAAGCCCGATTGAAACCAATCCCAACTGCGACAATAACCTAGATAAGTCTACCCATTTAGGCTTGAGCCTGGGTCTTTGGAAATATATCTAAATTGAAAGTAGAGTAATAGATATCTGAGTTACACATACGCAGACTGTCGAAGTTACCTAGCGTTCCACAATAATGCAAAGAAGATCGTAATTGAAAGTAGAGCAATACCTGTGATTACTTGGGAGTTCTGCTTGTATTTCATGTGGGTTAGGACTGTAATAACAGGTGACATGAGTTGGTGCACCTGCAGGATCGTGCAACATTTTCGAGACCAGATGATTTTACCTTAAAGATTTTAATAAGAGAATTTGGGCGTCAATTGAATCATGTGTTTATTATTCTAGACATGATAAACAGGAGAAATATGCAAAACTAATTTATCTTCCGACCTCTTTTACTCTCAAAACTTAACAGTCAGATAGGTTTCTCTTGGCCACATCTTGATAGCTTGCTCTTGGCAAGTGTCAGTACGGTTCTATTCCTATCATCCAAAAGGGGCACCAAGGTAGTCTGTCCATGCCTATTTTTCCTTAGAAAATTGGTGTTGATAGCCAAGGATAGAGATTTGAATGACTAAAAAAACTGCAGCCTCTCTAATTGACTCCCTAAATAGTTGGTCAAGTAATCCAAAGTTACCCTACATGGACTGATGGACATAAGTCATGATGTTCAAATGCAGAAACCATAATATTAAAATTAAAGGTTTCTTAAAATATACCTTTTCTTGTATAACTTTTCTCTGATGCGTTTCAAAATCAAATTCTTTGATACTGAATGAGCACTTGTGGCAATACATTTTCATTCGTATGATTATGTTAAGAGAAATCACCTGTAGCAACAACAAATGGTGATAATGAAAGACTAAAAACTTAAATAAACCAATCACAAATCATTGAAGGAAAGAAACATGTTTAATGCAGAGACTTCAAACTCCAGGAAGGTGAGGATAGAGAAAGAGAGTGTTAGGATCTTACCATAATAGACAATTAGTCCATCTCTCCATCATGTCACCAAGATTAACAAATAAATATACCTTTTCTTGTATAACTTTTCTCTGATGCTTCAAAATCAAATTCTTTGATCTGAATGAGCACTTGTGGCAATACATTTTCATTCGTATGATTATGTTAAGAGAAATCACCTGTAGCAACAACAAATGGTGATAATGAAAGACTAAAACTTAAATAAACCAATCACAAATCATTGAAGGAAAGAAACATGTTTAATGCAGAGACTTCAAACTCCGGAAGGTGAGGATAGAGAAGAGAGTGTTAGGATCTTACCATAATAGACAATTAGTCCATCTCTCCATCATGTCACCAAGATTAACAAATAAGGCCATGCACCACAAACTATATTTTAGACATAATATTGATTCAACTCCAAGACTGCTACAGTTACAGGTAACTTAAAGTGTTACACACTTAGCACACATACAAACATAAACTTTCAATGCAATTGAGCCAATTATTTTGCATGCCACAAATGTTTTGAGTTTCTCCATTGAATGAATGAAATAGATATAATTCCTTGTAATGTTAATTAATGACTAATCTTTTGATGCACTTAACTTACATACATCTTATGCTGATTTGAAATTATTCAATTTCAGATTCGGAAAATAAAGGAGAGCTACTTAAATGATCTAATAAAAATGCATAACAATGCCTCATACTTATGCTCTAAGGTCAAACTCAATCACTATATTTCTCACAATATACTGCCACATGCATAATTTTTTAACTCTTTGTTGAGAAGTGAATAATCCTTCTTGCAGGCAACTAATCTGCATGCATCAAATGAGTACCAAAAAGTCAAAACTTATGTGGCAAAGATGATAGGGTTCTTGAGTAACATCGATTTCATTCCAAAACATGACGAAAGCGTTTACAACAGTGTGACTTTAATTGTCAACTATGTGCTCTACTTTAGGAGCTAGAACAGTGGTACTTGTCACAAACATGCGCGGTTCAATTGGTCATCAGTACCATCTCAACAAGTTTCAGGTCTAGAATCCAACATGGTTATATAAGTTATACATACCAAGGAAACCAATCACGGTTTAATTTCTTGAGAATAATACTCCGTATTAGTGTGACCATCTATGCTTTCAATCACACTACCCTTTATGGAAACAGAATTCCCATCTGAAACATATAGATACTCTTAAAATTCTTTTAAAAAAAATGCTAAATCTTTAAGTGTACTTTTATAAATAACTTTTCATTATAGCTTTTATCCAACTATGACCGCATATCAACACCTCCAATGCAAAGCAAAGGTCTTATTTCTGGAAATCCAGATTCCTTCAATGGTATTAAAAACTACTCAATAACTTCATACGTCTGTCTAGCCAACTCTCTAGACGGGAAAATAATTATTCCAAACGGGCCTTCACCTGCAGCAATTGGCATCATAATGTCTTCCTGCAATGCCATCATGATCAATGGTAACACGAATACCAATGTTTTTTTCTGAACCTGTAAACGTTATCCCAATCATATCTCTTCCTGATAGAATAACAGGCAGGCCTTGAATTTGAATAGGTGTCGGTTTTACTATTCCTTTTTCTTTCAACTTTTCAAAACAGGGTCCGGAAATCTATGCCTTTAAAGTTTTTAATCCGCGGCGGGATTTCATCACCATCAACAATGATATACCATTGTTTCCTGATACTGTCACAAGCTTTTTGAGACATACGTCTTATAGGCAAAGGTGGCTTCCATCCCGTTGGCAAAGGCTCCAAATAAGTGATCCCATTTGCAAGCTCACGAACCAACATCAATTTCTTCTTTTCTGTTTCATCTCCACTTGTTTCGCCTTTTCTGTTTCGTCTTCAATCGCTGAAGCTTGAACCTTACGATGAAGAAACTTTTGTGCCTCTACTGCCCTTCGCTTAGCAACGGGGATATATTCCTCATAATCATTGTCGTTTTCCATATCCTGTAAGAAGAAGCTCTAAACATATAAGCAATGTATTCAAAATCAACAATCAAACTTTAACCTACAGTTATACTTACACTAACAACTAATATGATAACCCGGAAACATCAGCAGCAATATGGTTGCGTTTATGCATTTGAGAGATATTACATCATGGTCGGTAATCAAACTCTTTGTGGCAGTTCTGAAATTCTGTTGTTGCAGCCCTTTAGGGCGAAAGATCAAATCGATTAATACATTGGCTAAAAGTTTTTCAATCTACATTAGCATGCTTAAACTTTTTCAATCTACATTAGCATGCTTTGGCTTAAACTTTTTTAAATCTACATTAGCATGCTTAAAATAACATGCTGCAATCCAACGATAGAACATGTTGTCTATAAAATAATGTAAATAAACTTGCTATCCACTAAAACTACATGAGTGAAGGTTCAAAGTTATTTTTAAGCATGCTAATGTAGATTGAAAAAGTTTAAGCTTTAAACAATAATAAAAATCAAAACTTTAAATCATAAACACATGAATTAAACAAAAGATATATTATGGATATACCCAAAATAATCCCTATCCAGCAAATGGTATGATGACGACGTCCTCATAACTTATCGATCAACTGCAAGTTAAACATAAAATGCATGCATGGTAGAAAATTAAACGTAGCCATCATCAAGTTTATAAGAAAACAAACCTCGTAATCAATCGTTATTGAATTGAATACGGAATAGAGACACTGATTAATGGATGCTTATATGTGTTTTAGGGTTACAGTTTTTGATATGCAGAAGAGATAATTAAAAGCGACTCTAATTTTTTTAAGGAATGATTTATATTTAATTATCTTATTATTAAAATAGTTCATAATTGGTAGGTTTATAGGCATTTATAGATTATAATATGCAATATAATTATCAAAATAACTTGTTGCCTAAGTGGTAAACACACAAGTTATTTATACTAATCCTACAAACAACCCAAGTTCGAATCTCACAATGGACATTTTTTACTAAATACGAATTTTATAAATAATTGCTTCAAAAATCCGAAAATTCATACATAAAATTAGAAAATTAAATCTTAATAATTAGGTGGATAAAAACATTGCTTAGTTGGACAACAAATGCTTATGTGGCATAAAATTGGATTATTTGGCATTAAGGTGGCATTTAAAAGAATAAAAAAAAATGCCACATAAATATAATGATATGATGACATGGAAATATGACTTGGCATTATGGGATGCCAAGTGGCATTTTATGTGGCATGCCTCCTCTTATATATAATGTATATATATATATATATATATATATATATATATATATATATATATATATATATATATATATATATATATAGATAGATAAAGCCACCCGATGGCGGGCATGACTTGTAATTATAATTTTGATAGGTCAGTTAAGGAAAATTATTTTATAGATGTCGATTGCATTCAATTTTGTTATGGTTGGAAAGTGTACATGTTGAAAGAAATGATGATAAGCTAATTCCGAATACGTGAGTTAAGCAAAGCCAATCCAGTATCTTCTCCTATTTTGAGACCAACTACTATCTTAGAATCACTCAAGTTGTTATGAGACCAATTCTCGCAAGGTGTACAATCAAGGTTAAAGCACGTACAAAGATTCATACCCGTAAAATTTCATACACCAAAATAGAAACAATCAATTTATCAATATTAAATGAAGCCGATATGGATATAAATAAACCTTGAATTTTGAGTGGCGAGATTGTGAAGATGTTGCAAGGCCGATGAGGTTTTCCACACCCAACCTAACAACAGAGTAGGATAATGAATTTCCTCATTGAATCTCATTGATTAGTTCTTTCAAAATATGATATAAGTATGTAAAAATTATCGTCGAGTCTTGGACCGGTATCAGACCGTAAATCCAGTAGTGGGTGATTTACAAACTGATGGCAGGAGAAGGTTGCTACTACATCAAATTATCTATCAAATTTTCATTAAATATCATAAATCAAACAAACAAATATCGCTGTTATTTAAGGTTGCTACTGCATCAAATTATCTAATGATAAATACTTACACTAAAGCCTCATTGTCCCTTTTAATCGCATGATGACCATCATTTCCTTCACCAAATTCAGTTTAGGTTTTCAATTGAGATGCAGTAGGTTTCGAAGCCCGCCCAACGGGCGGCCATGGCTTATAAGCCAGTCGGCATGAATTATAAGCCCGCCCGATGCGCGGGCATGGTATAACCATGCCCGATGGGCGAGCATGATATAACCATGCCCGATGGGCGAGCATGTCTTATAATTATCGTTGGAATATTTTTCTATAGTGAAAGAAGGTAGTAAAATTACATTTAAAACATATTCCGTAGGTAATAATCAAATATGACATGATCAACTGATACCAGATTTAGTGATACCGTCAATGTATACTTTATAGTCTTACAATAAGGAAAAAATCAAATGTCATGTTTTGCATTTGTGTAGGAATGCAATAAATACGTACTTAAAACAAAAAAAATCGATGCTAATATTATATAACTAAGAACACATGTATAACTTAATTATTATTAATTATATCGAGTTTTTTTATATTGAATCAAAAAGACTAAAACATCAAACATCGTCTATGTGGTTGATGACTTATTTTAACAAAAAAGTGAACCCAACTTATAGCCCCGGGAAAAATCCGTAACAAAATCTTTTCATTGTCATGTGCATTGTAGAAAGGGAATTGATACCTACACCACAATTTTTGATGAATGCACCACCATTTATGCATTACGATTATCGGTACAATCACGTAATGCGTAAATGGTGGTGCATTCATAAAAAAATGTGGTGTGAGTATCAACCCCTTTGTAGAAACTATGGACCATGTCAAGCACTCTTCTATATCGCAACCTTTTGCTTTTAACAGGATCCCCGTCATGATATAATAAAGACACCTAAAACAACCCATACAACAACATCAAAGAATCAACCACGTAGACGATGTTTTATATCAAACTTTAATGCATAAGTATTTGTTTTATACTACCTGCTTGACCCTTTTACGCAAAGTGACAAAACCAATCACCTGTTTCATACCAAACAAAGATATAAGCCAAAATTTTTCCTAAATTATAATGTTATTAAGTTGATTTTATGAACTTCTATAAGCTATTAGCTTAACTTGATAAGTTAATAAGCAAAATCTCATCCTATGTCACACAGAAAGCAATCTGCAAACTTAATAAAGTGCCACATACACAACAATGAAGATCACCGTTAAATATTTCAATTATTGTATTGACACACTGTATAGTTTTATTAGCAAGATCAGTATCATTCTTTTGTTGGTTCATCTTGGCAGTAGCAGCAGCTCGTTAAGAACTGGTATGGATCTTTGTTTTAAAGAAACAAAAGCGTTTAACTTCAAACCTGCCTTGAGTCGTCGAATGCGTTTGGCTGCTACTCTCATGTGTACTGCTTAATCATTGCTTGCGTGTTTGATTAGTAACTGTAATGATAACACACTGCAGAAAGTGAGTATAACTTAAATTGTTGCCTACATCTCTTGATAATAAAACTTTTTCCTAATACTAATAGCACACTAATGCATTTGTACGTGTGTCATCTAGGATATACCTGGTTTGAGTCGGGGTTTATTTCGAATAGTGTTTTTAACGATACACGGTTCCGGAGATGCATTTGTACGTGTGTAGTATAGGATACACCTGGTTTGTAACTCAAATTTATAAATCCTTGTGACCATTTATTGTTTTAGTTCAATAACTCAGACTATGACTAAAATAAATAAATATTATATTTGCCATACTTTCTAGTTTCTATAACCAAGATCATATTCTGGTGCAAAGGGGTCCCGGACAACCCAAAGAAATCATCCTAGGTGGCCTACAAAGTCCCATAGTCGGAATCTTATAGTGCAGACCTCAATGGCGTATATAATTATGCAGATGAAGCCTCTAAAAAGTCTGCATGTACAAATTTTGTATTGAATAAGGGATTCAAAGTTAGGCTAACTTAGATAGGATATATAGGAGCTCTAAATCATTTTCTAATGAAGAGATAGTAGAGCACCTAAGGCGGCTTGATGGTGGTACTCCTGTGAATGATGATGAACAATCAGCTACGGTTGAAAGCAGTGTAATATCAATTATCTTCTCTATGGATTTTGATGGGTGTGATGATGATTCAATTTTCCTTAAAATTAGAAGAAAGCATATCCAATGAAGAAAAGTTACCCTTTTTCTGATACAGGCATGAGAAAGATCTATAAAAAGGAAAGTTCACAGTTTCTCATATGTGTGGTATCAACTGATAATACTAACCTTTCGCAACTTAATAACTTTTTTCCAAGCAAATAAGCTCGGCTAATGGTATGCATCTCTTCCTACCTGCATATGTAAAATAAATGTTTGTCAGTAGATGCGACGTTTTCAACTCATGCATCAGTTGCAATGATATACAATTGTTGCATTACTTGATCCAGTCATGTCTTTTAAGATTTCATGAGAAGGTTGCAAGTGTTTTCCTAAGACATCATGTGTCATGATTAGCTTCATGGTTTGTTCGAATGAACGGGCTACAAAACTTGCCAAAGAATACAATTTGCATGTAGAGAAATTTTCATTGTTGGACTACATATATTGGCAAATACAAAGTGTGAATGCCAAAGAAAATACATGGGTGGAAAAAATGGATCAAGTTAATTTTCCTGCATACACTTTTGTGTTTACTTCAGTACCATTAAAAAGGAGGATTTAATATAGTCAAAACAAAAGAGAATAATTCTGATCTTTAATATACTCGAAACAAAAGAGAATAAACACTTTTTGATAACTACATGAATTAAATTCAAATCCTTAATATACTCTAAACAAAAGGGAACAATTAAAGATGAAGCATAAACGATGTAAATTTCTCATATTGTAATAAAGTTAAAGATAATGAAAATAGAAGGAAACATATTGGTTTCGATCGAAAAAGACATAGGTAAAATCTCATAAAATATGCCTAAAATATTCCAATTGCAGGTGAAGATAATGAAATAGGAGCCAAAATATTTGTAATTTTATACACTTTATGGCGGTGTTTGTAATTAATGCATAAAAGGGAAACATAAGATATGTTCAAGGTATTGTGATTCAAAATTCTTTTATCTGAAATAGTTTTAGATACAAATAAGATCCAATAAGATATAGTGTTGTCATAGTTGTTTTTACTTTTGAAAGAAAAATGAGTCGAACTGATAATCTCTCAGCATCTAGAGCATCAAAGTGTAAGCTATGTGACTTAAAAATGTCTCATCTTTTAAGGATTTCCACCTAGCTCCTCAATTTACTTATTCAACATTAATTGTTTTTTTGTCTAGAATAGAAGGGGGTAGGCAAAAAATGAGATATGGATTACCTTTTCAATTCCTTCCCAATCTGAAAGGCGGGCATAGGCTTCCTAGCTACAGAAATTTAAATGAGATAAGTACCTTACTATATATGTACAAAGGATATATAAGTAAATATTTTTACATCGGGTTCAAAATTGAGAATATGTAAGGAAAGGTGTTATAGAAAATAAATACAACTTGGCAACTCCTTTCAAAGAATTCCTAAACTCGACCATAAAACCTCTACATAATCCCAAGAGTGAATAATTTATCACCACTCACCAATATGTCATAAAAGAGGTATGGTAACAACAAATACAATCAAGCTATATGTGGCAAGAATATAGTATATTAATGATATGAAAAAGATAAGTGAGCAGTAGAGATGGCAAGTTCGACTCATCTAGATACAAACTCGTACCAAAATGTTAGAGTACATGTTTTGACCTGAACCATTACCCTACCCACCTAGCCTATTATTTTGATACCTCTACCGCGTAGTCCAGGAAGTAAGAACAAATAGAAAGGGAAAATTGGATATGATCATCAATGTTACTAAAACAGTTGACCGAGCGAAGGTTACAAAAATTTAAAACTAACCGAATTAAAGAACCATGTTAAGTCTAAGGAGCATAACATGTAAATCAACAATTCTTGACGTTGAATACTCGAGTTTAAATCTTGCTGCAAGTATTTCAAATCAAATAATTGAAAAAAACCTTTAAAGTAAACTGTAAATTTAAAATCAAGCTTAAAACATAGAAATGTAGCAGGAAAAATACAAAGATGTAAAAGAACAGACTTACTGTAATTGGAGTTGATGTTTATTTTAGTTGGTGTTTGTGTTGTTTTTGAATGCAGTGTTTGGCTGTTGATTGATAGGGGTGTTTGGTTTGCTGCTAACTGGAGTTACTTACAATTTTATCCTTATCTACCATAAAGCTTGCAAAATGTAAATGTATGGTACAACCCTGGTGCAACACGCTTTACGTGAATGCTTACGCAACTTAGTGGCAACTCACAAGTGCTTACATCAGTGCATTTTATAACAGGTTTTCAACACGACCTACAGAATGGCTTCACCAAATCAAAAGAGCTTTAATGATTTTGTAATTATAGGTATTATGCACACCATGCCTTTAAGTCTCTTTCTCTTGTCATAGACCAAGTCAAGTCTGATTCTCAACGTTTTCATATTAACATTTTGCCTTTTGTGCTCTTCCAGTGAATCTAGTTATATATGTTAAAATAAATGGTAAATTATTCAAAGATTAAGCTTATCAAAGATATATTAGAATCACTTTTAGAAGCTTACCTTAACAACATCTAAAAATTTAGGATCGTCACTCATTGTTGTATCTCGATTTGCAAATAGCAACCCAATGATATTATCTGATATTTATTCATCACTTAACTCGTTTCCTTTTTCGTCATGCCTTAACATGCATATTTATATAGTCGTATTAATAAGACGTTTAGTTAAAATAGTATATATATATCATACATGAGCACCAATCATACCACTGTGTAAGTTTATTTCAATTGATATACATACCTTGGCTGATAGATAAAGACATGTGTAAGTTTATTTCAATTGGTATCATTCCACTGTACTTTTTGAGGCTTCTTCTCTGAAAGTGAAATGGTCGATAACCCGTGTCTTCGTCAATACCCAGTCACAACCACTATAATGAAAGGCCATGACCCAAACCATCAAACAAACTGATGCTAGTTAACATAGCCTCCTCAACGGTACTAACGCCTAATAACCTTCCTCCTTTATCCAACTTAATAAAAATTCATGGTATGATAATTACTAATATACGTAAAGTCAGTGAAGACAAAACACAATTATGAAAAGTTTTCAATTTCATGTATCTCTACTACTATGTTTGAGACTGCAGTTTTGCAGTAGCCACAAACACCCCTTAAAAAGACCCAAGCAACCCAATAAAGAGTGCTATTATATACAACTACTGGAAACATAGAAACTCAATATAAATATAGTGTAATGTAAATAATAGAGGAACCCAATCTAAGTTTACAGCTTATGAATTCATTATGATTGTGTGTGCGCATACGTGTGTGTGTGAGAGAGTGGGGAGAGACTTACAGGGCATAGATCATTGGTGATGCCATGATGGGGGATTGGGTACCTTTTCCAGACCCGGGAGGACCTACATTCCATTCATTTGTTCATAAATGTTAAGAGGCTGTTTGATACACCAGAATGATTTCACGCTGAATTATTCAAAATCAATAACTTTGATGGCAATAACCACTGGTCTAAAGAGCTTGCTCATTAGTCACTTTGTCACTAAAAAGGAATAATTTGTCTCACGAGTCATTTCCTAAGGATTTTAGTAGCCTATCAATGTTGAAGAGTCTAAATTAACAGGAAATCCGATCGACTCCCTGCCTGATTGTGTGAGAAGCCTTACTACATTGGATTGGCTCAGTTTAAATGAGTGTCATAAGCTGAAAACTATCTTGTCTACTCCAAATACAATAAAACATTTGCATACATATGACTGTTTCTCATTGAAGAAAATAACTTTTCATCCAGAAAAGTCGGCACCATCAGATGTCTCCTATTTTGATGCTAATTCTTTGACTGAGATTCAGGACAAATTCAGCTTGCATGTGTTAGCAGAAGTTGATGAAGAGATACTATGCAGTTTGGGCTGGATTAATATAGAATACTTGAAACATTACAAGGTGTCGATGGAAGATGGTGATGGATGCTACCATTACACAGGAAAAATACTTCCAGTACAGGTGCATACCTCTTTCTCTATCTTTTATTTCCTTAACATGTATTTCAGTCTGCCAGTCACACTTAATTTATTAAGATGTATAGAATCTATGTACATCATTCACATCACATCGCACATAAGATTTAATCAAACAAAACACCAATAAATCGCGCCCACGGCGGCAAATTACTAATGAAGTTACTTAAAACATGAAAACCATACCTGAGGTAAAACATCCTATAGCACCTTATACACTGAACTAAATCCCATCTGTCAATATCAACTAATCCTGCACACACAAAAATACACAACTATAAACAACTGAAAGCCTGATTTAGTAATAAAATAATCACACAACATAAGTACATAACAATCAAGATTTAACCAAATCATATAATCAGCTTAATACATAGCAAAACTCGGACTATCACACAATATCATACTTTTATACAGCATCACCCGTAATCAGAGTAAAACATTACAGAAGTTACACGATAGAGTGATTAAAAACTACCCAAATCAATAATATCAGCTCCGTGTACACCAATAACCCTCACGGCTCACACAAACACCTACTAACACTAAAAATCCTATTTTTCGGATTTAGTTACACAAACGAAAACCTTAATCAGCGATTGATTATGCAAAACACATAATATTAATAATATTAATAACCACAATTGCGCAGTATGTTTAATAACGCGATATAATCATAATCAAAACTTGACTAAATCACTATATTCAGCTTATTCTACAACAACCCACTTCACATTCACACCTACTAATACACAAGATCATACTTTCATATTATTTATACAAACAGAAACAATAATCATATATCGACCATGATAATGCAACAAAAGTGTGGGCAGATGTAAAGAAAATGGCAAAGTTTCAGGATTTGGGATATTGTGCCCATACAACTTACTACATAATGCAAGTCAAACTTCTTGTGTTTACATCTCAGTATAAAGACCATATTCTCTGCAACAGCTGATAAAAACTTTCCTGTGTACTCCCACCATTATTCAACCTATCAACACCCATGCAAAAGAAGCGTCACAAAATAAAATTGGTGATTAACTTGGACTATTATTGCGATAATAAATAGGAATGTAACTGACCTCTATAACCAAAGATTTGATAACTTCATAGACGCTTGAGCTCCACATTCAGGCGCTGGATAACAACCTGCACATCAAATCAGAGAAGAAAAAATACGTGCATGTGATAATGAGATGAATGAGTGATATTAGGGTTTTGGGAAAAAAAAAATACTCCGTGTCATGATTGGACTGGGCTTTATTTTAAGGGTTATTTAATTACATACCTTTATCAATAATAAGCTGCAAACTAATTCCCAACAATTGTGTTGGTGCAGCGGTAAAGATATATGGCAGTGTTACTCACATACCCATGTTCGAACCTGATGATATGGATTTATGACGTGGCATTATGGGATGCCACGTGGAATAACATGTGATTTAAAAAAATAAAAAAAATGCCACATAAACACAATGATGACATGGAAATATGACATGGCATTATGGGATGCCAAGTGGCATTTTATGGCATGCCTCCTCTATATATGTAATATATATATATATATATATATATATATATATATATATATATATATATATATATATATATATATATATATATATATTATTTGATGCTTCGAATGCTTTTTATTCTTGGTGCATTAATCCCTTATCAATTGAGTTTTGAATCACAAATTATAGTTATATATAGTGAACCATTTAAAGTAACATGTTTTTTTTTTTTTTTTTTTAAATCATTTGTGAGAAAGTGAATCATACAATAAAGTGGGTTTTTTCCTTATTTTTATATTTTGAATCATATCCAAGTAAATGAATTGAAATAAGATTAGTCTCGTCATAATTTGGATTTGTGAATCATAATCATATTAGTAAACCATTTAAAAATCATTAGAGTTGCATTTTGAATCGAGTGTGGAATAATGAATCAACATTAAACTAGTCTTCTTTAACATGATATTGATATACTCTTGATTCAACATTTCAAAATAACATTTTATGAATCGTTGGATAGTAATTTGATACAACCGTACTATGTATACAAAATAAAATATCACGTAATGAGTTTCATACAAACCATAAATAGTAAATCATAAACACTTTTGGGAGCCATATCTTGAACAATTAAATAATAAAATAACATGAATCATTAGATAAACAACTTACGTAATAAATAATGATATGGTTGGAAACTTTTAATCTTTTTAAATACAAGTTGAAAATGCTAGTGTTGCAGATTAAAGAATGAAAAAAAGATTAAAAGAAATAATAAAAGAAAAAAACTGATTCGTCATAAGGCCACGTAAACGCCACCTCATTGCCCAGTAATTCATTATCAGCCATGTCATCACATTGTTGCCATGTAAGCATTTCTTTAAAATTTATTTTATTTTAAGACATTTAATTAATTTTGAATTTTAGGGTATTTTTAATAATGCCACGTAAACGCCACCTCATTGCCCTTGCAAGGATTGAACCTTGGTTGTTTTGATAAATAACTTGTGTGTTTACCACTTAGGCAACAAGTAATTTTGATAATTATGTTGCATATTATAATTTATAAATGGCTATAATTTTATTGATTGTTTTTGTGTTTTGATTTTTACTTAAAATAAGAATATATGATTATCTATTACTTATTTATTGCCGATTCATTCATTATATCCTCTTCTTTTAATTCAGAACCCTAATATCAATGTGGAAAATATTCGCCGCAAGGACGTTATTATGAAAGGCTGTTGGTATCCAAGCTCCAAGGTATGTTCTCTTTGTATATCTAATCTTCTTAATGATTCTTAATATGTTGCATAATGATAACGACAACAATGGGTGGGTCAACATTATAGTATCTTAATTTGATTTATGTAATGATTTATGACTTTTTATACTCAGGTCTTATAATTATATTATCATGCTTTTTTTTCTGCTTAAAGCTAATCGTAACAGTAATTACTTTTTGTTATATAAAGGCATGCAGAAAGAGCACCTAATTAAGGGATAGAAAACGAATTTGAAAACACCATGAATAAAAGAAGACCAAATCAGTATTCAAAAATACCACATGGAAGTTTGAGATGTTATTTTTGAGGTCCTTTTAATGAGAGATATATCACATCACTACAAATAAGGTTTAAGTCTAAACAAAATGAAATATTAATTTAATCTAGTCTTCTTTTTCTTTGTCATGCACAGTCGTAGGTGAAGATTATGGGAAAAGCAAATATTATTCATGTTTTAACCTTTTTGGAGGTTAAGGTAAGATCGTTACTATTTTTTATTTTTTTATTTTACATCCATCTCATAATCTCTATAATGAGTAGGTTTCACTTGTTTGCAAATTGCAATGGATGGGCCGAATACACGATGATAGCTACAACAACTGTGGTTAGTAATAACATTTTGATCTCTTTTTTAACAACTAAATTTGCCTATGTGGTTTTCTCTACAGCTTGTGTATGATATTTTAAAACTAGCTTATAGACCCGCGGAATAACGGGATTTTTTAAAGTTCTTATTTATTAAGGAGTTACGTTTGTGTTAAAGTAAGAAACAACAACGAACGTAAACATGTTGCATTATTTTTTTAAGGGAATAATTAGCAATAAGTAAGTGATTCGATAAACAATTGAGTTTGCAACTATTAAAATAATAAACGCCCATGCATCGTCTTCTCTAACTGGTAGGTAGTTTTGAAGAACAAATGTATGTAGTCAACGTCAAACACTTGAGTAGTCCATTTTATTTCATGAACACCAAAAAAAGTCAAACTAAAAAAAATATTGATAAGAGCATATGTAAAATTAAAAATGGTATAAAGCATATCATTTATATAATTCTACATACTTGTTGAACATTGATAATACACATGAAGTACTTATTTGTAGACAAGTGTTGAACATTGATAATACACATTAAAGTAGTACTCATTTGTAGACAACGTTTGTAGTACTTTTTGAGATATTACCAGCTTCATAACAAATGACAACCTTAACATTTTTTGCTTTTGTAATACTTTTCTAGATATTTCGACTTGACCCGTGCTAATAAACGTGTGAGGAAAATATTCTTAAGGTTTTCCTAAACACTTGATGCATTAGTTATGTTGCATAAGTAATATTTTTATTATAATATTAATCTAAATCTTTGAATAACAAAGATTTAGTGAACAACATGACTTCTTAATATGAATATAAAAGTATCAAATGAAAACTAAAATTGTGCATGTGATGTGTTACACAATGCATTTCAGATATAAATTACAATAATGTAATGTTAATCATAAATACATTACCTGACACACGTTGTAATAAACTGAATAAATGAGGTAAAAGGTTTTGGTAATTTATCTTCATACAATGAATATAAGTGATTATCAAGAACTGCAAATATTTTAGCGTTCCATAGCTACCCCACCTCAAGCTACCGGACACAAAAGACCTTTCTTTGACACGCTCAAAGGCTTGTTGAGAAATCACATTTCCCATAACATGTCGAGGTGGTAGAGCCTTCGCTACTCCATGAACATTAGTGTTCTCCAAATCCATCTCTACTTCCTGTCTATAGTCAATGATATGAGAATTTATAATACAATTCACAAACATAGTACATACTTTTTTTCTTAGCAAATAATCAATCATGTATTTTCCAACTTCCAATGATGCTAATATATGTGATAGATAGATGTAAATAAAAGACTACAATATTAGTCTAAAAGCAAAAGAGCTTTGATATAGCCTCTTATTAAATCCTCTTACAAATCTTCCTATACACACAACAATATTAAATAATTTTTCCCACTCATTCTCTCTGTATCAAAACCGTCAGTTCTGCCACTTAGTAGGATCCTGTGAATAGGCAGTTTTGTAAGAATATTTTATAGGAGGCTTTAGCATTTTTGAAAGCAAGATCATAAAACTCAAAGGCGACATGATTCCCCCAAGAAAGTAATATACTTCCACAAACATCAAATGTGGTGATAAAGTCAAAGAAGTAAAATAAATATAAAGTGAAAAGATTATTTATATAAATTGTAAATCATCACAAAAGTAATAAGCTTACCGTATACATGAAATGTTAAATGTAAGTTTTTTCGAATTCGATTATTCGAGGTATGATTTTAAGTGCACATATTTAACCATCAAAAGTAATAAGCTTACCGTATACTTTAATAGAGCATCCGCTCTCGAGATGAGATATAGGAATGAAATAAAAACCATCAAACATCAACATATTGGACTCGTTTCACGTCAAGCTTTATTTAGGTGATACATGCAGTTCATATGTGGGTAAGTATACACATACAGTAACAAAAAATATAGCCAATACACACATCTTACATACACATACTTGTTGATACAAAGACATGAATCCAGGATATTAGACAAAATTCATAAGTCAATTAGTTTGAAGATAGACCTTGGCTTTGATTCTGATAACCATTTTTGAAATACATGAAAATTTTGATACAACCTCAACCAAAGCATGTGGTTGTAAGTTAACGGATCACCACCACCCCTGTGCATTAGCAAGTAATAACCTAAGTCAGAAAATTAGATACATGTACTTTTCATTGAATATTCTCTCCATAACTCAATTGTTGTGCACATATATATCACACAAGTCAGACAAAGATATATAGAACACAAAGAACTGGTGCAGTCTTCCTTAATTGAAAGTAATGAGAACAAAATGCTACTTGGCTGGAATATGTCACCCTCTAACATCACGCTTAGACCACTGACTTGTCCATTGAAAGCACCATGTGAAACATACACAAAAAGATTCTGGAATCAAGAACAAAAAAATTAAGTGACAACCAAAAATTGAAAACAATTCGCATACTCAGAAAGTTTAAACAATTGAGAGAAGAAAAAAAAACATGTGATGATGTGGAAGCATACTCATCCCATTAGAAAGTAAATGGGTTGAATTCGTCATTCAAGTGTAAGGATTTTAAAAAAGAAGTTATAAATTACATTCCCGATAGAAACAATGTGTCTCAACAATAACCAAAGTCTCCCAAGCCTCTACATCTTTGCAAGTTAATTAAAAAATGATAAAAATATCAGAAAGAATTCATTTAAGCAAATAATTGGAGAAACATTTATTTGTGTCCCATATATTTAACGACCAAAAACATGACTAAAGGTTAGGATATATAACTTTACCGATATCAGTAATGGAATTTAGTTGTAGCCTAGCAACTCGAAACAGTAGCCCACATGAGCCCAACATATGTGTACCAAATCCGATCACCACAAACCAAGTAGTAAACAAACACATTGTCAAGTCAAAGATTAGCTATCCTTCAGTTTATTGTACCTCATTTTCTACAGCTATAGCAAATAAATGGGACACATAATCAAAAGAGTAGCGGAAACATATGTGTACCAAATCCGATCACCACAAACCAAGTAGCAAACACACAGTTTCATTGAGTTATATACAATAAAGGGGTTAAATAGGGTAAGTTATCACAAATCCTATGAGAACTTCATAAAGACAAAGAGAAAATGATCACATATAATGTTAGACTTATTTCAAAACTAAAAGGGAAGTATCCCACCAGTAGCTTACTTTACAGTTTATGCAAGTGCTTATTGTGTCTCATAAACATCACTCTCATACCTTTAATTTTAGCAGAAAGAGTCACTGTACAAGCTCTACATTTGCTGGCAGACCATCACTGTCGTGAGACGATTCACCTGAATTTTAGACTATCCATATATGCGTACCATGATAGTGTCTAACATGTTGATTTAAAAGCACAATGAGCCATGATAAGCTACTTGCCTACTCAATAGTTACGTAGTAATGCTAATGATAAGCATAAGTGCTTTAACTGATGAGAAATGGGCCAAAATATATAAAGATATCCACACACCATGTATGTAATCAAATCATGTTTCATAACAATTCACTTTACTTGAACCAAATTTGACATACCCCAAATGTACTTAGTTTAAGATTTTCTTTTTTATTATGTACTCTAACCCCATATTAGTAATAAGATTACATATTTTGATATCTCTTACAAAGATGGAACCATATTGCTCACCCATGGTCTTAACAATGAAAGATTATGTAATCTAAATTCAAACTCTCTTTAACAATGTTTTATGTTACCATGGATATTTATTTAATGATACATGCATTGACGATAAGATAATTAAAAAAAAAAAAAAAACCATCTTAATCTCATTGGCTCCCTTTTTTGAGCTTCGTGTTACTACATGAAAAAATCAGTGACAATCTAATCTATATAAATCATTTAAAATTACACCATTTGTAGATGAAATATTTTCATAGTAACAGCCTATAAGATCAGAAAAACCCTTGCACATCAATTTCTTGACTATATATAAATCAAGACATCACTACAAATTTCTCACTCTCGTCAATTTCTTGGGTCACATTTTCTAAGATCTTACTATAGTGAATATTCTAAGGTTGACTGTGGGCCAAATTTAATATCAGTAACCTTGTTTGATGTTATGATAAATACTATGTGAAAACTAATAAGTAGATTCTTTGCGAAAAGTCAATATCATTAACCATGTTTAATGTTCGAACAATAGCAAACCGAGGTATTGGCTTAGTAGAACTTGAGCTATAGGATATTGATCGTAGTGGGGGTTTCAAAAATACTCTCGGCTCTATGGTGGAGACAACCTTCCAAATAGTCATAAAATGGATGGTCCAGTTTTGATGTTCATGCTTTACTCCCTAATAACCTGAACAACATGTTAATTTTGTAAGTGTTTGGGTAATTCAAATCTTTCCCTAAAAGCAACAAAGCTACATTGGCAAATAAAAAACCGAATTTCATGAAAAGTAACATGGCAAAAAATAGAAGTACCTGGCTGGTGTAACGTATCATCAAGCATTTAACCAAAGGTGAACAGTGCCCTTTTGTCAATCTGATAACTAATTTGCTTACAACTAACCAATCTTTTTTTCATATCTGCAAAATGGAAGAGTTTTGTATGCATGAGTTCTCTCAAAAATATTTAAAAAAATATATGTTATATTTCAATATTCTCACTTAAAAGTGAAAATTGTGCATTTGCACCCACGTTTCCTATACTACCAACATAAATATAACCATCAAAGTTTACGATTCTAGCTTGTTTCGGCCCAATTTTAAAAACCATAATTACATAAAAATATATGTAAACAGTTTTATAAGCATATATATCAAAATGGTTATTGTAATTTAAACCAAATGAATACAATTAGACATATGAATCAAAGGTAAATGCCTATTGTATTGTTTTTATACTCGTACTTTTCAAGGTTTTTTGAATTGTAGTACCGTGTTTAACAAAAAACATTAAGAGCAACTTATGCATAGAAAAAAAATCATTAAGTTTTTTGAATTGTAGTACCGTGTTTAACTAAAGAGAATCATCTCAAAATTAACGTGAACCTCTTTTTTTTTTTTTTTTGAACTTCATATTCATATATGACATTTCGTCGACACCATATGTACGAAAAAAATAGTATGGATTAACAAAAGCATTTTAACCTGCACCTTCACGTAATTAAAAAACTTTAGCAAACACGTATCAGACACTTAAATTTAAAAATCTACTGAACATGTTTTAGCAAATTCAATAAAAATAATTTGTAAATGGGGCGTTTCATCAAACACTTGGCGTGTGCTAAAAATCTATTTGAATTGATTATCATATACATAGCAATTAGATGAATTGTTGAGAGTTGATCTAAATAAAAAGATTTAAGGAATTAAGATTTACATACCTTCAACTTGAATTGGCATGCCCCTGCCCAAGCAACAACAACAAAAACGCATATCTAAATTTAAAAAGATTCAAAGGTTCAGGAGATAAAATTTAAATGCTACAAATGACTGATGATGGAAACATAAACAATGAAGAACAACACATACCTTTGAGTTCCTGATTTTCCATTCATTTATCTTCGCCAACTGATAATTATAGCAACAAACCAACTGTTGTACAACCGATAAATTAGGGTTTATGATTCATTGTCGGAATCAAAGCCATAAATAACAAATTGTATGTTATTCTTGGAGGTGTTTTTGAATTTGATGAAATTAATGAAATTATTGTAACTGATTAGGTTTTATTGAATGGGTTTATTAAACTTAATGAAGAAGTTTTGTGTTGTACATGTGCTTGCCAAATGGGGTTGTACCTTCCAAATTCAACAACCAATAAGAATAAAGACACATCATATTATTAATTGCTTAGGCTGCTTTAAGGAGTGGTACAAAACTCTTGTTTATTATATTAGATAGATATGTTGTGATCGAACATGCCCACGTAGTGAAGAAGAGTGTCTCGATCATCAGTTCATCCAAACCACTAAACAAAGAACTAGCATAATCACCAACGACATGCACATATGTTTTGTTAGTAAATATATTTACCAAACAGGTTAAAGCTTTTCAATCTCTATAATTGAGGCTAGGTATGCATGTTATAGCTTCCATAGAGCAAATTACAACATCTTTTATTGAATCTAAGAATGCAGATGGAATCCCGGCTGTTTCTAGAATGGGATAACAAGTAGGACCATGTTGAGTAAGATCACTCATGAGATTTGATGCAAGTGCAAACACACCACCCTTAAAATCTTGAGCTTTTTTGAAAATCACACATAAACAATATGGCAACAACCTTCCCTCTGAACCATATACATGAGAGCCGGTTCCAGGACCATATGCTCCAAGGGATATAGCACGTAATAAAGCTTTGATTAGTGACCGTCGATGATGTGAGCTGAATTGCTGTAATCCATAAAATAAGTACTAATGAAACTGTGATATCATATAAACGTCACAGCTACTAAATAAAAATGTATATGTAGGCTGATTTGAAACTGTGAAACTACAAAAGCTAATATGGCATACCTATCATTATTATAGGTTACTCGTATGCGGTAATATTCATAAGTCATTCTTAATGTTGTCGATTTCGTCTTTGAACCAGTGAATCTTGATTATGATTTTCTTCTTTCCTATGTGTAGTCACTGAAGCCGCCACACTCCCACACGTACAAAATTTAAAATTCATTCAATACAAAGAATTGAAGTACCATGGAGTATTTAGACACATATATTTGATATTAACTTTGTTGGTTTAATTTAATGTTTATGTGATTTATGCGGTATAACAAGCACCAGTTCAAATTGTAGTTTTAGCGACGTTCCTTCTTGAAGAAAATTTTCTTCGCATATGTAGCCGAGATTTACTTGCAACAGGTAGTATGCTCCTCAAGCGTACATTTATAACATTGATTGTCTCTGCAGTGGAACAACTGTTGTCACTTTGATCAAACAGGTATGCTTTAGCATAAATTTTGTAAAACTAATCCTAAACAGGATTGCTTCGTTATTTTGGTCAATGTGGGTATATATTATTCATTGGCTAATGTATAAATGAAAAAGAATGAGCTTACGTTAAGATTTTTTGTAGCTATTCTTTATTTAATCAATTCATATTATACGTAAATTAGTACCCCACTTATTAGCGAAGTGGGTCTAATTTTCACAATATATTTTAATGTATCATTTAATAAGTAATTTTAAGTCACGTGAACTTTTGTTTGTTTAATGTCTAACATGTTCGATTAAAGAGCATAATATAGATTGAATGTACGTGATTGTCTAAATCACATTGGATTGCTTATTGGCTTCTTTAGGAGGAAGCTATTTGTTTGTGCTTTTTAGAGAATTAATTTCACATAAGTGTTCTTTCTTTCATATAGAATGGTGTTCATATCGCACTATGTGACTGCATTTGATAAGAAAAAAATACATGTTTATTTAAAGGTTGCAACTGAATTTGCAATCCTGATATTATAGTTAGATGATAAAAATCGTCGCTTTTTGTTTTTGAACTTACTTTTGGACTGATAATGTTTTTAATATATTATTTGAATGTTATCGTAAAGAGTTTAAATTTTTTTTTACACTTTTTCTTTTTCATATGTAAGAGGCTGCATGTTGTAGGCCTACATCAATCCGCGTGTGAAGATTTGCAAAGAGATAGGCGATAGGATACACACGCGATCAAATATTAGAAGCTAAAGCATTAAGGTATTTTTAGCATGTCTATTTACCAGTCCATTGTAGTCTATTGCTTGCCAATACTTTCTCATCTATTTGCAACAATGTACACTTAACAGGTATTTTAAAAGGCCTAAAGCGTAATATAGTATTAAGTTCTGATTCATTTGTCTTTCCAACGTAAATAATGATCCATTAATCAAAATGTGGTATGTTTAGGCCCTGTGTCGTCAAATATGAACATAGTTTACGATATCCGGTTAGTAGACCTTAAGCTTCATGGGTAAAATTATGTTTTCAACATTTCAAATAGAGATTAAATGTGGGTCATATTAGTTCCACTAAGGTATAGGGTAATGTCGAAATCCTAACCCCAAATTATGTTTTCTATGGTTAGTATGTAAAGTTTTAACGTGGACAAGTTGACATAGAGTGGACTTTGCAATTTGTATATAAAATAGGTTGGATCAATTTTTGCCATCATCTTTGTGCCATATTTACACTTTTTTGTGGAATCTTTGTGCCATATTTGTCATTCTATAAATATACATATATCCGTTCGATGATCCCACCTCTCCCCCAAGTCACAATGGCTCTTTAGATTCTCTTTGTTAACTTGCTCTTTTTAGTCTCATTGGCATCTTCTCAATAATATTTTGACACTTTTGCACTTCTTAAACCAAATTTAAATCCATTTATTACATTACTTTATCGGAATGAATTAAGAATTTGTTATCTTTAGTTTTGTTTACTGATCTTTTATTACAAGAAAATTGAATCAATGGTAAAATGTAGACTTCATGTATTTTAGAGTCCATAGTGAACTACTTATATGATTTGCGATTGACATGATCATTAAACTTACATTGAGCATTTAAGAAGCCCATATCATAACTGGTTGGTTGATTTTTCCATTGATTTAAAGATATATTATGTGATCTCTAATTATCTACCTGGATTTATGCGACATTTCTTTTTTTGATTGATTATTTCCGGTTTTTTGCTGCTTATATATCGATGTGCATTTATTTCTGAGTCAGTAAGAACAATTATTTTTGGGACATAATTAAGATGAATAAAGTAGTGTAGTACTCTGCATCGATAACTCGAGGACCAAAATATTCATCGACTGAGGTTTAATGTAATTTTTTCTTTTGTGGGTTTGTTTTATATAGTATGGGGACTACCTGTATTGACCCTCACTATGGTCCGTTTCAACCTGTATTGACCTTCACTATGGTCTGTTTCAACCTATTACAGTTAATAAGTTGTTATATAAGTTTTCCCACAATGTTTCCTTTTCTATGCTATACTTGCTATGTTGATTTAACCAAAACTTACATCTTTTCTTCTTTTCTTTTATAGTTTACTCAACAAGAATGGAAAAGCACATACGACTTGAGAGGTACCCGAGAGAATAGAAATATTTTCTTTCCTAATTATTTGGTATTTAAATAAGTGCTAAAAAAATGAATACGCAAAGGTTTGTTATCGTTAATGACGAATTAGTTTCTACACTTTGGTAATATTCTTTGCACATTATTTAAATATATGTTGGTGTGAAAATATCGGACACTAATTGAAGATGGGTTGGTACTCAAATTAGAACTGCAGATTTTTAGGGAGAACATTATCAGATGAATGATCAATGGATGAAGATTCTTCGAGTGTGTATGATTATTTCGCTCTCTTTAATATCACAATCTATCATAATTATTGTTATAATAATTTCCAGTGACGATGAAAGGCCGAGCAATGGGAGTGCCTTCATTTGTGGCTTTGTTCTTAGAGGACAAATCAAATGCACACTTGGTTGTGAGTACGCACCTCGGGTTTCGTTAACTTAAGTTTTTTAACGATATTCAAAAGGCTTGCTCACCCATTCGATGGGCTATGCTTTGATACTTTGTTCTTGCACCACTTTGAAACCTTTTTCCCTCATATTCAATAACCGTTTGTTTCTTTTCGTTCTTAATACCAATGTTTTAAAACTTAATTTTACTACCCTTCTTTCAAGATATAAAAAATTTCAACGATATTTATAAGTCATGCCGCCATTGGGCGGCTTTGAAATCTAGTATATATATATATATATATATATATATATATATATATATATATATATATATATATATATATATATATATATATATATATGTTATATGACATGAAAGTTTTGTTGGATTGTTCGTTCCAACCGATAGCAGATTCTCCAATTTATTCCCATGTACGATAGGTTTGTATAAAACTATAAAGGTTTTATTAATCGATCATATTTAAAACAAGAAACCCATTTTCTGTAGTTTGATTCATACAAAAGTACTAGCATCCTAGCGTTCTTGTGTAACGTGTTGTGTACGCAACCATAGAGAGATCATGCTTTGATCTTTAGTGGTTTCGTGTGTTAGATTTATTCTGTTTGGATTTATATTTGAGTTGATAAATACAAAGCAATAAGTGAAGAATGAAGACAATGCAAAACATGAGGGACTTGGAAGACAAAGAAGATTTTACTTATTAGTCCTTTGTAAACCTAATTATATAGTATATAAAGAGATACATGTTGTTAGGTTTATGTATGTCAAGATGTGAACACCAAAGGGGTGTGTGTACCAGCGTAGGTTTGTAGAAAACGCCACACGTGAATATTCAATATTCTAGTTCGTTTGCTTTTATTTGTTAAAAGGTAAGCAATCTTAAACTTACGTTAATTACTATATGTTATACTTGATCTTTGTCTTTCGTTGCGTTACTTGTGTTTTTATGATTAAATATTAATTGTTAATACGCTTTAATTCTAATAGAAGCACGCAAACTCATCTACTGAAACTCTAGCTACTCCAGTCAGGCAGTCACTTCACCGAATGTTGACGAGCAACCACAAGAACAACAAGAAGATGTAACTGAAAATTAAAATGATGCAGAGTTGGAAGAAAATGTTTTTGTCAACCCGTTCGGCACACCATCGACGGAATCAATCGAATCTTCATCAAGATATGTCAATCCTTCCAACATGCACACATTTTACCAAAAGTACCCTTCAATACATCAATGGACAAAAGATCACCCATTAGAATAAGTGATCGAAAATCCTTCAAAGCCACCATGACAAGACAAAGGCTAGCAACCGATCCCGAAATGGCAATGCGGAAGAATTTCACCGATTTGATGTTCAGGACTTGATTGACAAACCCGTCAACAAAATCGTTATTGGTCTAAAGTGGATTTAGAAAAACAAAGTGGATGAAGAAAAATTGTGATCCATAACAAAGCTCGTCTTGTGGCTAAAGAATATAAAACAGATGAAAGGACTTTAAAGAATCATTCACGCCAGTTGATAGGATTGGAGTGGTCATATTTTTTTGGCATACGCGGCACATAAGTCCTTCACCGTCTTTCAGATGGATGTAAAGACAGCTTTTCTGAACGGAGATCTTAATGAAGAGGTATACATGAGCCAGCCGAGATGCTTCGTTAACATGGAACATCATGATCGTGTCTACAAGTTGAGGAAGGCTCTTTACGGACTCAAAATGGCTTATAAGGTGTGGTATGATGAATTATAAAGTTTTCTTGTCTCCAATCACCTCACTAGAGGTATTGTTGATCATACTTTATATAAAAGGAAATAAGGCGATGACATTTTGCTAGTAAAAATCTATGTTGATGACATAATTTTAGGTTCAACAAACCAAAAGTACTAAACTAAATTTGCAAAACTTAAGAAAAGCAAATGAAATGTAATTAATGGGGGAAGTAAAAAATTTTCTTGGTTTACAAATCCATTAATCCCCTCGTGGTATCTTCATAAACCAATCAAAATACTATTGGGAAAATGACAAAAAAATGCATCGAACTTGACACTTATTGTGATTGTGTGTAGCCAACTATTTTTTTTTTCATTGTAACACAAAACTTTTGAATTTTTGTCATTGTATGTACGATTTCCAACGTGTTACAACACGTGGACTGCCAACTCATCGGGGTGTTACACGTGGACTGCCAACTCATTTACCCACTATTACCTTTTAGGGATAATAACAAAAAAATGTATCGAACTTGACCACTTTTGTCATTGTAACACAAACCTTTTGAATTTTTGTTAATGTATGTATCCAGTCAATCTAAACATGGCATCATTAGTCCTTTAACTAACGGTCGTTAGCACATAACTTAAAAATAAATTCTTACGTTGTCATCCTTTGTATATGTTTTTGTTCGTTTTCTTATGTTTTCATCCGTTTTTATACATTTTTCGTTCATTTTCTTATGTTTTTATACGTTTTCGTCCGTTTTTATACGTTTTCGCCAACTTTTTTTTACGTTTTTGTACGTTTTCATCCGTTTTTATATGCTTTCATCCATTTTTGTACGTTTTCATCCGTTTTTATAGCTACACACGTCCGTTTATTTTATTAATGCAACGTTAGTCCGTTATACGTTTTCGTCCGTTTTTACACGTTTTCGTCCGATTTTACACGTTTTCGCCCGATTTTACGTTTCGTCCGTTTGACACGTTTCATTTGATTTTACACGTTTTCCGCCGTTTGACACGTTTTAAGTTATGTGCTAACGGTTTGGTATAAAGGACTAACGATGCCAAGTTTAGATTATTTGGATACATACATTAACAAAATTCAAAGGTTTGTGTTACAATGACAAAAGTGGTCAAGTTCGATACATTTTTGTTATTATCCTAAAAGTAATAGTGGGTAAATGAGTTGGCGATCCACGTGTAACACAACGATGAGTTGGCAGTCCACGTGTTGTGACACGTTGGAAATCTTACATACAATGACAAAAATTCAAAAGTTTTGTGTCACAATGAAAAAAAAAATAGTTGGCTACACACAATCACAATAGGTGTCAAGTTCGATGCATTTTTTTGTCATTTTCCCAAATACTATTTGGGTTTAATTAAGAAACATTGCATGAAATTGTGTGATGCAATTGGTACATCAATGGCAAAATAAATATTGAAGTGTGGTCCGGTATCTCTTGTATCTAACAGCAAGCATACCAGATATTGTCTTCGCGACATGTTTATGTTCTCGTTACCAGGCTAAGCCTACTGAAAAACACCTCAATGAGGTCAAACCGATCTTTCGATACCTTAGTAACAAGTCCAAACCAAACACCAAGTACGGCCCATAAGGCCCATACGCGTCTTAATGGACGTATACAAACACCTCTCCATTCCATGGAGAGGTGGTGCTTATCATTTAGTATGTGTGATTTTATGTGTAATATCTCTCTTACTAAATAATAAGATCACCACTTTCTCTCTTTACTTTCTCCCTCTAAAACTTCATTGTATAATCATTGTCGTGTGTTCTTGATACTTTATTGGGATCCTAACATCCGTATGTATCTATTTTAAAATTAACACAACCGAATTATGAGAATAATGAAAGCATGATAATTATTAATTAGGAAACATATTCCAAAAATAAAAATAAAAATAAAAAAATAACTTATAATGCAATTATATTAAGTAAATTTTATAATCACCAAAAGAATTGTGATTAACAATTTTCGTTACATTTAAACAAAGATTTTTGTGTTTTCCTTTGATTTTGAGTCTACGTGGCATGTTTTCCTTTGATTTTGAGTCTATGTGTATTTTGGTAACAAGTTTTGTTAAGAATTAAAGACGCGAAGATTAGTTAAATTATCTCACTTCTTCAAGAATGTTGATTTTATATCACATGTATATTGATGTTTCCATTGTTAGAATTTTGTCCACTTATCTCACTCTTTCAATAACGTTGAATTTTACATCACATGTTAATTGATGTTGTCATCATTAGTCATTGTTGCGATCTAAAAGATGTTTTTCTATTGCAACCTCTTAAGCGATTCACACCGTCGAGCTCTTTTATTTTGGGTTTTACATTTTAATTGCAACATTGCACTATTAGATGGCAAATGTTTTAAAAGAAAATAAGGATAAGGGCCACTTGATTTACTTATTATAGTTGACTCGGAAAACTAGATGTGAAAACATAAGGGTAAAAGCTAAATGTGCTTAATGTACTTTCCATGAGATCTCGTTATGCTTCCTCTCGCTATCAATATTGTCATTATGCTTCCTCTACCTCGACTAGATCTCATTATACATACTGTGCTTCATAAATATTCACATGAAAGACTCAAATACTCTCATCTTCTTCTCATCCATTGTCGCCATATTCATTGTAAAACCCAAAGTTAAATTGAGGGTCATATGATATTTTAATTAGCAGGCCATCATGAAAACACACTCTTCGTTATCCTTGAGCAACAAAATCACAAATTCACACTATGTCCTTCACGTACACGATGATATGTGGGCAACGGGCGGAAATATGATCTCATTACCATCCTTTCCTAAAACATGGTACCACATGCACACAGACCGGTCAAAATTCATTCATTAACAACGAACACAAAGACACAACTTCTCCACATTTTGTTCATACACAACAATGTTTGTAATGCACACACACGAAATACATTAAGCATATTTAGCTTTTACCCAAAATATAATCAGGTGCATACAGCTGCAATAATCAATAAATTTGAGTTACAATCATAATCACCTAGTCATAAAAGTTTCCCAAATGATCACTCAATATTCAAGGAATTTTAGATAGGACTATAGGAGTGATCCCCAAAAGATAAAAGCACGTCCTAATCACCACTTGAGTTGCCTCAAATAACAATATTTTCCTACACTCGTCAAGCTTAAGAACCTGCCAAAACTTTCAAAGTTACACGAAATCCTGACAAAAAATCTGATAAATTCAGTATTGTATGAGAAACTGCGCATATGTAAAGTTAATATACCTGCCTTGTGATCGGGTATAATTTGTTAAACTGATCACATAAAACAAAACGTAATCACACAAGATATGTGGTGCGAGAACTCTGCAAACCTCTCCAAGAACCTAAAAAGGAAAGTTAGATATTAATGGAATAAGATACTTTACATAATCATATTCAGCTATTAGGGTACTTATGAAGGACCACTGTAGACAAACTACATAAAGTCAAGGGTGTAAAATGTATACTAATATATAAAATTGTGAGGATGCGGACTATGATCTCATATGACTCGATCCTCGCGAGATTTTCTGGAGTAAAATACCCATGTTATACCCAATCTGCATATCAGTCCGAACTATAAAGAGTCCACATACAAGTTCACAAGTTCCTCAACCAATAAGCATTGTATATATGTATTATATAAATCTTTTATATAATAAAAGAATTACATCATTTCAGAGTATTTTTGCAAAAACCTTCTTATTGAAAAAAAATTAAACCAATAGGAGAGCTCGAATTTGCCACGTAGGCAAAATCGAACAATATGATTAGTCAATAGAAAGTCAAAATTAAATTGGTTTTGGTCAAACTTAATAATTTTGGTGGAGAAATTTGGTTAACAAAAAAATGCATAAAAATATAGGTGTCAAATTTATGAAAACATAAACTTAAAAAGATGGAGTAATTAATAAAACTTTAGTGGTTGAATTTTAAATAAATTATATAGAGCTAAGTGTAAAATTACAAGTTTCCATGTTTTTAATAAGTTTAGAAAAAAAAAAAAAAATAACCCTTTACACTTTATACCCCTATACTTTATAATAAAGTTACAAAAACAGAAAACAAGACCAAATCTCCTATGTTATATTGTTTTCATTGTCGGTTATATTTTTTTGGGCTTCTCGGATCATCGAAAAGCCCAAACGCCGATTCTTTCTCATGTGGTTATTATTATACTTACTTATAAAGAAATATGACATGACATTAGTTTTCAACCCTGATCGAGATCAAGGTAATATTCAATCTCAACCCTTTAAAATGATATTTAATCTTATCTTTGTCTCCTTTCTTGAATTTGTGGATTGCTACAATACAATTGAAACACATTTTTATTTAACAAAACCGGATAAGTATAAAAATAACACATTTGGTCAAAAGTATATCTTGAATTTGTTAGTATTATAATACATGTATACCCGAAAGTGCTTCAACTCTCCTTTTGTTGCTCTTTCTTTACCTTCATATTTGCACTACTTATTTAATAAATCTAAACCAAACATGCAATAGCAAAGCATTGCATGCTCCCATTAGTATTATGAATTTTATGTACAGCCACTCTACAACACTACAACACGCTCACGAACTTGATCTCAACTACAGCACGGCCTATGATGATATTTTAAATTAATACACAAAGGTTCAATTTCAAGTATTTGAGTCCTATTATCAACAACTAAGTAAGAGATGAAGTACTAGGAACCAAATATATGCGGTACTAGAATGAGCAACAAACTGATAAGCAGTTTCAAATAAGCTAAACAAACACCAAACACCGGTGTTACTGCTGACCGAGGATCAACCAAGGCAAACAAATACGCCCTTTTAGGGGCTGAAAATAAGCAAAACAAACACCCCCAGTTGCGCAGAAAATCAGCAGCAGACGCACCCTTTTTAGTGCAGCAAACGCACCCTTTTTGGTGCAGAAAATCAGCAGCAACACACCCTTTTTAGTGCAGCAAACGCTGCCTTTTTGGTGCAGAAAATTCTGCATCAAATGCACCCTTTTGGTGCAGAAAATAAGCCACGAATCGCACCCTTTAGGGGCTGAATTCAGCAGCTCCAAATGCACCCTTTGTGCAGAAAATAAACAAACAAAACGCACCCTTTTGTGCAGAAAATAATCAGACAAGCGCACCCCATGTTGGGGCGGTTTTGCAGCCAACAAACCCCCGCTGTTGGGGCTGTTTTGCAGCAAGCAAACACCCCTTTTGGGTGGGCTGCGACAGCAGACAACAAAAACCCCCTTGTGTGTTGTTGTTGAACCAGAAGAACAAACCAAGCGCACCCTAAACTGGGCTGCTTTGGTGGACCGAGCACAACAACCAAACACGCCCTTTGGTGTGGGTCGTAGCACGCAACAAACACCCTCTTGGGGCTGTGACTGACAGAAGCAAACCAATAATCCCTTTGGGGTGGTTTTTATCTTGAACCTGAGATAACCAAACAACAACAACGACACCCCTCAGGGCTGCCGTGTACCGAGCCAAACAATCACCACCTGTGGTGGTTTTCTTTCTAGTCGAGTGACAAACAAACACACCCTTCGGGGTTGTTATTAAACCGAGACCGAATACGAAACAAACAAGCCGAACGCAGAAGCAAGAATAAACACCCTAGTGGTATCTCTCGCTGAACCGACAATCAAAACAAGTAAACCACCCTCTTGGGTGTTGCTGTCACGATCCAAGAACCAAAGCAAACAACCCCTTGGGTTGTTTTTGGGTTTAGCGAGCAGAAAAAAATCACATCTTCACGGGTTTCTTATTACACCGAAAACAAACAAGCAACCTCTCGGGTTGCTGTGACACACAAACAAACACCAAGCGCCCTTAGACTGAAAACCAACATAACAATCACGCAACTTGATCTTGTTCTTGTTTAGGCCGAATCATCAACAAACACCCCTAAGTGGGTTTCTGTCTAACCGAGACCAAAACCAAACAACTCTCAGGTGTGGTTGGTTATACCGAACCTAAATCAAACTCCCTTGTGGTGTTTTCTCTTTGACCAGAAATAAGCCAAATCAATTGCTAATAAGAAAATCCACACCAAACCAAGTCCAGTGGCTATGAATCCCAACTAAACCGACCGTATGGGCTACGACCCATCACCCTACGTGGGTGTCTTAATCGGTTCGAGACCAAACGCAAGAAAGAAAATAATAGACGGAATAAACACCACACGAATTTATTGTTAAAAATCGTTTTTATTTTTGTTTTAGTTCCACGAAACCTTATCAAATCGTTTATAACCTGTTTTTATCAAAAGAATCATAAAGATAAGTTAGGTGTCAACATACCCAAATAGAACGACGAGGAGGAGAGGTGGAGGGATGGTGGTACGGCGATGGTGGCATGGTAGGGGTTGTGGTGGTGACTGAGTCGGTTTGGCAAAGAGTGGAAGGAGAGGAGAGTGGGAAAGATAAACTTGTTTCTATGTTCAAATTGAAAGAAGAGAGCAGATATATACAGTGGAGTCGGTTTGGTATATAGATATTTTGCTAGTCTTAGTTAGGTGTGGCAATTCGGGTCGGGTTCGGGTTGGTAGGTTTGGGTTGGCGGTTGGCGGGTCGAAAATCCCAACCCAAACCCACCCATTTAAATCATCGGTCATTATGTCAACCCTAACTGTTTAGACATAACTTGAACCTAACCCGTTAACCCGTATATATCTTGGGTTGGCGGGTTAAATAGGTTACTGGGTTGAATATGTTAAACAGGTTGAATTGGTTAAGCGGGTTTCGGGTTGACACATTTAACCCTTTTATATACAAAATTTAGCACATCACACGAGTTAAAAGGTTAAGCAGGTTCTTAGGGTCGACTCGTTTAACACATTTAACCCGCGTAATAAAATATAAATAATTTTGAGTTTATGAAAAAAATCTTAACAGGTTGGCGGTCGACCCGCTTATTTTATTCACAACCCGAACGACTGCTTTAATAAACGGGTTGGATAGGTCGACCCAAACGACCGGAATCTATTTAGCACAACCCGAACACATTAATTTTAGTGTCGGTTTCGGTCGGGTTTCGTGTCAGTCGAAATTGCCACCCCTAGTCTTAGTAGTTAAGTCTTGGGCGTAGTGGGTATAATTTGATCCCGGTAATTACAAATGTTAAACCTTTAAGTTACGAAAATCAAAATAAGGTAACATAAAAATATAATGCCCATAAAAATGTTAATACTTATCACTATATTCCAACTAAATATATTAGGCTCATAATAATATGAGTAAACTAAGTTTAAAATTTATGCAGTAAAGACTTGTAACGTGAGGTTTTAGATCTTGTACTTTAGAGTTTGTAAAATATAATAAAACAAAGTTTGCATTGATGCATTAGAGGGTTGTACATTAGCTTTGAAGTATTGTACTTTAGTGTTTATGATTTAATTACGTATAAATCATACTTATAATAAATTAAACTTTCTTGAAACTCTATTAAATGGCAAACGTTTAGCTTGAACGTTCAGTAATCTTAGTGGTAAATAAAAGTTGAAAATTTCTATACTTGACATATAAGGATGTTTATTTGGAATAAACATAAGGCAATGCTGGTATCGATTAGCACGTTTATTGGGAATGTGAGTTACGTCACATTAGTTACTTGTTGTGATCTGATAACGTTTAATCTAAAAAAAATTAGGCGTAGAAAATGGATAAGTATTCTCTTATTAGAATATTATATTAATTTAAGACAAGGTGAAATTTACTGGTGGTTACACAATTAAACTCTATCAGATCCACTATTACTGTTGTAACTAAACTCTATGAACTTACCAGCGTAAGCTGGCCTTTTTAGCATGTGTTCTCATGTTTAAGGCGATACCTCACTATTGGAAGACGCTTGGCAAGGGGCATGGTCATAGGCGACTCTGATGAATAATCGGGACCTCTTTAAACATCTTTTGGGCCTATTTCCGCACTACTTTAATTAATGTAAACTTTATGTTTTCAAATAATGAATCTTAATCTAAATGGATGGAATAAAAACCATTCTTTGTACCTTATGTTGTGATACCATGATAGTAGAACCCAAAGGTTCGTATGCTTCCACTGGACCATATTTTCGGGGTGTTATATTAAGTTAGTTGTAAAAACTTTAGATTCGATGTTATGTGAAATTGTATGGATGGATAGAAAGTATAGATCAATAAGTAATGTAAGTAAAGAAAGCAAATACAGTAAAGGATAGAAATGACACAACCAATTTATAGTGGTTCGGCTACAAGGACACCTTCCTTGCCCTACTCCACTCCTCGAGTCACCTACTCGAGAGTTCAAGCACTATGTCAACAAACTCCTTCAACTCGGTGCAGAAGCCTTCACAACGTCGCTTACACTTTTTCCGGTACAAAGCTAAATACCGAGTCCTTAACACGGAGGACCAAACCAACACAACTATAACACAACAACCATGTGAAATATGAAATACAAGATCTTGCTACAGAAATCTTGTGGAAGAACAAATCAATCAAGGACCCCTTACTTGGATGACTTATACTATCTCGTGATCTCGCCTTTGAGAAGGACCTATATTAGAATCAAAAAAAAAAGAAAGAAGAACTACTATATAGATCACGAGATCTGAGATTAGAAGAGAGAAATAGTATATGAGAGAGTTTGTAAGAAGATGGGTGAGTTACAACGAAGAAATGGCTCACTATTTATAGGCAAAAAATCACTACTGTTCCCCGGATCCCACGGATCCCTTACATGAGGGATCCATCCAGTGTAATCTGGGGGGATCCATAGGACGCTCCTCCTATTTGGGTTATTGGTCATGGGTCATGGACTTTGGATCATGGGTATCCAAATAGATACAATGTATCTAGAAGAAGCAATGCATCTAGTCAATGGGTCATGGGTTAGCTCCATGGGTTATGGATATGCTCCATGGGTATGGGTCATGGGTTATGGTTTTTACCCATCCTAATAAACTATTACACAAAATGAATTATTACAACCATTAATGTTAAATGATTATATATGTAAATGCTTTACAAAAATAACATTTACCCTTATAATTTTACTTATGATAACTTTATATTTGTTATCAACAAAACACAAAGAGATCGCTAAATATGAATAAACGCTTTTACAGTTTATTTGTATTAACAATCTCCCCCTTTTTGTTGATGACAAAACATAATGTTATGATGAGTAAAACTTAAGATTAGATGTATGTTTTGAAAGCATAATGTGGAGTTTGTTAGACTCCATGGATCGTTTTGAGCATCTAGGGTTTAACAATAACAATGATAATAAACTTGGTACGCAGCGAAATTAAAACAAATCAATGTTATTGACACAAGGTTTTCCACAGCTCCCCAATTATTATTTGATCGAAATAACAACGTGTTACCTAACTGTAACAGGGATCAAAGTCTTCTTCGATCTTGGAGATTAACAACTAACCTAGGAGTTTACAATAACCTACACGCCCTAGGTTACAAACACACACACCTTTGACTATGTTAATACAAATATCGTCATTAAACGTTATTTATATTTTTGATCTTTGCCTAAGTTTTGTTAACGACAAAAGTAAATTTAATTTATAAAAGCTTAAAGCTTGTCAAGTTTATTAGATATTAAAACAAGCTTTCTCAAACAATATATTCATCATTCAAGCATTTACATTTATGATTAGTAACATCTTGATATGACTCTAATCATTATGTATGATAGTAGTTTGTAGAATGTGTTAGGTTCTTAAAACCAAACACTACTTAAGCATTGCATATTTCTATAAATAGTAATACAACATTTGACATCATGTATTACATCATGGAAATCATTAGAAGATTCCATTAGATATTTTGTGAAGATTTGTACTCTTCATATCTTGCACAATCTCACTTAGATAGAGTTGACTTTAGGCAAGATTTGATATCTTGATTTGTCGGACCGGCGGTACCAAAATGGTACAGGCGGAACCCTTTTAAGGGTCCGCCGTCCGTGGGCAGCCTCATCCATTTGGCTATAAATAGCAATGCCAAGCCAAGTAGTTTTCATCCTTTTCTAACATACTCTCATACATATCTTCTCTAACATTTCTAATTCGGTTTCATATCATATTAGTGATCTCTTTTGTAGCAAAGAAGATCAAGTCATATTCAAGCTTCAACGAGAAGTTGGAAGTCTTGTTTGTTTAGTGTTGTATGATCTAGTGTTGATCCATACTTCATTGTTGTATCAAACCATCATAATCTTGTGAGTGTGAGTGGTTAGTATTTTAGTCCTCAAAATACATTGTGTGTGGGAGTAGTTGTACCTTTGGAAAGAACTCGACATCTAGCTTAGTGTCGGAAATAGTGTAAGCGAAGTGTAAAGGTTTTCTCCGCCGGTGAAAGGAGCTTGTTGACTAGTGAAGTTAAACTCTCGAGTATGAGACTCGGGAGTGGAGTAGGGCAGGAAAAAGAGTCCTTGTAGGCGAACCACTATAAACAACTTGTTGTGGTTTGATCATTTCTTTCCTTATTTACTTATTACATATTGCTTGCATATTTCATTAACATACTTAAGATCAATATCAATTGATCTTTCAATAAGTTCAAAACAAAGTTTTTAATCGGTAAACTATTCAACCCCTTCTAGTTTTCTACATTGGTACGAGCCTCGTTGCTCAAGAATTTCTAAAATAACTTGTATTTTATAAACTTGAAGCGATCCATGGATTCGAAAACTTTAAAGAAGGGCAATCTATGCAAAGACCACCACTCTTTGAAACCAATGGATTTATCTATTGGAAAAACCGTTTTGAAACATATGTAAAATCAAAAGATATAGATCTTTGGTTTATTATTGTTAAAGGAGATTTTAGTTCTACAACAAAGGATATTTCGTTGATGAACAAAAGAAATTAGTTGCTAAAAATAATGAAGCTAAAATGATGCTTTATAATGCTTTACCTAGAAAAGAATATGAAAGAATTTTTATGTGTGAAACCGCCAAAGATATTTGGGAATCTTTAATTGTTACACATCAAGGTAATTCACAAGTCAAGGATAACAAAATTGATCTTCTTGTTCAACAATATGAACAATTTGTTATCCACGAAGATGAAACCATTGATTGTGGCTTTGCTCGTTTAACACTATCATTACATCACTTAAAGCACTTGATGAATCTTTTCGTAGTAAGAACTTTGTCGAAATTTCTTAGAGCACTCCATCCCAAATGGAGAGCTAAAGTGACCGCTATTGAAGAATCAAAAGATCTCTCAATAATGTCACTAGGCGAGCTAATTGGCAACCTCAAAGTTCACGAAATGGTAATGGAGAAAGATTCGGAGATCATCAAAGGAAGAAAGGAGAAGATCAAATCCGTTGCTCTTAAAGCAAAGGCGGAATCAGCGATGATGGTGAATCTTGTTCGATAGTGAAGATGAGGAGTATGCCATGGCCGTTAGAGATTTCAAGAAGTTCTTTAGAAGAAGAGGAAAGTTTGTAAGACAACCTCGAGAAGAAAAGAAGCCATTCGAAAAGATCGGGATGATAAGAAGATTAAAGGTGAAAGAAAGTGTTTTAGATGTGGTGATGCAAGTCATCTCATAGGAGAATGTCCCAAGCCACCTAAAAGCAAAACTCAAAGAGCTTTTGTAAGTGGTGCTTGGAGTGATAGTGAAGGCGATGAAGAATCAAGCAAGGAAGAGATCGCTCTAATGGCACATGAGTCAAATGAGGTACTTTCGACTCTTCTTATTCTTCATAGATGATGACACATTGCAAAAACAATATAATCAATTGTGTGAGCTAAGTCTAAAATCATAACTAAAATAAATTTCTAAAACCAAAAGGAGTTTTGGAAAATGAGGTATATGAGTTAAAAGAAAAGCAAAACGACTTGAAAAAGAAAAGCAAATGACGATGATTGTAAATCATGTCAAGAGCTTAATCTTGAAATAGAAAAACTAAAGCTCACACAAGAAATCTTAATAGAAAATAATTCTAAGTTTAAAGGTTTAATAAAAACATCGCTCTTGCCGATGAAATAGTTAAAATCCATAAAACACCGGGAGACATGAATGGGCTAGGTTTTAATGAAGTATTAATTCCAAAGAGTCAAAACAAAGCGGCCGAAAGGACGAACATTCATCAAAATTGCAGCGATGCAGACGGACGAGCGGAACCAAAATAAGGGTTCATCCGTTGTGCAAAATGGTACCATGGTACTTCAGTGAAACGTAATGTTCGCAATCTGGACCGTCTTGAATTTGTTAAAGTAACAAAGAAAACCAATGATAATGTTAAACTAAAACCGACCATTATATCGGGAGTAGGACTTGTTAAAAATGAATTTAGATCAAAAACTACTCAACAACGATATAAAACTTCTTTGCCAAACGCCTTTCCTAAGAGCATCCACAACGTTCAACGACTACCAACACAACGGTTGGAATCAAAACTTTCTAGACCATATCAAACTCCAGTTACATGCCATGGAACCCTTACCCATCATTTCCATACATGAATCAAATAAATGGTATGTTTAACCCAAACGGACCCATGAGATATTGGGGACCAAATGTTTGAGTTATTTGCTTCTTAGGTATGCTTGAAAGTTGGATTGGAACCGATGAATGGATAAAAGATAATGGATGCTCACGACACATGACGGGCAACAAAGTCTCTTCTCATCATACCAAGAGTATGGCGGAGGTAATGTCACTTTCGGTAGCAATCTCAAAAGCAAAATCATTGGCAAAGGTACGATTGCTCATAACTCTCTAACTATTGAAAATGTTGCTCATGTGGATAGGTTAGGATTTAATCTACTTAGTATTAGCAAACTATGTGATAAAAAGTATAAAGTACTATTTGATGAAAATGGTAGTAAAATACTAAAAGATGGTATCACTATAGCTAACGGAGTTAGGAAAAATAACATATACGTCATGAAAATAGATAAAACATATAATGACAAACTTTGCTTAACAACATTAGACGATAGCTCATCTCTTTGGCATAGACGCTTAGGTCACGCTAATATGAGACTTATACAAAACCTATCTTCAAAAGATTTGGTTAGGAATTTACCAAAACTAAAATATGACCAACACTTTTGCGACGCTTGCAAAATTGGTAAACAAATACATAGTAGTCACAAATCTAAAAATATGGTGTCCACATCTAAGTGTCTAGAATTATTACATATGGACTTGTTTAGACCATCCGCTATAAGAAGCTATGGAGGCAACTTATACACTTTGGTCATAGTAGATGATTACTCAAGGTTTACTTGGGCGTTATTTTTGAAAACCAAAATGAAGCTTTTGATAAATTTGAAATACTTAGCAAGAAAATTCAAAATCTTCTAGGTGTCAAATTGTGTCGATCCGAACGGATCATGGTCGTGAATTTGACAACGAAACTCAATTTGGAAACTTTTGTGATACAAATGGTATAACACATAACTTTTCCGCTCCACGAACACCTCAATCAAATGGAGTAGTAGAACGTAAAAGCGAACAATTCAAGAAATGAGTAGAACAATGCTTAATGAACAAAACATTCCTCAAAAGTTTTGGTGTAACGCCGTTGACACTTCTACATATATTTTAAATAGAGTCCTAATCGTCCTTTCCTAAACAAAACACCATATGAACTTTATAAAGGTAAAAAGCCAACATTAGGATATTTTAAAGTCTTTGGTTGTAAATGTTTTATTCTTAATACTAAGGATTATCTCACCAAGTTTGACCCAAAGTCTTATGAAGGTGTATTTCTTGGTTACTCTCAAACTAGTAAAGCTTACATTGTCCTTAATAAAGAAACAATGATAGTCGAGGAATCGTTGAACATAACATTTGACGAAAGTCCACCTCCCTCTAAGACATCACCTTTGGTAGATGATGACTTAGTTGAAAGTCAAATAATAGAAAGTCAAATTAATAATAACAAGGAAGATGAACCATCAAATAAGGAAATTGTCAACATCAAAGAATCTAAAAGTCATCCATTAGAAAAGGTCATAGGACAACTTAATCAAAGAACCTTAAGGTCACAAGCTCAAAATCAAAGTAATCATTTTGTTTTGTATCCACCATTGAACCAAAACCATAAATGAAGCAATAAAAGATGAATCATGGGTAATGGCCATGCAAGAAGAATTAAACCAATTGTTAGAAATGATGTTTGAAACTAGTTCCAAAACCCAAAGATCAAACTATAATTGGAACAAAATGGGTCTTCAAACAAAATGGACGACAATGGTATAGTATCTAGAAACAAAGCTAGGCTTGTTGCACAAGGTTATAATCAACAAGAAGGAATCGACTATGATGAAACTTATGCACCGGTAGCTAGACTTGAATCCATTAGAATATTACTTGCTTATGCATGTGCTTATGACTTTAAATTATTTCAAATGGATGTTAAAAGTGCCTTTCTTAATGGGTTTATTAACGAAGAAGTGTATGTTGCTCAACCTCCCGGTTTTACCGACTTTGAGAAACCACATCATGTCTTCAAACTCAAGAAAGCATTATATGGCCTTAAACAAGCACCTAAAGCTTGGTACGATCGTCTTAAGACTTTTCTTATTGATAACAAATATACTATGGGATTAGTAGATAATACTCTTTTTACTAAGAAAAAGGAATCGCAAATTATTATTGTTCAAATATATGTTGATGACATTATATTCGGATCAACTTGTCAAGAACTATGTAATGATTTCTCTAAAATCATGCATGACGAGTTTGAAATGAGTATGATGGGTGAGTTAAACTTCTTTCTAGGACTTCAAATTAAACAACTAGAAGATGGTATTTTCTTTAACCAATCTAAATATATAAAAGACATGCTTAAGAAATTTGGTCTTGAAGATTCCAAACCAACTAAAACACCCATGTCCTCGGACACTAAACTTACCAAGGACGAAGAAGGTGAATCCGTAGATAACACTAAATATAGAGGAATGATTGGTAGCCTACTCTACCTTACGGCTAGTAGACCCGACATTATGTTTAGTGTTTGTCTATGTCTCGCTTTCAAGAAAACCCAAAGGCATCACACTTAGAAGCATTAAAAGGATTTTAGATACATTAAGGGAACAACGTGTTTAGGATTATGGTATCCCAAAGGAACGGGTATAGAAACCATAGTGTATGCCGACTCGGATCATGCCGGTGATTATGTCGATAGAAAAGTACAAGTGGTATTTGCACTTTTGTTGGACATTGTCTCACCTCATGGTTTGCAAAGAAGCAAACGGCTTTAGCCATCTCTACTCTTGAAGCCGAATCGTCTCATTTGGAAAAGCATGTCAACAAGCTCTTTGGATGAAGCAAGCTCTCGTGAGACTACGAATTCATCTCAACGACATTGTGATACTTTGCGACAACAAAGGAGCCATCGATCTCAAGAAGAATCCTGTTCAACATGCTCGTACAAAACACATTGAAATTCGTCATCACTTTCTTCGCGACAATGTTCAAAAGGTAACGTTTCAATCGAGAAAGTATCCTCCAAGACAACATTGCCGACATCTTAACTAAACCTCTTAAACGAGAACCTTTTAATCTTCTTAGACTTGGTTTAGGGTTAATGGAACCAAACATGTAGGATAAACATAGCCTAAAACATTAGAATAGTCAAATCAAAACAATTTTGCCTTGTATGCACTCATGTAGCCACGGCGCCAACGACAACACGGACGGAACCAAATATTTGGTGCCGATCGTCCGTGGTGTCTCTGAACAAAACTACTATATACATAACATCCTCTTCCTCACAACCCACTTTACCAAAACGTGTATAACTTAAACCAAGCTCATTATTGTCATCTTCCCACTCACTAATCACCGAAGATAACATCATTGTAAGTATCCTAACTACATTTCATCTCTTAATTCTGAGTCTAGGATTCTTATTTATGCACAAAACTATCACAAATCATTACATGGGGTTTTATGTATGCTTTTATACCAAATATGAATTCAATTGGCAAATTGCATAATTAGTCATTCAAATTAGGTACTACATTATCATATTGCATAAACAAATCATGTTTCCCACTAATTGATAGATAATAAATATAAGGCCTTATTCAAACAACCAAACACCCCATGTCAAAAGTTTTGAAAAGCTTCTCACTTGTAGGAAAACATTTTCATTGCTAATACAAATAGAAACGTTAAATTTTCATCACTTGCATGCTCTTGAATACTAAAGGTATTGCATAACTAATATGCACTCCGGGTATATTCAAATGTAGCCACATTGAATTAGGAGCATTTGGGTTATCTCATGGTATTTGCCAAACACCCCACTAAAACCATTTTGTGCATAAAATGAGTCGAGATAACCGCAACTCAAATTGTTTTCATATAGGCACACACTAGAATCAAAAACGTTAAAATTTATTTTCAATTTTTTAACATATTAATTCTTGTCCTTAGGAATAACCATGGTAGCCGCAAGATTCTATGATCACAAAGACACCCTTAACTACATTCCCAAACACCACAAAACCAAAGGACTTACCAAGGAACAAGTAGAAATATTTAAGAGTCTAGAATCAAGATATTTCCATGAGGGTAGAACCATTCACTCATCCTTCCTTGAAAATACCAATCTTCGTGAAGAACTAGCCGCCATTCAATTCGATTGTCTTCTTGACATCGATGAACCAATTGTCCTAGGTTTGTGTTAGAATTCTATGCTAGTGTGACCGGCTTTAGTGATGAAGACGATGATGAATTCTGTCTTAGGTTTAGAATCAACCAAAATGACTACACCATCACCTTAAGCAACTTTGCTCAAGTGTTAGGAATTCCCAACCGAGGAACTTGTGTCTACGGATAAGTGGTCACTCATGGCTCTTGATAAAATCAATGACCGCTCTCTTCCCTACATAACCCGTTTGGCCGATAAGGATGTCATCCGTGAACACCTTTTAACCGAAAAGTGATACAACCCGAGTTACCCCGAAAGGAAAAGAGGTAAACCGAGATCCATATGGAATGGAGCTAAATGAACTTAAGCCGAATTTAAGAAATGGGAGGAACTACTTAGAGCCAACGTCATTAGCACCATAGGAATAGGGATCACATAAGCGCTTGTCTTTGCCACATGCTCTACAACTTGTCCACCCGACAACCATTCGACAGCCAACTACATAGCTAGGAGAATGATTGATATTCCAACTCAAGGATCCGTTGCTCTTCCATACGGGATGCTTCTCACCCGTCTCTATAGAAACTTAGCTCCAATTCCACCAACCCCAAAGGGATGCACTTCACTATGAACTCATCCTCACATCTTTGTACCTTTGAGTGATGCTCGAGTTGCTAAGACTAAAGGCAAGAGAGCTAAACCTCCAACTCCTTCATCATCATCATCAAATAGCTCAGGATGGTCTTCCAAGCTCTCATCTTCCACCTCATGAGTATTACGCATCTCTTCCCGAGATTGAAAATGAATCGGCGAATTCAAGCAAACTAAGGGAATGTTCAAGTGCCTTGGTAGGATGATGAACAAGATTTACAAGAAATTGGACAAATAAGGGTACTTTAAGGAGTGTTTGGAACAATGCATTATCGTTAATGTTTGATACTATTTAGTTGCTTTTATTATGTAGGATGATAATATAACTTGAAACAATGGTGTATGCTAACAATCTCATGCAGGGGGATAGCAACAAGTATGTTATCAAATTTGACCCATTTTCACTATATTGTGAAAATCAATAAGCCTTGCTCAAAATCTATGCTCCACTATGTTTACTGATGAGTGCTTATTCACTCATCATTTTTGGTTAAATATGAACTGCAAAACAGTCAAAAATGCTCGAAATGCATCAAAATCTCGAAAATATTCCAAAATTGCATTTATATGTTTCAGATGCAAAATTATTGAAAACAAATGAAAAACGAACAAAGTTTGCATAATTGGCAGTTTCAGTCCCCTAACTTTCAAAAATGGCAAAACAAGTCCCCGGGATTTTTAAAAATGGAAAAATATTATTTATGGCCCTTGGTTAATAAAGTTCGTCATTTATGGTCCTTATAATAATTTTTGGAAATTAACAGTTTTGGTCTTTAGATTTTCAGAATTACAATTTTGGTCCCTAAGTATCTAAATGGATTCAAGTTTAATCCCAAATCTAAATCCTACATCCTTGGCCCAACCAGTCCATCTCATTACCCAAGCCCAACACCAAATCCATTACCCCTAATACCGGTCAACCCCAATTGTTAACCCTACCCTTTTTCTTCTTCCTTGGTTTCCCGCCCAAACACACAACACAGAAACACAAAACACAATAAAACTTTTTCTCTTTTCTAACCCTCCCTGTCCCCTGTCACCAAAAACCACCCAACACAACAAATAATAAAACCCATCCCATCATTTGTCACGACAACCCACACACACTTACCCCAAAAAACCACAACCCATCATTGCACTCCACGCTCACTCTCTCCCAAAGCTAGAAGGCGAAGAGATGAAGAAAGAGATTGAGGGCCATCGGGAGTATAAAGAGGCCTCGTAGCCACGGAGAGGTAGTTAGTTTTTAGTCGAGTTTAGTTTTAGTTAAGTTTTCATTTTTTAGTTCTAATCTAATTTTTAGTTTCGGTCTTGAAATTTATATCTAGTCCTATTTTATCATTTTAATTTTAATGTAATGTTCACTTTCTAGTTAATGCAATTTATTTTCGTGATTTAATTAAAATTCTTAGTTTATGCAATTTAACTTTTGTTCTAGTTCGAATTCTTGCCATGATGGTTTAAGTGTTTGTTAAATTTGTTAAAAGCTAAGTTAAGATTTCGATGTGAAGCCCAAAAATTAGTTTTCAAAAGTTTATGCACCTTCACATGCAAAAACAGTTTCCATTTTCCTACCTAAAAGGAGTGATTGGGTCAGGGCAATTAAGAAGTCAAAAGTTGGTTTTCATCCGTTTGACTTTTGAAGTCAAATTTCTTTTGAGCTTAGTAGGCCATTTTACAAGTTTGAAGTTTGTTTGACAAGCTCTTGTAAAAGTTTGTTTTGAAGATAAATTTATTTTCGTCACGATAAAGTAGTGATTCTAGATGATCTAGGCTTATTTCATAGATTATTGTCACATGGAAGCTTCAAAATAAAGGGATTTAGCTAAGTCTTTGCACACCCAACTCATCTTAAAAAAGTTTTGCTTAGTTACTTTGCTCTTAAACGATTGTGTCTTGAATGTTACTAACTGCATCAGCAGCCCTGCACCAATTTGTTTAGCTTATTTATAAGCTGTAAGCAGCCCCTCATGAGCCAACCAAGGGGGCAAAAGGCAGTGGCCTAGGTGGACTTAAAGTATCCTGAAGCTCAGGATCAAATTCTACCTTTAGCTTGTCTCAAACTAGCACTCAACTTCATAGCAGCCCACTGTCTCAGTTCCTGTAGATCAGACCTCATATTGCTCCTAGGATTGCTTATCAGGTTCTAATTTAGCTTTTTGATTATTTTCGACTGCTCTCTAGTATGCTTAGGATAGATTAAATTCATTATAGCTTAATTTGTTTACTCATAGTCTTTTATTTGTTTATTGCTTCCGTTAGTAACTTAGGATTCCCCTAGCATAGTTTAACATGCCAACCGCTTATTCACTTATCATGTTTTGCTTATTTACCACAGTACTTTGCTTAGCTTACTTGGTCCTAGAGTATGTGTATTTTGGTCATTACTTAATTTGGTTGCTTATTTGTATCATTAAAACCCAACTGTGGAGTGTTTGTGAGTGTTACGCCACGGCAACATCACAACAACATTTTTTACTTTCTTTTTTGCTTTTAATGCTTAGTTAGTGCTAATTGGGAGTCTTAGATTGTGGTTATTAGTTTCGGTTTATAGATCGGTTTTGGATAGCTTCTACTCCTTCATGTACCTTGGCGGGTCTCATATAAGTGCTTTCCCAAACGATCAGTGCGGCGGTTTAGTCATGAGTGAGATCTCATTTTGATATTAATCAGTTAGTTCGTATGCCAAACACCCCTTAGAAGCGTTATCTAGTTCATGTACCAAACACCCCTTTAGAAATGTTATCTAGTTTTCCTTCCCGTATTTCTAACCATTATATCGATGCACAGCAGAACCAAAGCACAACAAGCGACCTTGTCCATCTGCACTACCACTTGTTATGTGTTTGGATTTGCTTTCTAATTACTTGAATACACTTTGCGGTTTAAGATTAATAAGTGAAAATCAAAGAGTGGGAAGTGGGACTTGAACCCACGACCTCACGCTGCTGACCCACAGCACAAACCAACACACATAACCATCTCTGCTAGTTGAGTTGATTGGTATTTTTTGTTTAGTTAATATTTAAGGTAGTTTTTGTTGTTTAAACTTATTTGCTTATTTCTTTTATTACCGCTTATTTCAATGAGCAACTCACATTTTATTTTTCTTGAATTCACTATTATTCATAGTATTTTAGGTAATTTTCTCATATTTTTATAAAAATGTTTGGTATTTTTTATTAATTAATTAGTTTAATGTAGTTTTTAATTAGTAATAAATAAAATAAAACTCAAAAAAATATTCTGCTTTTTCCTAAAATTATTATTAGTCAATTAGGACGTAGGAAAATTGTTTTCACACTCGTAGGATTTTTATTTTACAAATTTTACGTTTTTTCTTGCGCACTCGCGTAATTTTTATATATAACGCACGTTTTCATTCTAGGTTACGTTTTTAGATAATTTAGGTTTACGCTTTAATTAAAATAGTTTATTTAAGTTATTTCAGTTTTATAAAAGAAAAATAAAAAAAAACTTCGATTTGTAAAAATAGTGATAGCGTTTATTTAATAGATTTTATCTTTTTAATTTTCTTTAATTTGCATTTAAGCCTTTGTATTTGTTTGATTTTTACGTAGTTATAATCATAAATCGGATCCTTCTTTTCCGTTCAAATCTCTCGATCACTATCGTTGGGTGATCCATTGCATACTATTTGGGACATAACGACCAGGAAACCCTATACTCCCGGATCTTCATTGATTTCGTGCTTGAAATTGTTTTAAGTCATTACGGTGGTCATTCACAAGTGACCGGTTTGTGTGATTAGACTTGACGGTTTAGCGCGCATCAAATTTTAGGCGCCCTGGAGTGGGTGATTATCTTCCGTCTAGCAGATTAGTGATTTGGATATTCACTATTTGTCTATACCATCTGTATATGTTTATATTCTCTTTCAAAAATCAAAAACCCAAAAAGATTTTCATTTTTTGTTTTTACATAATGTTTATCCAAAAATCCAAAAATATCCATCTTTACCCTCTCACATCTTTGATTCTTCATCCCTACCCCTCTGAAAACATTTGATTCTTTCTATGTCTTATCCTCACCTTCTTGATTGTCAATGGTGTGGTGGTCCTTATAATGGTGGCAATTGCCCCGGTTGTAGCATGGTGGAATCGGAAGCGGGTCTCATCTATAACCGGGATCCCTATTCCTACCATAACACGATGATTTATTCCATCGGCTACCACACCGTGAGACTCGGCAATTTCTTGTTGTAGTCTTGTGGTGGTTCACACTCCGATTCGATTGTCAATCGGAAACACGCTTGTCTATGAGCGGGTTCACGATAACAATTATGACTACAACACATATGACTCACGGCCACATCGGTTTCTTGTTGTGAGTATTGTGGAGGTCCTCACTTTAGCTCGATTGTCGAGCAGGGATCCATTTCCTTGTAACAATTACGACTCTTCGTATCATGACCAACCTCTACGATACCAAATGAATCGAGCACCACCTCGGCTGATCCACTTCCTCAAAATCTTCTCCTTGATCTTTTGGATTTATTGAAAGATTTGAAGGAATGTAAACACTCCGGGATAATCCAAATCAAAAATCCATGGAAGAATTGTTAGTGAAGAACAGTCGCTAAATTAGATTCCCAGTTGCCGGTGAAAACTCTATTAGGGAATTAATTAAAATACAAAAGCGACCAAATCTAGCTCTCGATTCCGTTTCATTCTCGATGATAGTGATGATGAGGATACACTTGATATCCTTCAATTCTATAAATATTCATCAAGTTCATCGGATGATATCCCAGCGGTTGAGATTTCATCTCAAACAAGCGCTATCACACCAAGCTCCCACTCACTCTCTACGAACATGGGGACGAGCATCTTGACACTTGTTCACGAAAAGGAATCGGACGAATTCATAAAGTCTAGTGTTGAGGACCTTGTCCCAATCCCGAGAGAGTCACGGGGAACTTTTGATCATATGTGTGATTCTTCTTCCCTCTTGAGTGTTCAAATGATCATTTGGAAACTTTCTCCGATTTTAGCGACGATTGTGCTTCCTTTGGAAACATCGATTATGTTGAGGCATCACTTCCACAATCGATCTTGATCATCTTCTTGAGGAGTTCTCCGGTGAACTCACTCACATCAATCCACTCTTTGATTTTGAAGCCGATCGGGAGGCGAAAGTCTCATTGATAATGATCGTTCACTCACTTCTTATCCCAACGGTCAATAGAGAATGTTGATCACTTTGTTCCCGAAACATTCAAAGCTACTTTCACCAATCCTCTATTTGAATTGATTGAATTCACTTCAATTCGAGAATCCACTCTTTGATACTCAGTTGAGGATAGTGATGAGCCCACAATGGAACAAGAGTTCACAATTTCACCTCATGAGAATGATTCTCTTCATGGAGAGTTCTCCGGTGAACTCTCTCATGACATATCTCCTCCGGAACACGATCATTCCTATTTTGATCTTGAGGATGATATTAGCTCGGAGGAAGGTATACTCTATCATACGAGTTTGCTTATTGATGATACTACCTTCGCCCTTCCTCCCGATACGTCTACATTTGAGGATGAAGAATGGATCTTGATTGTTATCAAGACCTTCCTTCCTTTCCTCAACTATCTTGTGATTTCCCTTCATCTTCACTCCTTCGGGAATGAAGACACTATCTTTGACCCCAGCATTCTCATTTATCATTTTTGAGCCGGTTCTATGTATATCTCATCGGTGTGGAACTTTCACGTACTTCAATGTTTATCCAAACATCTTGAATGAAAGTCCGATGGAGATTGTTTCTTCCACTTTGCTTCCCATGATCTAATGAATTCGGGGCGAGTCAAGCTAGCGACTCGGTAATCAAAAACGATGGTGAACATGGGTTTTCACCCGTGTGTACCACACTAGTGTGGGGAGTTGCCCACATGTTATATATATATATATAAGTTTCTCTAAAAAAAAAAAAAAAAAAAAAAAAAAAATCTTCTTTCTAAATAATGGCCGTAGTATTTCCCTTTACGTTCTTTGTTTCGCATAACCACGGTACTTTGAATATTGAGGGCAATATTCATTTCTAAGTGTGGGGAATTCTCACGAATTTTATCATATAATTATACCAATTCCCGTTTTGGCAAAAAATTTTTTTTTTTTTAGTAAGTGTTTTACACTTTCTCATGTGGTTATCGATCCGCCTTGTCTAAAAAACAAAAGGATTGGCTAATCCGAGAGCAAACGGCTCTTGGTAAAGATATCTCAAATCCGTTGACGGCTTGCAATTTGCCCAAAATTGTATGGTATTCAACTCACCATATCCTAAAAAGTGAAGAGTTGGCTAGCCCGCAAGGTTATGGCTTGTGGTAAAGGCGATGGAAAATCCATAATTGGTATTCACTCACCAAAGATAATTCGATAATTTATCTAAGAGTTGGCTAGTCCGGAAAGTGCGACTTACGGTAAAGACAAAATCAAATCCGTTGAAAGGCGGTGGTTTGCTCAAAATCACATGGTTATCGATGTACCATGGTTCTTACTTGAACTAAAACATTTGGCTACTCCAGAAGTAATGGCTTTTGGTAAAGAGATTCAAATCCATTAAGTTTTTCTCAAAAGATTGCTAGGGACTAGCAATAGTTTAGTATGGGGGATTTGATGAGTGCTTATTCACTCATCATTTTTGGTTAAATATGAACTGCAAAACAGTCAAAAATGCTCAGAAATGCATCAAAATACTGAAAATATTCCAAAATTGCATTTTATATGTTTCAGATGCAAAATTATTGAAAACAAATGAAAAACGAACAAAGTTTGCATAATTGGCAGTTTCAGTCCCCTAACTTTCAAAAATGGCAAAACAAGTCCCCGGGATTTTTAAAAATGGAAAAATATTATTTATGGCCCTTGGTTAATAAAGTTCGTCATTTATGGTCCTTATAATAATTTTGAAATTAACAGTTTGGTCTTTAGATTTTCGAATTACAATTTTGGTCCCTAAGTATCTAAATGGATTCAAGTTTAATCCCAAATCTAAATCCTACATCCTTGGCCCAACCACCATCTCATTACCCAAGCCCAACACCAAATCCATTACCCCTAATACCGGTCAACCCCAATTGTTAACCCTACCCTTTTTCTTCTTCCTTGGTTTCCCGCCCAAACACACAACACAGAAACACAAAACACAATAAAACTTTTTCTCTTTTCTAACCCTCCCTGTCCCCTGTCACCAAAAACCACCCAACACAACAAATAATAAAACCCATCCCATCACTGTCCCTGACAACCCACACACACTTACCCCAAAAAAAACCCACAACCCATCATTGCACTCCACGCTCACTCCTCTCCCAAGAAGCTAGAAGACAGAAGAGATGAAGAAAGAGATTGAGGGCCATCAGGAGTATAAAGAGGCCTCGTAGCCACAGGAGAGGGTAGTTAGTTTTTTAGTCAGTTTTAGTTTTAGTTAAGTTTTCATTTTTTTAGTTCTAATCTAATTTTTAGTTTCAGTCTTGAAATTTATATCTAGTCCTATTTTTATCATTTTAATTTTAATGTAATGTTCACTTTCTAGTTAATGCAATTTATTTTCGTGATTTAATTAAAATTCTTAGTTTATGCAATTTAACTTTTGTTCTAGTTAAAATTCTTGCCATGATGGTTTAAGTGTTTGTTAAATTTGTTAAAAGCTAAGTTAAGATTTCGATGTGAAGCCCAAAAATTAGTTTTCAAAAGTTTATGCACCTTCACTTGCAAAAACAGTTTCCATTTTCCTACCTAAAAGGAGTGATTGGGTCAGGGCAATTAAGAAGTCAAAAGTTGGTTTTCATCCGTTTGACTTTTGAAGTCAAATTTCTTTTGAGCTTAGTAGGCCATTTTACAAGTTTGAAGTTTGTTTGACAAGCTCTTGTAAAAGTTTGTTTTGAAGATAAATTTATTTTACGTCCCGCGATAAAGTAGTGATTCTAGATGATCTAGGCTTATTTCATAGATTATTGTCACATGGAAGCTTCAAAATAAAGGGATTTAGCTAAGTCTTTGCACACCCAACTCATCTTAAAAAGTTTTGCTTAGTTACTTTGCTCTTAAACGATTGTGTCTTGAATGTTACTAAGCGCATCAAAATTCACGCACCAATTTGTTTAGCTTATTTATAAGTCGTAAGCGACCCTCATGAGCCAACCAAGGGGGCAAAAGGCAGTGGCCTAGGTGGACTTAAAGTATCCTGAAGCTCAGGATCAAATTCTACCTTTAGCTTGTCTCAAACTAGCACTCAACTTCATAGCAGCCCACTGTCTCAGTTCCTGTAGATCAGACCTCATATTGCTCCTAGGATTGCTTATCAGGTTCTAATTTAGCTTTTTGATTATTTTCGACTGCTCTCTAGTATGCTTAGGATAGATTAAATTCATTATAGCTTAATTTGTTTACTCATAGTCTTTTATTTGTTTATTGCTTCCCGTTAGTAACTTAGGATTCCCCTAGCATAGTTTAACATGCCAACTGCTTATTCACTTATCATGTTTTGCTTATTTACCACACTTTGCTTAGCTTACTTGGTCCTAGAGTATGTGTATTTTGGTCATTACTTAATTTGGTTGCTTATTTGTATCATTAAAAACCCAACTGTGGAGTGTTTGTGAGTGTTCTGCCCACAACAGCAACATCACAACAGCATTTTTTTACTTTCTTTTTTTTTTGCTTTTTAATGCTTAGTTAGTGCTAATTGGGGAGTCTTAGATTGTGGTTATTAGTTTCAGTTTATAGATCAGTTTTTGGATAGCTTCTACTCCTTCATGTACCTTGGCAGTCTCATATAAGTGCTTTCCCAAACAGTCCGTGCAGCAGTTTAGTCATGAGCTGAGATCTCATTTTGATATTAATCAGTTAGTTCGTATGCCAAACACCCCCTTAGAAACGTTATCTAGTTCATGTACCAAACACCCCTTTAGAAATGTTATCTAGTTTTCCTTCCTGTATTTCTAACCATTATATCAGTTAGTAGTTTTAGTTTTTGTGTGATATTGTTATTTTGTTCTCATTTTCGAGTTACAAGCACGAATAATCCAAAGAAATAAATCAAGAAAAAAGTTAAGTGCCAAAAAAAATAGTGAGGAACTGGGATTCGAACCCAGGACCCTCTGCACAGAACACGCGCACAACAAGCAGCACCTTGTCCATCTGCACTACCACTTGTTATGTGTTTGGATTTGCTTTCTAATTACTTGAATACACTTTGCAGTTTTAAGATTAATAAGTGAAAATCAAAAAGAGTGGGAAGTGGGACTTGAACCCACGACCTCACGCCTGCAGCCCCACAAGCACAAACCAACACACATAACCATCTCTGCTAGTTGAGTTGATTGGTATTTTTTTTGTTTAGTTAATATTTAAGGTAGTTTTTGTTGTTTAAACTTATTTGCTTATTTCTTTTATTACCTGCTTATTTCAATGAGCAACTCACATTTTTTATTTTTCTTGAATTCACTATTATTCATAGTATTTTAGGTAATTTTCCCATATTTTTATAAAAATGTTTGGTATTTTTATTAATTAATTAGTTTAATGTAGTTTTAATTAGTAATAAATAAAATAAAACTCAAAAAAATTTACGCTTTTCCTAAAATTATTATTAGTCAATTAGGACGTAGGAAAATTGTTTTCACACTCGTAGGATTTTATTTTACAAATTTTACGTTTTTTCTTCTTGTACTCGCGTAATTTTTATATATAACGCACGTTTTCATTCTAGGTTACGTTTTTAGATAATTTAGGTTTACGCTTTAATTAAAATAGTTTATTTAAGTTATTTCAGTTTTATAAAAGAAAAATCAAAAAAAACTTCGATTTGTAAAAATAGTGATAGCGTTTATTTAATAGATTTTATCTTTTTAATTTCCTTTAATTTGCATTTAAGCCTTTGTATTTGTTTGATTTTTCTGTAGTTATAATCATAAATCAGATCCTTCTTTTCCGTTCAAATCTCGATCACTATCGTTGGGTGATCCATTGCATGACTCATTTGGGACATAACGACCGGAAACCCTATACTCCCGGATCTTCATTGATTTCGTGCTTGAAATTTTTTAAGTCATTACGGTGGTCATTCACAAGTGACCGGTTGTGTGATTAGACTTGACGGTTTAGCGCATCATTTACATATGTGTTATTTACTTTTCCTAACTAGAAATGTTTAGTATAACGACTTTTGAGAAAAATTTCGGTTTGGAAATTTCCCGACACCTAAAACGAACTCTGTCCATATTTGACCTCCACGGATCGACGGCACCAAAATTTTGGTACCGTCCTTTATGTAGTTTGGTACCGCCATACATGAGGCGGACGGACGGCACCCTTTTAGGGTACCGTGCGTGTATGATTTTGGTGCCGTGGATCCTCCGGGTAATTTTACGAATTTCGACTCTTCGTGATTCCAAATTATCTTCCATCACTTATAAATCAATCTTAACTAGTTTATCTTGTTATTAGAACTAGTATTATTTACTAAGGTATATAAAATCCATTTCCACCAAAATTCAAAATTTGAAAAATCCACCCAAGGAGCCCTTTGGCATAAAGGAAGGAACCAAATTTTGGTACCTTCAATCCGTGGGTAATCGAATATTAGGAAATTCCACTCACTAGAACACATTTATTGCATATCTTTTCTTCTTCACTCCATCTTCTTTGTATGTGATTGGTGCAAAACCGTCAAGTTTTCTCATGAGCTAGCCACTTGTGAATGACCAGTAGTAAGGAACTTAAAGCAGCTCAAACACCAATTGCAATTTAGATCGGGAGAATACGAGTGGATTCCGGGTCGTTAAGTCCCACGGAGGATGGTGGTGTTTAACACAATCGGATGTCGAATAACCACTAAGGATAGTGGTCGATAAGGATTTTGAGTTATTTATACCTAAAGAAAAGATTAATAAATTACAGGGGCTTAAATGCAAATTAAAGGAAATTAAAAGATAAATTATATTAAATAAATGCTATCACTATTTTTAAAGCGATGTTTTGATTTTATGTTTTATAAAACTTAATTTAAAACTACGTGACGTCTGAAATAAAAGCGTGAAACTTACACAATATTAATCCTAAAAATATGAAAATGATATTTTACAAACCTAATGATATAAGAAAATTTTAAGAAAAAGAAAATTATTTTTATAACTATTTATCTAATTATTATTAATTAAAACTATTTTAACTATTTAATAATAACCTAAATTACAAGAAAATAGGAAATAAAGCTAGAAAAATAAAATTATGACTTGGAAAAATCTAAAATAACAAAGAGAATTTTCAAAACTATTTTTATATTTTTACGATTATTTTCTATTTTTATGAATTTTAAACTATTAAAACTAATTAAATTACTAAAAATTACAAAATAAACTATGAAAAATCTGGAAAATTACTTTTTTACTTTTTATATTTATCTAAACTTAATAAAAATGAAAAATTATTTTTTGAACTTTTCTTATTTAATTGTATTAAAAGCTATTTAAAATTACCTAAAAGCTGTTTTAATTAAGAAAAATAGCAAACAGTTATGGAAAATTATGAAAATTTCAGGAAAAGTCTAAAATAATATTATGAATCTAGGAAAAATAGAAAAACATGGTGCTTGTGTGGAGGAAAATGAAGCGCTATTGTAAGTGCTTATGAAATAAGCACTTGAATAAGCAAATGATCACCACAAGCTACCAAACTGAAACGAAGCATTAATATGCTAAAACTACTAAAATGAAGCAAGAAACAACAAGCCTTAACCTCTGGATAGCCAGCACTTAAGATTTGACTTATTTGAGCTTATATCTTAAAAGCAGTTTGAGAGTACTACTTTTGAGCTTAAGCAAGCACTTAAATAAGCTGGAAATGAAAAACAAAATTTGGAAACTATACTAGACACGGCTAGAGTCCTTCAAACCAAAAATCGGACCTAGGAAAAGCTCTGTGGAGCTTTTGACAAGCTAGCAAAAAGTGAGAAAACTCGACTCAATGGTGAGTTTGGTGGGGCATATAAGCCACCTTTGATGAGCTTGTTTGAGGCTTTTAGAAAATTAATAAAATTCTACAAAAATGACCCTAAGAAACTAGACCAGTTGAACTTTTAAAACCCAAAGTTTCACTTGATTTGGCCCAAGAATGAACTCATGAAAAATCCTCTAGTTGGGTGAAAAGCGGTTTTTCAAATATTTGACTTTTGACAGTTGAGAAAAGTTGACTTTGGTGAACTTTGATCCTGATTTGTTGACGATTATTGATGTTATATGGTGAAATGAAACTAAGACAAGCTATGTCTATGATTTTTAAACACAAAACAAGCTTTTGATTTCCCAAACTCAACAGATTAAGATATAAGGCAGTTAATAGTGATTTTGACTTTTGTTGTTTGCAGGCACAATTTTATGAGGACATATGAGTTCAAATGAGCTAAACAAACATAAAACAACAAGTAACAACTCTTGAACAAACCTCTAAGATAGTTTAAGTAGCAAATCCAAACACCACCTTTTAAACTGATTTGCATTCTTACTAGATAACCATGAATTAGCTTATTTAATCACTAAACTAACTTTAATTATCCTAATTACTACTAATTAAACAGGTTTAAACTAGCTAATGACCACAAATTTCAAACATGAGCACAAAATGTAAATTGCATAAAAATGAAAATGAGAAAAAAAGCTCACAAGTGTCCAACTATGTTTGCGACTTAAACCGAACCATTAACTACACTATACTAATCAAATCCAACCCAAATCCATCTCTGCAACACCCATCCATTTCCAAACTGCTTGAACCAAAATTCCTTCACTGTTGACTTTTGTTGACCTTTATCCAAGTTGCTTGAAACTAATTTCCAAGCTTACAAAAGCTATAATAAGCTTAAATAAGCTTGTTTGAGCTTAAAATAAGCTTATTGAAGCTTGGAACATAAGAGTTTGAAATTGAAATTTGAAGCGATGAACCATAAAAAACTTGAAATGTTAATATAAAACTTGAATTAATACTTGAAAATTAGTTTGGATACACTTTTAACTTTAGATTGATACATTTAAGCAAAAAATTACAACTTTGAAGCTAATTTAAAACATTGAAATAAAAACGACATACATGAAAATTAAAAACTAAAAACTTCTTTCTCTCTTGTTTCTTCTTCCTCTTTTATGCTTCAGAATCCTTCCACGTGTCCTTGAGAGTATCCCACTCTCTTTTTGACCAATGGGTGAGTTTTGAGCAATTTATCACATTTTGGCGGAAAGTTGGATTTGACTTGTAGGCTCTGTGAAATAGCGACTAGGGGTGGCATTTATTGTGGGGGTTAGTGATGATGAGGGGTGGAGGAAAGGAGAAAAGGTGATGGGAGGGTGGCAAGTGGTTGCGAGCAACATGGGGAAGACAGGGAGGTGGAAGAAGAACAGTGGTGGGCGGGTATTTTGCGCTTTTGACTTTGGTTTGACCAGGGGTTCAAAATGGGCTAATGACAGGGTCAAAATGGTATAAGTGGCGGGGGTCAAAATCAGTTTGACAAGGCTTAGCTTTAGCTTAAATGACAAGGACTAAATTGTAATTTCGAATTTTGAAGGACCAATCGCCAATTTCTCAAAGTTGTCACAAGGACTAAAATTGACAAACTTCAATAGTACAAGGACTAGTTTTGACATTTTCAATTTTCCAGGACCAAACTTGACAAATTTGAAAGTTCGGGACCTTTTAAGTTGAATTAACAAAAGATTTATTCAAGGACCAATTTTGACAACTTAGAATATTTAGGGACCTTGAATAACATTTTCTTTATTTAGATTTACGAGGATTTTTTTTGACAACTTTTGAAACTTGGGGACTAAAGCGCCAATTATGCAAACTTGATCGTTTTCACAGTTTTGATATTTTGCATTTAAAACACATAAAACACTTATTTGTGATATTTTTATCATTTTGATGCATTTACGAGTGTTTTCGGATGTTTTGCGATCTAATTTGTACAAAATGATGAGTATTTACACACTCATCAATCCCCACACTAAGATATTGCTAGTCCCTAGCAATGTTTTGAGAAAAATTAATGGATTTCATCTCTTTACCAAAAGCCATTACTTACGGAGTAGCCAAATGTTTCGATTCAAGTAAGAACCTTGGTACAGATAACGAAATGATTTTGAGCAAATCACCGACTTCAACGGTTTGATTTGTCTTTACGAAGCCGTTTGCTACGGACTAGCCAACTCTTAGATAAAATATCTTTGGTGAGTGATTACCAATTATGGTTTTCAAGCGCCTTTACCACAAGCCATAAACTTGCGGGCTAGCCAACTCTTCACTTTTAAGGATATGGTGGTGAATACCATACAATTTTGGGCAAATTGCAAGCCGTCAACGGTTTGAGATATCTTTACCAAGAGCCGTTTGCTCTGGATTAGCCAATCCTTTTGTTTATTAGACAAAGCGGATGATAACCAAATGAGTAAGTGCAAAACACTTACTCCAAAAAAAAAAATTTTGGCCAAAATGGGGGAATTAGGCGGTATAATTACATGATAAAATTCGTGAGAATTCCCCACACTTAGAAATGAATATTGCCCTCAATATTCAAAGTACCGCGGTTATGCGAAACATAGAACGTAAAGGAAATACTACGGCCATTATTTAGCAAGGATTTTTTTTTTTTTTTTTTTTTTTTTTTTTTTTGAACTATATATACACAACATGTGGGGCAACTCCCCACACTAGGGTGGTAGAAAGTAGAAAGAAGAAGCTAAGCTGTCAAGTTTTGTCACACAAGCTAGCCACTTGTGAATGGCTAACCGTAACAAACTTGAGACATTTCGAAATATGGGTGAAAACCCATATGGCATCTCTTGTTTTTGATTCCCGAGTCGCTAGCTTGACTCGATCCCGCATTCATTTGTTCATGGGAAAGTAGCGTGGAAAACCAATCTCAATCGGACTTTCGTTCACAATGTTAATAAACATATGAACATCGAAAGTTCCACACCGACGAGATACAACCGCGGTATTGTTAATAGTAGAAACTATAAGGGATGATACGGGGTCAAAGATGGTGTCCTCATTCCGAAAGAAAGGGAAAGAGCAACCACACCATCTGTGAAGAATGGAATAAAGGCGTACATGAGAATGCAAGTCCATTCCTCATCGAGAGAAGCAAATCACCATTTTGACACTTTTAAGCTTAAACTTGAAGCTTAGATGGTGATTGTCAATAAGATGTCCGGGAGGAGGGTGGAAAGCGGTTCTTCAATCAACAATTTTCTAGAAAAGGATGTCCCCTCGAATCAAAGTAAGTATTATCAATTCTGTTGGAATTGACTCATCACTAAGAAAGGCATCGACTTCATTCCAAAGTTGTCATCTTCCTCATCGGGGTGAGAGAAGGGATGGAAGAGTCGGGAATAAGACTAGAAGATGATGGATCATTTTGAGCAATTCATCAATGGGAAGGATGTCTCCCATTGGATCACAAACATCATCATCCAATTCGGATGAAACGAAGAGAGTTTGGTTTCATCCACGAGTTAACAAACTCGATCGACAAAGCGATTCGGAGGTGGGACAAGTGGTGTGCTCTTAGAGCTAGCGGTTTCCACCACTTGGATGAAGTCTCGATTCTAGATCATCATCATCAAGAACACTCTTGACTTCCACGGTACAACTTTCAAACCATTTGTTTGAACCGGGGTTGATTTTCAAAGCTTTTAACTCGTAGCGTTTTGAAAACTCCTCTTAACCGTGAAATTTGAGAGTGTTGCATTGAATCTTTCGGATTTTTGATCAATTGTGGCAACACTCTGTTTGGATAGAGGTTTGGAGTTTTGGTTGATATTCAACGTGAGCTCTTCGTTGTCAACCCGTATGGTCAACTCTTGACAAACACATCAATCGAGCACGACTCGTTCTCAAAAAGCTCTCCCAAAGATGAGGGAACTCTAGGATGCGCATCGAAGTCTACTACAACAAAGTCGGTGGGAAAGTGAAACTTTCCTACTTTTACCACGACATCCTCGGCTATTCCAAGTGGACGAGTTATAGTGCGATCCGCTAGCTCGAGAGTCATACAAGTAGGAGTAAGTTCGGGAAGAGCAGTTTCTTCCATCTTGAGAGTGGCATAAGGTTAATGCTAGCGCCAAGATCGGCCAAGCGGAGCATTGAACCATCCCAATCACACGGGATTAAAAACTTGCGGGGTCTTCAAGCTTTTAGGAAGCTTCTTGAGAAGGACCGTGAGCATTGCTCATTGAGAGGGTTTAGCCATTTCGGATAACTTATCTTTGTTACTCGGTAGCCTTTAAGTGTAGATGCAAATTTAGGCATTAGAGCGAGAGCATCAACGAAGCTTATATCAAAGTGTAGCTCATTGAAGATTTGGAAAATTTTTCCATTTGCTCTTTGTTTTTGTCTTTGAGCTTCTCATCATTCATTCTTGATGGGTAAGGAAGTGACTAGACTTTTGAGCCGGACGGAAGTCATTTCGGGCTCGAATTTGTCTTGAACTTGGGTTCGGACTTAAAGCTTGGACTACGAAGGTGGGACGTGTCTTGATGCCGTGGGCTTGAAAATGCACCTTGTCCGTTGTATCCTTGGTAACTTGACTCATTGCTCCTAGTGGAGGAGGCATTGGAGTCGAAGGTCCATTGTCGTCTTAGATTCACTTTCTACTACCTTTGGGAGAGAAGAAGAAGAGGTAGTAGGAATAGCGGGTCCATTATATGAAACACCACTTCGGTTGTGATCGCCTTTGCATCGCCCCTCGGGTTAGCGATCGTGTTGCTCGGAAGTTTTCACGAGCCGAGGTTGATCATTTAAAGACTTCTTGAGATCGTGATCGGTGACCAACAACTGTTCATTTCATCTTGGGATTTCATGAATTGCTTCAATAACTCATCGGATGATGGTCTTGGAGGTGGTGGAGGAAATTTTGAGGTCGTATGTTTTGATTATGACCTTGTTGTTGAAAATTCCTTGATTAGGATTCACATTTCCACGAATTTGATTCCCTCGATTGAAATTGTTTTGATTAAGGTTTCCTTGATGTTGGAAACCTTGATTGGGTCCGAATAGAAATTACCTTGGTTTTGATAACCTTGGTTCATTCTTGGTTGGTTCGATTCGGTTAGGATTCGGTTGAAACCGGGTGGTGCACGATAAGTATTAGCTCGGTAGTTTGGTTCATTTTGAGGGCGGTATTGATTACCTCCTTGATTTGAAGTACCGGCTATAGCATTAGCTTCAAACGGACTACCATCGGTGGCGATCAGTTGTAGTATGCATGAGGACCACCACAAGTAACACAAACTTCAACTTTCTTCACTTCACCATATGATGGTGCTTGTGTGAAAGTGACTTTCTTTTAGTTAGCAAGAACCAAAGCTCGAACAATATCCGTGAGTTTGTCAATCTTAGCATCGGTGCTAGATGTACTCACGGAGATGAAATAGAAGGTCCGACATTAGACTCGGTATGATATGTCTTTGTGCGGAAAGGACGGACACAGGACTTGTTTTCAATGATTTGCAAGGCTTCTTTTGTGGTCTTGCTCAAGAAATTACCTCCCGCGGAGGCATTCAAAGAGTCTTGATTAGTCTGGTTCAGACCAGTGTAGAAAGTATCCATTTGCATTAACTCGGTAAAACCATGATGCGGACACTTGCGGAGCAAGTCTTTATAACGATCCCATGCCTCCCCGAATGATTCATCAAATCTTTGAGAGAATTTCATTATCTCATTCTTAAGACTTGTAGTTCGGGATGGAGGATAGAATTCGTTCACAAACTTTGTGACAAGATCTTCCCATGTCTCAATGGAGCGAGGGGTTGTTTCTCGAGCCATTCCGGGCTTGTCCTACAGAAAATGGGAGCAGAAGAAGCTTGATAGCTTCATGTGGGACATTCTTGTACTTGATGGTAGATGCAATCTTGTTAAACCATCGAATGTGTGCATGAGGATCATCCGCTCAAAACCATAGAATTGGCTTTGGGTTGCAGTTAAGTAACCGGTTTGAGCTCAAAAGTATCGACCACGATGGTTGGGACAACAATAACATCTCCGTAACCCTCGATGGGTGCTTGGAGAAGCTCATTCATCGGCTTGTCTTACGCCATTACGGCGGTGGTGGTGGTGGTAGGCGTTCCTCGATCACGGTGAAGGAGCGAGCGTCCTCTCGTCTCGAGGAATCTTTCAAGTTCGAAAGTGGACTTGTAGAAGCTGGAAGAGCAGTGCGCATGCACTAAGTATAAAATCGGTTTTCAAAACAAATGCGAGGCAAAGCGACAAGTGAACTTAACCAATAATCACAAATGAAATGGCTTCTTTGAAAAAGGTACACCAAATCACAAGGACACAAAGGCAAGTTTTAAATCGATGTTCGGGAACTTATTATGGTCGCACCCAGGTTAGTAGGTGTCTTGCCTTGATTTGCGGTGGTTGATTTTTATGTATATATTAAGTACCACCGAAAAGGCGTAGGTATAGATTTGTCTTGATGGGTTTAAAACTTTTGGACAATATTTTTGGTATCGTCTCGTTTAACCAAATCGTATTTCTTTAAGAATCACCTTAAAAGAAACACAAGCTAGAAAAGCGTTACGATTGTTTTGTTGTTTTATATTTTGTTTGGTGTTTTAACACTTTAGGAAAAGTGTTAATGAACTTTTGATTTTGTTATAACTTTACAAAAACTTTTACAAACGGTGGTATATGTGCAAGTGCAGGTCTGAAAAATGCTTAGAACACGCTTCTGACCTCCCGTGATGGCCAAAATTTGATTGGTGCAAAACCGTCAAGTTTTCTCACGCGAGCTAGCCACTTGTGAATGACCAGCCGTAAGGAACTTAAAACAGCTCAAACACCAATTGCAATTTAGATCGGGAGAATACGGTGGATTCCGGGTCGTTAAGTCCCACGGAGGATGACGGTGTTTAACACAATCGGATGTCGAATAACCACTAAGGATAGTGGTCGGTAAGGATTTTGAGTTATTTATACCTAAAGAAAAGATTAATAAATTACAGGGGCTTAAATGCAAATTAAAGGAAATTAAAAGATAAATTATATTAAATAAATGCTATCACTATTTTTAAAGCGATGTTTTGATTTTATGTTTTATAAAACTTAATTTAAAAACTACGTGACGTCTGAAATAAAAGCGTGAAACTTACACAATATTAATCCTAAAAATATGAAAATGATATTTTACAAACCTAATGATATAAGAAAATTTTAAGAAAAAGAAAATTATTTTTATAACTATTTATCTAATTATTATTAATTAAAAACTATTTTAACTATTTAATAATAACCTAAATTACAAGAAAATAGGAAATAAAGCTAGAAAAATAAAATTATGACTTGGAAAAATCTAAAATAACAAAAGAGAATTTTCAAAACTATTTTTATATTTTTCGATTATTTTCTATTTTTATGAATTTTAAACTATTAAAAACTAATTAAATTACTAAAAATTACAAAATAAACTATGAAAAATCTGGAAAATTACTTTTTTACTTTTTATATTTATCTAAACTTAATAAAAATGAAAAATTATTTTTTGACTTTTTCGATTTAATTGTATTAAAAGCTATTTAAAATTACCTAAAAGCTGTTTTTAATTAAGAAAAATAGCAAACAGTTATGGAAAATTATGAAAATTTCAGGAAAAGTCTAAAATAATATTATGAATCTAGGAAAAATAGAAAAACATGGTGTTGTGTGGAGGAAAATGAAGCGCTATTGTAAGTGCTTATGAAATAAGCACTTGAATAAGCAAATGATCACCACAAGCTACCAAACTGAAACAGAAGCATTAATATGCTAAAACTACTAAAATGAAGCAAGAAACAACAAGCCTTAACCTCTGGATAGCAAATTAAAGATTTGACTTATTTGAGCTTATTCTTAAAAGCAGTTTGAGGTACTACTTTTGAGCATAAGCAATAAGCACTATAAATAAGCTAAAATTGAAAAGCAAAAATTGGAAACTATACTAGACCACGCTAAGAGTTTTCAAACCAAAAATCGGACCAGGAAAAGCTCTGGGAGCTTTGGACAAGCTAGCAATAGTGAGAAAACTCGGTCAATGGTGAGTTTGTGAGCGGGCATATAAGCCACAATTGATGAGCTTGTTTGAGGCTTTTAGAAAATTAATAAAATCTACAAAAATGACCCTAAGAAAATAGACCGATGAACTTTTAAACCCCAAAGTTTCACTTGATTTGGCCCAAGAATGAACATGAAAAATCCTGCTAGTTGGGCTGGTTTTTCAAATATTTGACTTTTGACAGCGATTGAGAAAGTTTGACTTTGGTGAACTTTGATCCTAATTTGTTAGCGATATTGATGTTTATGGTGAAATGAAACTAAGACAAGCTATGTCTATGATTTTTAAACACAAAACAAGCTTTTGATTTCAAAAACTCTTAACAGTTAAGATTTAAGACAGTTAATATGAGATTTTGACTTTTGATGTTTGCAGGCACAAAATTAAAGGCGATATGAGTTCAAATGAGCTAAACAAACATAAAACAACAAGTAGTCAACTCTTGAACAAACCTCTAAGACAGTTTAAGCAGCAAATCCAAACACCACCTTTTAAACTGACTTGCAAATTTAAACTAGATAAACATGAATTAGCTTATTTTAATCACTTAAACTAACTTTAATTATCCTAATTACTACTAATTAAACAGGTTTAAACTAGCTAATGACCACTAGATTTCAAACATGAGCACAATATGTAAATTGCATAAAAAATGAAAATGAGAAAACAAGCTCACAAGTGTCCAACTATGTTTGCAGCTTAAACCGAACCATTAATACCACTATTCTAAGCTAAACCAACCCAAATCCATCTCTGCAACACCCATTCCATTTCCAAACTGTTTGAACCAAATTTCCTTCCAGTTGACTTTTGTTGACCATTGATCCAAGTTGATTGAAAATAATAAAGCTTACAAAAGCTATAATAAGCTTAAATAAGCTTGTTTGAGCTTAAAAATAAGCTTATTGAAGCTTGGAACATAAGAGTTTGAAATTGAAATTTGAAACGATGAACCATGAAAATATGAAATGTAAATATAAACTTGAATTAATACTTGAAAACTTAGTTTAATACACTTTTAACTTAATTTGATATATTGAAACAAAAATTACAACTTTGAGAGCTAATTTAAAACATTGGTAATAAAATCGACATACATGAAAATTAAAAACTAAAGGCTTTTTTCTCCTTGTTTCTTCTTCCTCTTTTATGCTTCAAAATCCTTCCACGTGGCCTTGAGTATCCCACCTCTTTTTTGACCAATGGGTGAGTTTTGAGCATATCATCATTTTGGCGGAAAGTTGGTTTGACTTGTAGGCTGTGAAATAGCACTAGGGGTGGCATTTATTGTGGGGGTTAGTGATGATGAGGGTGGAGGAAAGGAGAAAAGGTGATGGGAGGGAGGCGTTGCGGCAAGTGGTTGACACAATGAGGGGAAGAAGCACAGTGGTGGGCGGGTATTTTTACTTTTGACTTTGGTTTGACCAAGGGTTCAAAATGGGAAGGTCGAGGGGGTTTGCAAGGGGTATAAGTGGCGGGGGGGTCAAAATCAATTTGACAAGGCTTAGTTTTAGCTTAAATGACAAGGACTAAATTGTAATTTCTAAAATCTTGAAGGACCAATCTGCCATTTTCCAAAGTTGTCACAAGGACTAAAATTGACAAACTTTAATAGTACAAGGACTAGTTTTGACATTTTCAATTTTCCAAGGACCAAACTTGACAAATTTTGAAAGTTCGAGGGACCTTTTGTAATTTTGTAAAAGATTTATTCAAGGACCATTTTGACAACTTAGAATATTTCGGGACCTTGAATAACATTTTTCTTTATTTAGATTTACCGAGGACTGTTTTTGACAACTTTTGAAACTTGGGGACTAAAGCGCCAATTATGCAAACTTGATCGTTTTCACAGTTTTGATATTTTGCATTTAAAACACATAAAACACTTATTTGTGATATTTTTATCATTTTGATGCATTTACGAGTGTTTTCGGATGTTTTGCGATCTAATTTGTACAAAATGATGAGTATTTACACACTCATCATCTTACATTTATGATTAGTAACATCTTGATATGACTCTAATCATTATGTATGATAGTAGTTTGTAGAATGTGTTAGGTTCTTAAACCAAACACTACTTAAGCATTTGCATATTTCTATAAATAGTAATACAACATTTGACATCATGTATTACATCATGGAAATCATTAGAAGATTCCATTAGATATTTCGTGAAGATTTGTACTCTTCATATCTTGCACAATCTCACTTAGATAGAGTTGACTTTAGGCAAGATTTGATATCTTGACCGTCGGACCGGCGGTACCAAAATGGTACAGGCGGAACCCTTTAAAGGGATCCGCCGTCCGTGGACGCAACTCACATCCATTTGGCTATAAATAGCAATGCCAAGCCAAGTAGTTTCTCATCGTTTTCTAACATACTCTCATACATATCTTCTCTCTAACCTTTCTAATTCAGTTTCATATCATATTAGTGATCTCTTTTGTAGCAAAGAAGATCAAGTCATATTCAAGCTTCAACGAGAAGTTGGAAGTCTTGTTTGTTTAGTGTTGTATGATCTAGTGTTGATCCATACTTCATTGTTGTATCAAACCATCATAATCTTGTGAGTGTGAGTGGTTAGTATTTTAGTCCTCAAAATACATTGTGTGTGGGAGTAGTTGTACCCTTGGAAAGAACTCGACATCTAGCTTAGTGTCGAAATAGTGTGGCGAAGTGTAAAGGTTTTCTCCGCGGGTGAAAGGAGCTTGTTGACTAGTGAAGTTAAACTCTCGAGTATGAGACTCGGGAGTGGAGTAGGGCAAGGAAAAAGAGTCCTTGTAGGCGAACCACTATAAACAACTTGTTGTGGTTTGATCATTTCTTTCCTTATTTACTTATTACATATTGCTTGCATATTTCATTAACATACTTAAGATCAATATCAATTGATCTTTCAATAAGTTTCAAAACAAAGTTTTTAATCGGTAAACTATTCAACCCCCCTTCTAGTTATCTACAGACTACATTATGGAAGACATGTATATAAAACCTACACTACCCCATGTTCTCTTTATATATTAGAGGATTAGGGTTTACAAATCTCTACGAATGACTAAATAATAAATCTTCTTTTGCAAGCAAGTCCTTCCATCTTTTTGTAGATTTCTTCTTTGTCACTTTAAGTCCCTTTGTTTCATTCTTGTATTTATTTTGTCTCATCAAATTAAGAATCCCAACAATCTTCCGATGACAAAACAAACAAAGTCGTGTACGAACTTCCCTAGATGAAGTAGCAGAAGTTGAGATGTAAACATCTCCCTGAATGAAACAAATCTTGTCTTCCTTTGTCTTCCCCTTAATCCATGCCACGCCACTCCAATATTTCTTCCCATTTTTGTTATCAACAATTAGGGATGTAAGCATGAATTTCAAATGATTAAACACATCATAATATGCTTCCCCTGAAATCAATGTGTTAACCATATTGTGTGTGGAAACCAAATAACGAATCTTGTGTGTGTCGTCCAAACTCCATAACAATTATCCCACTCAACTTCCCCTCAAGTCCAAAACCATAAGAGAATTAAAAACATGTACCATCCAATATCGAGTAATGCTAACAATAGTAATAATCTTCTCGGACACGCTCAATAGTACAAACTTGAATCAGAACCGTACCATATACTATCTATTTTCATTTAATGTAGTACGAGATTATATGAGATTAAAACCTCATACCATAAATGACAAAATCGTATATCATGACCAAGATAACATAAGGAACAAAAAAATTAAAAATTATCACCGTCTCATTATACGTCCCATGCTCGACCATAATAAATACTATGCGACCAATCAGAATGATGCGTTAATATATAATATGCATGTCGTTTGCATCTTTTGGTCTCCATTCACGCATGCTTTAAAAACAACAAACTGATCCTACAACCAAGTAGTTTTTCATCCCTTTCTATCATACTCTTATACATATCTTCTCTCTAACCTTTCTAACTCAGTTTCATATCATAGTAGTGATCTATTTTGTAGCAAAGATGATCAAGTCACATTCAAGCTTCAAACGAGAAGTTGGAAGTCTTGTTTGTTTGGTGTTGTATGATCTTGTGTTGATTCATACTTCATTGTTGTACCAAACTATTCTAATCTTGTGAGTGTGAGTGGTGTTAATACAAATAAGCCGTAAAAATGTTTATTTATATTTTACGATCTTCTAATGTTTTGTCGATAACAAAAGTAAAATCATATTAACGAAACAAATAAAATACGTAAATGGTTTGAACTAATAGTTTTCTAACATATTCACATTTTCACATAAAACACTAAAACAAGTATAAGTGATTTTATGATCTAGATATATATATATATGTACAACAACTAGTGTTTACATATTGGCTTAACAAGTATAAGTGATTCTATGATTTAGATATATATGTACAACAACTAGTGTTTACATATTGAGTTAACACATACTTAAGCTAAGTATACAAAAATGGGTAAAAACAAGTATATACTAAAATGGGTAAAAAACAAGTATATACTAAATAGATAAAACTAGCAAATGGTTTTGACCCATAACCCATCGTTTTATATATACCACTTAACCAAGTTCAATGTATCCTTAAGGTACATTGTATCTAGAAAGAAAACCATGGATCAACCCATGACCCATGACCCATAACCAAAAATACCCATGGGTAAAGAGGCGTTCCACGGATCCCTAGCTTTGTGCTAGCCGGATCCCAGTGGAAGGATACGTGGGATCCGGGAACAGTGGGATTTTCCTCTATAAATAGTGAGCCATTTCTTCATTATTCTTCACCCTTTCAAACCTCTTTCTAACACACTTTCTCCCCGAGTTAGATCTTACTAACCTTAGATCCAAGAGATCTATGTTTGTACTTTTGTTTTGTGTGATCTTTTAGGTTCCTCTTAAAGGCAAGATCACCACCTTTGAAGTCGAGCAAGCTCAAGTCCATGAGTTGCTATGCTTCCTCATCATCAAGGCTCATCAAGTCCTCTTGTTGATGATTCCTTTCTTTCTTCAAAGAAGTGTAGTGTTGAAGACATTAGTGAAAGATGTCTCAAGTGTCAAGGCGAAGATATTAGTGAAGGGTATCTATCGTCTATAAGATAAGCACTTGTGGTAGGTGCTTAGAAGTCAAGACAAAGAAGCATTAGTGAAAGGTGCTTAGAAGTCAAGACAAGGAAGCACTAGTGAAAGGTGCTTAGAAGTGAAGACGCAAGACATTAGTGAAAGGTGTCTTGTAGATCTAGTCAAAGGCATTAGTGAAAGGTGCCTTAGATGTACAATCGATATGGTGTGTTTCGATGTACAAGATAGACTAGTATAGGATCCAAGGATATTGATATCCTTGATGATGTTGTAAAGGAGTAGATCTCCTTTGGGATTAGTCGTTGGTGTAGTGTGGTAGTAGTTCCTCCATTGCAATGGAACTAGGTGCTTAGCCTAGTACCTAATAAAGGGTAAGCGACGTTGTGAAGGTATAGTTCACCTAAGGTGTGAAAGAACTAGGTACTTAGCCTAGTACCTAATAAAGGGTATGCGACGTTGTGATAGGATTAGTTCTCCTAAGGTGTGAAAGAACTCGTGGTTAGCCTAGCACCGTATAAAGGGTAAGCGACGTTGTGTTAGGTGTGGTTCGCCTTGGTGTGAAAGAACTCGGTATTTAGCTTTGTCTGGGAAAAGGTTAAGCGGCGTTATGAGCGCTTCTCCGCCATAAGGAGCTTGGTGTAGTGATTACGAACTCTTGAGTAGGTGACTCGGGGGTGGAGTAGGGCAAGGAAGGTGACCTTGTAGCGAACCACTATAAATACTTGCGTTGTGGTTTTGTGCTTCTTACTCTTTTCTTTCATTACATATCTTCTATATGCTTGTTTATCAACATCCAACACACACAACCAAATAGATTGACATAAGTCATTCTAAATAGTTTAAAAGGAAGTTTTAATTGGTAAAACTATTCAACCCCCTTCTAGTTTTCCACAATTGGCATCGAGCTTCGTTACCAAGTTTCTTGAAGTATATTGTACTTTAAAAACTTGATACGATCCATAGTTAATTGAAAACTACAAAGAAGGTTTTCATAAAACAAACACCATGTTTTTCAAAAGCGATATGTTTGGATGTTGATTTGATAACAACATTTTTTATCTTTTCACTTAATTGCACTAATCTTCTTTGTGATGTTGATTAGTCAAAGCTCATACCCACCAAGCTTTAGGGTTGCTTGGTAACAAGAATACCTTCCTTAAGAAGGTATCTTAAGCATAAAGGAGCGGGGAATCGTCTAAGTGACATTTGTCATTTGTAAAGACATTCCTAAGTGCATTCGAGTATGACTTTCTTCTTATATCTAAATGACATTTGTTTAGTATATAAGTGTTATTTGTTAGGCTTCTATTTGAGTAGATTTTTGTGGTTACATATGATTTACATGTAGCTTCGTTAGGAAGCCTTTTTCTCACATACGTGTTATATTTCTCGTCTATAGTCATAGTATATAGAGCTTATGTTTTATTTCTTCTAATAAAACAATAAACACGAATTTCAAAAATTCCTCCTTCCCTATTAATAAACCCACTCGACGCCCATTTTTTCAATCCTCACTTTTTCAAATTTTCCAATTTCAAAATTCCCTCTCATTCAAAAACTTCATCTTCCTCCTCATTCCATCTCATCCGAAACCAAGAAGATCCGTCATCAACATGGTTTACATCGCACTCGTGCTCATCGCTCTAACACTCATCGCACTTGTGTTCCCTATGATGAAGTTCACATACGGAGACATTTACTTTGTGTTGTTAATCTATATTGGGGTTATATATCCAATCCTTTGTATCATCCTAAGTATTGAAATGCAATATTATTAATAATCTAGTTTATCTATGTTATTTTTATCATAATGTGTTTATCTCTTTTTGATTATATGTTTTATATTCCTTCGTGATACATTAGAAGTCATGTATGCATGCTAAAAGAAAATGTAGGATAAAACATACTTCATGGTATAAAAAACCGTAAAATCTATGTTTTTATCAAAACTGGTTCTGTTACTACAGATCCACGGATCCCGGAAGTTATATACTAGCCGGATCCCTTTTGAAAAAGAACCGTGGGATCCGTCCTACTAGAAAACAGTCTGTCATGCAAATTAAAAACTACTTTTCTTCTAAAAAGTAATACTTCACTAATGTGTCAAAATAATAAGAAAGTTAAGTGTTTCTATTACTAAAAACCATTGTTAATAAAAATCTAATAAAAACGTTAGATAATCATTGGTTAACTACAATCATCACTTTCTATTAACTCGTCTTTTCTCTAGATTTAACTATGACGCATGAATATGAGTTTGATTTTTCACTCACTAGCGTCTACACTCCAAACATCTCTCTCGAACCCAACACACCGGCAATCATGTTGGTGGGTTCAATAATCTCGAAACCGTCACTTCCATGAAGGACGTGTTGTGACACCTCTCTACAATTGAAGAAGGTATCAATACCTCCTTCCGAGCCATAGGACTAGAATGTCTTCTTGAAATCAATGAGAAGATATGTCCAAGGTTCATAATGGAATTCTTCCGTCAAGTGAAACTCGTTCGTAAGGAGGATCGCTCTCTATCTCTTTGGTTTTATATCAAAAACCAAAAATTTACTTTAAGCCTTGGGCATTTTGCTCACATCCTCCGAATTCCAAACCATGGAAAATGTGCCTTCACCGAAGATTGGTCTCTTGATTCTCTCTTCAACTTTCGTGAAGAAAATAGTCCATATTCCTCACACATACCCTCCCCGGAAGATTTACGTCGCATTTTATGCAAACCTCGACCATATTACTCCGATCCAAACATTATCTTCACACGGGACATCCGAGAAGAGTACAAGCCTCTTGCACTCATCTTGCGTGAGAATGTTTGGAGTCTTAGAAATCGAGAAATTCTTCCGCTTGTTGTGCTCACATGTTGTCTTGTTTGCTAACACAACAACCATACAATCTCGCCTACTTCTTCGCAAGGCGAATTGCAAACCTTCAAGGCTCCAAGAATAAACTCATTCCATATGGAATGTTCTTGACGCTACTCTATCACAATGTCATGCACTTTCATCCTCAATTTCAAAGTCCGTTGTATGTACTTGTGAACAAGATGATGGAACCGCTAAAAATTTCCCTCATGAAGACGTTCTTCATCCCTATATCCGTCAATACTCATCAACCTTTTGATGATCCATCTAGCGAAAACACTTAAGCAACTTAGTACTCCAAAATAGGATCAATTCTATTGTACTCGTGCTTTATTAAATGTAATCCAATTTCTTTTATGAAATAAAACATCTTACATTTGATATCTTAGAACTCCCTTTAGACTATCCTTGAGATATAATGCATTGTCAAGATCATTGCATACCTTTAGTAAAGGTTCTGCCTAGCAGATAGACGGATCCCAAATGTTGTACTAGACGGATCCCTACTTTTATGGAACCATGGGATCCGTGAGACAGAAAATGCAATTACAAGCATTGTATTTCAAACACATTCTTAGAACACCTCACACTAAGCTAAACATAGAGTCTTAAGGCAAATTAAGTCCTTATCAAGATAGGTTGATCCTTCCTATTCACACACAACTCACCTAGAACACACTCTAAGACTCTTGTAGATCTACCATTTTAATTTTAACCCATTACTCTTCCGCTCTCAAACTCTCACTTCATTTCCTACTTGATCCTTCACATCTAGCTTTAGAAATGTCTTGATTATGGCATAATTGCTCATTAATCATGCTCACCTCAAAATTAATCAAAGTTGATCTAAATCTAGCTTTCCAAACTCAAAGCTTCTAGGATATCTTCCAAAACACTATCCTAAGACACAACCTGATCTCTAGGATCATTTAGTTTCATTTAACTTCAATTGACATCTTTAGTGTCATCCTTGCTCATCCATTGGTACTTTTGAAAGTTCCAAATTCTTCCATAAAAGACAATCATTAGCTACAACACTCATTGACTTCAAACACTTAAGCACCCCTTCATTTAAAACACTTAGGAGAACTGAAAAACTCAAGATGATATAGGTCTAGGATCTTAGAAATATCTCTTCCACTCTTTCATAATCACGAGCGCGGATCCCTAGGATTAGCCTAGGCGGATCCCTCGAGAAGGGAACCGTGGGATCCGGATGACGATCTATGACAAATCTTGCTAAAATAATCATTTCAACTCATCTTCCTAACTCAAATACTCCATCTCATCTTAAATGAGTTCCTAGAACAACACAACCTCTCGTAGTTGACTCTTGTGCATGCTAATCATCACATTCCAATGAATCTTAGTGGCTTAAGGCTTAAATGCACCTTCCAAATCTCTTGGTTTATAAACCACCTTGTTAGGTCCTCCATAGTCATCACTCTCATCCTAACTTTCAGCTTTTGCAACCTCTTGAAATCATCCCATCATGAGGAAAACCCCAAGTAGCAACTTATCCACCAAAGAACCACCCACCTAAAAGGGCACATGTTATACACGAAATCTCTTCAACCGAATCATCTCCGGTCAAACCAACAAATGATAGGATCCTCCCTCGTCCAATCAAACCAATTCCTAAAAGGATAGTACCCACAAAACTACCAATGCCAAACACCACCATACCTCCTAGGCCAAACAATATCATCTCCACTAAACCATCACCTTTGGTTCCTAGAGCTATCTCTTTTACATCCCCACAATCATCACCTCACCTCTACAATTTAGAGGACTTGCCACCTAGGCCGTCTCATCCGCTTCCGCCGACAACATTCTCCTCATTAGGAGGAACAATTATTCAAAATCAAGATGTTGAGTCAACACTTGCTCCGGCTTCCTTTTTGCCTTGGTGTGAAAGAACTCGGTATTTAGCTTTGTACCGGAAAAAGGTTAAGCGACGTTGTGAAGGCTTCTCCGCCATAAGGAGCTTGGTGTAGTGATTACGAACTCTCGAGTAGGTGACTCGGGGAGTGGAGTAGGGCAAGGAAGGTGACCTTGTAGCCGAACCACTATAAATACTTGCGTTGTGGTTTTGTGTTTCTTACTCTTTTCTTTCATTACATATCTTCTATATGCTTGTTTATCAACATCCAACACACACAACCAAATAGATTGACATAAGTCATTCTAAATAGTTTAAAAGGAAGTTTTAATTGGTAAAACTATTCAACCCCCCTTCTAGTTTTCCACAAGTGGTTAGTATTTTATTTCTAAAAATATATTGTGTGTGGGAGTGGTTTTACCCTTGGAAAGAACTCGACATTTAGCTTAGTGTTGGAAATAGTGTAAGCGAAGTGTAAAGGTTTCTCCACCGGTGAAAGGAGCTTGTTGACCAGTGAAGTTAAACTCTCGAGTGTGAGACTCGGGGAGTGGAGTAGGGCAAGGAGAAAGAGTCCTTGTAGACCAAACCACTATAAACAACTTGTTGTGGTTTGATCATTTTTTCCTTATTTAATCTTTACATTGCTTACATATTTCATCAACATATCAAAGATCAAATATCAATTGATCTTTCAATAAGTTTCAAAACAAAGTTTTAAGTGGTAAACTATTCAACACCCTTCTAGTTTTCTACAAATGGTACGAGCCTCGTTGCTCAAGAATTTCTAAAATAATTTGTATTTTATAAACTTGAAGCGATCCATGGATTACGAAAACTTTAAAGAAGGGCAATCTATGCAAAGACCACCACGCTTTGAAACCAATGGATTTATCTATTGGAAATACCGTTTTGAAACATATGTAAAATCAAAAGATATAGATCTTTGGTTTGTTATTGTTAAAGGGGATTTTAGTTCTACAACAAAGGATATTTCTATTGATGAACAAAAGAAATTAATTGCTAAAAATAATGAAGCTAAAATGATGTTTTATAATGCTTTGCCTAGAAAAGAATATGAAAGAATTTTTATGTGTGAAACCGCCAAAGATATTTGGGAATCTTTGATTGTTACACATCAAGGTAATTCACAAGTCAAGGATAACAAAATTGATCTTCTTGTTCAACAATATGAACAATTTGTTATCCCTGAAGATGAAACCATTGATTGTGGCTTTGCTCGCTTTAATACTATTATTACATCACTTAAAGCACTTGATGAATCTTTTCGTAGTAAGAACTTTGTCGAAATTTCTTAGAGCACTCCATCCGAAATGGAGAGCTAAAGTGACCGCTATTGAAGAATCAAAGATCTCTCAAAATGTCACTAGGCGAGCTAATCGGTAACCTCAAAGTACACGAAATGGTGATGTAGAAAGATTCGGAGATCATCAAAGGAAGAAGGAAAAGATTAAATCCGTTGCTCTAAAAGCAAAGGCGGAATCAAGTGATGATGATGAATCTTGCTCGGTAGTGAAGATGAGGAGTATACCATGGCGTTAGAGACTTTAAGAAGTTCTTTAGAAGAAGAGGAAAGTTTGTAAGACAACCTCGAGAAGAAAAGAAGCCATTCGAAAAGATCGGGATGACAAAAGGGTAAAGGTGAAAGAAAGTGTTTTAGATGTGGTGATGCAAGTCATCTCATAGGAGAATGTCCCAAGCCACCTAAAAGCAAAACTCAACGAGCTTTTGTAAGTGGTGCTTGGAGTGATAGTGAAGATGATGAAGAGTCAAGCAAGGAAGAGATCGCTCTAATGGCACATGAGTCAAGCGAGGTACATTCGGACTCTTCTTATTCTTCTATTGATGATGACACTTTGCAAAAACAATACAATCAATTGTGTGAGCTAAGTCTAAAAATCATAACTAAAATAAATTTTTAAAACCAAAAGGAATTTTGGAAAATGAAGTCTATGAGTTAAAAGAAAAAGCAAAACGACTAGAAAAGGGAAAATCAAATGACGATGGTTGTAAATCATGTCAAGAGCTTAATCTTGAAATAGAAAAACTAAAGCTCACACAAGATGTTCTAATCGAACATAATTCTAAATTTAAAGGTTTAACAAAACATCACTCTTGCCGATGAAATACTTAAAATCCATAAAACACCGGGAGACATGAATGGGATAGGATTTAATGAGGTATTAATTCCAAAGAGTCAAAACAAAGCGGCGAAAAGAACGAACAATCATCAAAATTGCTGCGATGACAAAGACGGACGAACGGACCCAAAATAAGGGTTCCGTCCATTGAACAAAATGGTGTCGTGGGTACTTGATGGGATGTAACGTTTGTAATCTGGACCGTAATGAATTTGTCAAAGTAACAAAGAAAACCAAGGATAGTGTTAAACTAAAACCACCGTTACATCGGAGTAGGACTTGCTAAAAATGAATTTAGATGAAAAACTACTCAACAACGACATAAAACACCTTTTGCCAAACGCCCCTTTCCTAAGAGCAGCCACAATGTGCAACCCAACTACCAACACAACGGTTGGAATCAAAACTTTCCTAGACCATATCAAACTCCAGATTACATGTCATGGAACTCTTTCCCATCATTTCCATACATGAATCAAATAAATGGTATGTTTAACCCAAACGGACCCATGAGATATTGGGGACCAAATGCTTGAGTTATTTGCTTCTTAGGTATGCTTGAAAGTTGGATTGGAACCTGATGAGTGGATAAAAGATGGTGGATGCTCACGACACATGATGGGCAACAAAAGTCTCTTCTCATCATACCAAGAGTATGACGGAGGTAATGTCACTTTTGGTAGCAATCTCAAAAGCAAAATCATTGGCAAATGTACGATCGCTCATAACTCTCTAACTATTGAAAATGTTGCTCATGTGGATAGGTTAGGATTTAATCTACTTAGTATTATCCAATTATGTGATAAAAAGTATAAAGTACTATTTGATGAAAATGGTAGTAAAATACTAAAAGATGGTATCACCATAGCTAAAGGAGTTAGGAAAAATAACATATACGTCATGAAAATAGATAAAACATCTAATGACAAACTTTGTCTAACTTCGTTAGATGATAGCTCAACTCTTTGGCATAGACGCTTAGGTCACGCTAATATGAGACTTATACAAAACTTATCTTCAAAAGAGCTAGTTAGGAATTTACCAAAACTTAAATATGACCAACACTTTTGCGACGCTTGCAAAATTGGTAAACAAACCCATAGTAGTCATAAATCTAAAAATATGGTGTCCACGTCTAAGTGTCTAGAATAATTACATATGGACTTGTTTGGTCCATCCGCTATAAGAAGCTATGGAGGCAACTTATACACTTTAGTCATAGTAGATGATTACTCAAGGTTTACTTGGACATTGTTTTTGAAAACCAAAAATGAAGCTTTTGATAAATTTGAAATTCTTAGCAAGAAAATTCAAAATCAACTAGGTGTTAAAATTGTGTCGATCCGAACGGATAATGGTCGTGAATTTGACAACGAAACTTAATTTGGAAACTTTTGTGATACAAATGATATAACACATAACTTTTCGGCTCCACGAACACCTCAATCAAATGGAGTAGTAGAACGTAAAAATAGAACAATTCAAGAAATGAGTAGAACAATGCTTAATGAACAAAACATTCCTCAAAAGTTTTGGTGTAATGCCGTTGACACTTCTACATATATTTTGAATAGAGTATTAATACGTCCTTTCTTAAACAAAACACCATATGAGCTTTATAAAGGTAAAAAGCCAACTTTAGGATACTTTAGAGTTTTTGGATGTAAATGCTTCATTCTTAATACTAAAGATTATCTCACCAAGTTTGACCCAAATTCTTATGAAGGTGTATTTCTTGGTTACTCTCAAACTAGTAAAGCTTACATTGTCTTAAACAAAGAAACAATGATAGTCGAGGAATCGTTGAACATAACATTCGACGAAAGTCCACCTCCCTCTAAGACATCACCTTTGGTAGATGATGACTTAGTTGAAAGTCAAATGATAGAAAGTCGAGAAATAAATAACAAGGAAGATGAACCATTAAATAAAGAGATTATAAACATCAAAGAATCTAAAAGTCATCCTTTAGAAAAGGTCATAGGACAACTTAATCCAAGAACCTTAAGGTCACAAGCCCAAAATCAAAGTAATTACTTTTGCTTTGTATCCAACATTGAACCGAAAAACATAAATGAAGCAATAAAAGATGAATCATGGGTTATTGCCATGCAAGAAGAGTTAAACCAATTCGTTAGAAATGATGTTTGGAAATTAGTTCCAAAACCTAAAGATCAAACTATAATTGGAACGAAATGGGTCCTTCGAAATAAAATGGATGAAAATGGTGTAGTATCTAGAAACAAAGCTAGGCTTGTTGCACAAGGTTATAATCAACAAGAAGGAATTGATTATGATGAAACTTATTGTAACATATTGGATTTCACAAACACACAAGCAATCACAAGTAGGCGTATAATAATATGGTTTTAGAGAGAGAATGTGGGATATTCTAGTAAGAGAAACTCATGGAAGGTTAGATTCCAAATGAACATCCAACCCTCTCCCTTGTGGGGAGAGGGCTATTTATACAAAGTGATACGCGCTCCTTCGGGCTGTGGATCAGGCACACAATGGGTAAAGACCCGTCCTTCCTCCACGGTGTTGCACTAGACTAAACTATGCTAATAACTAACTAACAAAGAACATAATAAACGATATGTCTACGAGCTAACTTAAGCTAGATTATATTTGGGGTGACCGATGCTTCACAATAGAATTTCCAATCCTAACAATCTCCCCCTAAGGGAGGTCACCCCATGATTTACATTGTGAATCCTAGCATTCTATTTAATCTTTAATCTTGAGCTCGTAGACATTAACACATCAAAATATTCAGACTTTGTGCTTCCGTGGTGATTTCATCATTGTTCAACTACAAAGTATATTTCGTGGAGGTTGTAGAGATGATCCACATAGATGACATTTGAGCATTCATTGAGATCATCGACTACGATGAAATCTCAAGATCACCCATTGTTGTGTTGCCCGCATATGAAGTTGTGACATTTGGACCAACATGCTCACATTCGGATCATGATATCTTCTCATCGTAGTAGCGGAAGCTTTAATTGATTCATGATATTGACGGTAGCGAAGCATGGAGTGAAAATATCAGTCGTTGGTGCTTTTATCATGATTTCTTTAGAGATGAATGTGTTGTGTGAGCATGCGGCTATGGATTGACCTCTCCATTCGATCGGTTGCAAGCGTCGGGTGTACCGCATAAAGCGATTAGCAATAACGCGCACAAAAGTGTCTTTGATCACTTTCGATGAATTGAGGTACACGACTATGGTTCCTCGTTGATCAAGGTACAATTCTTCGCTGTGATCGGTATAATTCGAAGAATCTCCTTGAAAGGGTTTCACAATTGCTCTGGCCGTTCTCAAACGGAACATCTCAAAGAAGACAACACGGAGTGAGTAAACCAAACAAATTTGAGATTCACCGATTGATGAAAGAGATTTGAAAACAATCGGTATTGCTTGATACAAATTGTTTTGCAATACAACGAAGGTTTTAATGAAAATCAATTATCAATCATAAACACCTTTTAATTTGAAATATTGATACACGATCGATGTGCTAGAGAAAGAGATTTTTAAGCACAACAACCGGTTTTCAAAGGTATCCATCAATCCATAACTCGAACCGAGATTGATTCATAGATTTGAATCGCCCATTGTTTCATTCGGTTGTCACATGGTTGATCTATTGGATAGATCTCACATGCCACATACCAAGAGCTTGTTTGATGTTGGCTCTAGAAGGCTTTCCATCTTCATTGTGAATATGTTAGCATATCACTCGGATGTTACGTAATACCACAAAGATAATGCGTGGTGATGAGTGTGTAAATACTCATCATTTTGTACAAATTAGATCGCAAAAACATCCGAAAACACTTTAAATGCATCAAAATGATAAAAATATCACAAATAAGTGTTTTATGTGTTTTAAATGCAAAATATCAAAATCGGTGAAAACGTATCAAGTTTGCATAATTGGCGCTTTAGTCCCCAAGTTTGAAAAGTTGTCAAAAACAGTCCTGGTAAAACCAAATAAAGAAAAACATCATTTTAAGTTCCTAGGGATTTCTAAGTTGTCAAAATTGGTCCTTGAGACTTAAAATTACAAAATTACAACTTTAGTCACTAACCCCCCACAATAAATGCCACCCCCCTACTTGCTTGTTTCAGAAGCCTACAAGTCAAATACACCCTTCCCGCCAAAAATATAAAAATGACCAAAATGATCAAAACTCTCCCATTGGTCAAGAGAAGAGGTGGGAATCAATCAGAAGGACACGTGGATGAATTTTTGAGCATAAAAGAGGAGGAAGACACAGAGACAAAGCAGTTACTTAGTTTTTTAAATTCTTGTATGTCGTATTTCTCAAAAATGTTTTAATTAGCTTTTCATTTTGTATTTTCAAGCTTTATGATATTGGAACCAAGTTAATTAGTTAATGTAATTCAGTTTGAACCAAAAAATCAAAAGTTCATTTCAGTTTCAACTCTCATGTACACTGTTTGAAATTTCAAACTTAAACTCTTGTGTTCAAAGCTTCAATAGGCTTTATTTAAGCTCAAACCAACTTATTTAAGCTCTATATATCTTTTTGTAAGCTTGGGGAATCAGTTCAATCAAGTTCCATTGAAGGTCAACAAAAGTCAACTTAAGAAGCAAATTGGGTTTAAGCAGTTTGGAGATGGATATGGAGGGTTGCAGAGGTTGATTTGGGTTATATTTGACATAGAATAGTAGGTATTTGGGTTGGTATGAGCTGCATAAATAAGCTTGGGTATTTGTAAGTTCATTTCTAATTTTCATTTCTTAGTCAAAGTTGCAGTTTGTACTTGTGTTTGAAATTGTGGTCACCAAACGCTTTAAACATGCCTAATTAATGATAATAAGAATGTTAGATTTAGTTTAATCAGTGAAATAAGTTAAAACGATGATTTGGCTTAGTTAAAGGTCCATAATGATTTCAAAATGGGTGTTTGGAGTTCTTGATTAAGTGATCCTCAAGAGTATAATTGTTGTTGTTCTTGGTTGTTATGTGTTACATGAGTACTTAACATCTTAGATAAGTCATAAAAATAGGTCTCAGTAGTTAAAAAGTCAAAATAGCCTTTAAATTCTTATTGCAGGTAAACTGTTAGGATTTCATTTTGTAATTCTCACTATATTAGCTTAAAACTTGTTAGCATAGATTAATATCAACTTATTATAGCTTATTACAACATATTAAGTCAGTAAATCAAGATCCAAATTCATTTTAGTCAAACTGCATGTTCTTGTAAAAAGTCAAATTTCTCAAATAGCCGTTTTTGAATAAAATCTAGAATTTTATTGTGTGTTCATTATTGAGATTTAGATTATAAGCTCCTAGGATAGTAAATTTCAGTTGCTTAAGAAAATTATAAAAATATTAGTCTGCTTTTAATCATCTTATAAAGTGCTTATTTGTTAACTTGTTTTAGACACCTTGTTTGAAAAGCTCCCCTGTGCACCAGTCACCATCTAGTTTCATAAGCTCTCAATGAGCTTATTAATTAGCCTAAACCTGTGTAATTTGATTTTTTGGAAAGCCAACCTAGCTAACTAAAGGATACAAAAGCTTATTTTCCAACTTTGGCTTATTTGCTTAGCCTGCAATTGCTTTTTAATCTTGTCCATTTTCACTAAATCTACCAGTTATTCAGAGTTCACAAGATTTTCAAAAGCTTCTTACCAGCTCATTATTATAAGCCAATCTTTGTGAAATAGTTATTTGGAAAGCTCAGTTGGTTGTCTAGTTGGTTCAAGTGATTACTTTCATTTCTGAGCTTATTTTAGTGCTTAAAATTAAGCTAGAAGTGCCTAGTAAACCATAGTGTACTGTGTAACCAGTTCCAGTTAAGTGCTTATTTTGAATGTGCAGTGCTTATTCCTTAGTCAAATTGCTTACTCAGTTTTAAAATTAGCTTTTCATCAGTCTTTTAGCTTATATTCAGCTTATCTTGTGCTCATTCATTAGTTTATTAGCAATTTAGATTACAACTTGTGCTTATTTCCATAAAAAGGCCAACTGTTGAAAAACCTTGTGCTTATTCAGTGCTTATTAGTGGTTTTGAGAAAAAGTGGTAGTTGTAAAAAGTGCTTATTTTTCTGTGTTTAATAAAGTTGCAAAGAAAAAAATCAAAAATAAAAATGTTTTGCAAAAAGGGTGGAGGCAGGCTCGAACCTGAGACCTCCCCCTTTGGAGCGCGTTAGTGTGTACCTGGATACCAATTGCCCTTGGGACTTGTCTTGGTCATATCTTGCAAAATCAAATACATAAGTACTCTTTGGTCAGTTAAGCTTATACGAGTTATTTAGCTTATTTAGAGCTTATTTAGACTAGCTTTTTCAGTTTTTGTATTTTTTATAAAATTGTATTAGTATAAAGTATTTTTACAAAAAGTTTCAGATTTTTCTCATTTGTTTTAGTATTTTTAAACATTTAATTAGTATTTTCTAGTAATTAATTCATAATAAAAAATATAAAAGTCAAAAAAATATAAATCTTTTTTCTAAAATTTTCTTTTGTCATATAGTACGTAATAAAATTAGTTTTACATTCGTGAGGCCTTTTATTTCATAAATTTTACGTTTTTGCTTGCGCTCCAACAGATTTTTAAACGTAACGCTCGTTTTCATTTTAAACCACGTTTCTAGATAATTTAGGATTACGTTTTAGTTAATATAGTTTATTTAAGTCATTTTATTTTATAAAATCACAAAACATCATTGTAAAAATAGTGATAGCGTTTATTTAATAGATTTTAACTTTTTAATTTTCTTAATTTGCATTTAAGTCGTTGTAATTTGTAGATCTTTTCTTTAGGTAATTTTCCATCAATATCCTTATTGATCACTATCCTTAGTGGTTATTCGACATCTGATTGTGTTAAACACCAGTCATCCTCCGTGGGACTTAACGACCCGGGAATCCACTGTATTCTCCTGATCTTCATTGTATTTGTGTTTTAAGCAGTTTTAAGTCTATTACGGTTAGCCATTCACAAGTGGCTAGCTTGTGTGATTAGACTTGACTGTTTAGCACAGATCAAATTTTGGCGCCGCTGCCGGGGAGGCTGTAAGCGTGTTCTAAGCATTTTTCAGACCCGTACTTGCACATATACCACAGTTTGTAAAAAGTTTTCTGTAAAGTTATAACAAAATCAAAAAGTTCATTAACACTTTTCCTAAAGTGTTAAAAACACCAAACAAAATATAAAACAACAAAACAATCGTAACGTTTTCTATCTTGTGTTTCTTTTAAGGTGATTCTTAAAGAAATACGATTTGGTTAAACGAGACGATACCAAAAATATTGTCCAAAAGTTTTTAAACCCATCAAGACAAATCTATACCTCGTCTTTTCGGTGATACTTAATATACATAAAATCAACCACCGCAAATCAAGGCGATTGCACTACCTAACTGGGGTGCGACCATAATAAGTTCCCGAACATCGATTTAAAACTTGCCTTTGTGTCCTGTGATTTGGTGTACCTTTTTCAAAGAAGCCATTTCATTTGTGATTATTGGTTAAGTTCACTTGTCGTTTTGCCTCGCATTTGTTTTGAAAACGATTTTTATACTTAGTGCATGCGCACTTTCGTTCTTCCGATTCTACAAGTCCATTGTCGAACTTGGAAAGATTCCTCATAGGCGTGAGGACGTTCGCTCCTTCACCGTGATCGAGGCGTCTACCACCACCACCACCGCCATAATGGCGGAAGACAAGCCGATGAATGAGCTTCTCAAGCACCCATCGAGGGTTACGGAGATGCTATTGTTGTCCCACCATCATGGCGATACTTTTGAGCTCAAAACCGGTTACTTAATCTGGTAACCCAAAGCCAATTCTATGGTTTTGAGCGGGATGATCCTCATGCACACATTCGATGGTTTAACAAGATTGCATCTACCATCAAGTACAAGAATGTCCCACATGAAGCTATCAAGCTTCTTCTGCTCCCATTTTCTCTAGAGGACAAGCCGAAATTGGCTTGAGAAACAACCCCTCGTTCCATTGAGACATGGGAAGATCTAGTTACAAAGTTTGTTAACGAATTCTATCCTCCATCCCGAACTACAAGTCTTAAGAATGAGATAATGAAATTCTCTCAAAGATTTGATGAATCATTCGGGAGGCATGGGATCGTTACAAAGAATTGCTCCGTAAGTGTCCGCATCATGGTTTCTCCGAGTTAATGCAAATGGATACTTTCTACAATGGTCTCGAACCGGCCAATCAAGACTCTTTGAATGCCTCCGGAGGTAATTTCTTGAGCAAGACCACAAAAGAAGCCTTACAAATCATTGAAAACAAGTCCGGTCCGTCCTTTCCGCACAAAGACATATCATCTTGAGTCTAATCTTGGACCTTCTACTTCATCTCCGTGAGTACATCTAGCACCGATGCTAAGATTGACAAACTCACGGATATTATTCGAGCTTTGGTTCTTGCTAACTAAAAGAAAGTCACTTTCACACAAGCACCATCATATGGTGAAGTAAAGAAAGTTGAAGTTTGTGTTACTTGTGGTGGTCCTCATGCATACTACAACTGTCATCGCCACCGATGGTAGTCCATTTGAAGCTCATGCTATAGCGGTACTTCAAATCAAGGAGGTAATCAATACCGTCCTCATAATGAACCAAACTACCGTGCTAACACTTATCGTGCACCACCGGTTTCAACGAATCCTAACCGAATCGAACCAACCAAGAATGAACCAAGGTTATCAAAACCAAGGTAATTTCTATTCGGACCCAATCAAGGTTTCCAACATCAAGGAAATCTTAATCAAAACACTTACAATCGAGGGAATCAATTTGAAATATGAACCCTAATCAAGGGAATTCGGCTATAACCGAACATACGGCCTCAATTATCCCTCCACCTCCTCCTGTGTCAACATCGATGAGCTTTTAAAGCAATTCATGAAGACTCAAGAGGAGACAAAGCAGTTGTTGGTCGGTCGGATCATTTGAATTAAAGAAGTCTTTAAATGATCGACCCTCGGGCTCGGTACTTTACCTAGCAACACGATCGCTAATCCGAGGGGCGATGCAAAGGCGATCACAACCGAAGTGGTGTTTCGTATGATGGACCCGCTATTCCTACTACCTCTTCTTCTTCTCCCGAAGGTAGTGGAAAGTGAACACGAGGCGACAAAGGACAAGGAACTTCCTACTAATAACGGAAGTGCTAACAATGTCCATCCTCGGGTTGTATGAAACCAAAATCCAATCCAGAGTTGTTTTTGAACCTCCCGTAGCTCCCATTGAAAAATCCAAATCTTCTATTCCTTACCCATCACGTTTACATGAGCAAAGCTCCGCGAGAAAGCCAATCAACAAATGGAAAAATTCTTTCAAATTTTCCAAGAACTTCATTTTGACATAAGCTTCGCGGATGCTATCATGTTGATGCCCAAGTTTGCATCAACTCTCAAACACATGTTAAGCAACAAGGAAAAGTCGTTTGAAATGGCTAAAACTCACGGAAAGTTCCTCTTACCTTGTGTATTTCGGGAATGGTTGAATGCTTTGCCTTAGCCGATCTTGGTGCAAGCATAAACCCGATGCCTCATTCGGTATGGAAGAAACTTTCTCTTCGGATCTTACTCCTACATGCATGACTCTCGAGCTTGTAGATCGTACAATATCCCGTCCTCTTGGAATTGCCGGGGGCGTGTTGTGAAAGTAGGAAAGTTCCATTTTCCGGTGACTTTGTAGTTGTTGATTTCGATCTTGATCCACGGGTTCCTCTCATTGTTGGAAGAGGGTTCACGAGCGGGCCATGCTCTCATTGATGTATTTGAGCAAGAAATAACATTACGTGTTGGTAATGAAGTCATCACTTTAACCTTGATCAAACTTGAGGTACTCCGCAAACTATGATTACGAGTCGATTAACCGAATCGATATCATTGATGTTGCTTCGAAGAGTACTCTCAAGAAGTTCTTGGTTATTCTCATAATTACGTGAGTGGGGATCCCACCACATCTTCTCGACCTATCATAGCCAATTCTACTCCTTCTCTCACTCCGTTTGAGGCGACTTCATCTTGGAAGAGATTGAAGCATACTTGGCTAGTGATTACATTCCATGGGAAATTGATCACGCTCAATTGACATCGAGGGGACATACTTCTCATTGAGAAAATGCTTAAAGATGATCATTCATCAACCCTCACATTAGTGATGCAATTCACGAAGAGATTAATCACCATGAGATTAATCCGGAGGAGATATTCTTATTCTTGAGAAGTTGTTAAATCAGGACACTTCTCCTCCACTCCCTCCCGTCACACTTCATAACAAGGAAGTCAAGTCGGTTGAGAAAGCGAAGAATTTCTGAAGTCGAACTTAAGGACTTACCACCTCATCTTGAGTATGCATTCCTTGAAGGTGATGATAAATTGCTGTCATTATTGCTCGAGATTTGAGTAAAGATGAAAAGATCGCTCTCATAAAGGTCTTGAAGTCACACAAGCAAGCAATTGCTTGGAAACTCTCCGACATTAAGGGTATCAACCACGAATTTTGTACTCACAAAATCTTGATGGAGGATGACTTCAAACCAAGAGTTCAACATCGAGAAGAGTAAATCCCAAAATCCATGATGTTATCAAGCAGAGGTTATCAAACTTCTTGATGCGGGATTGATTTACCCTATCTCGAATAGTCCTTGGGTTAGCCCGATTCATTTGTGTTCCAAAAAGGGTGGCATAAGCTGTTGTCACGAATGAAGAAAACGAGTTAATTCCAACTCGATTGTTTACGGGATGGCGTGTGTGTATTGACTATCGTAAGTTGAATGACGCCACCCGTAAAGACCATTTTCCTCTACCCTTCATGGATCGGATGCTTGAGAGATTAGCGAGGACGAATACTATTGTTTCCTTGATGGTTTCTCGGGTTACTTTCAGATCCTCATTGATCCACGGGATCAAGAGAAGACCACATTCACCCGCCCATACGGAACTTTTGCCTACAAGCGTATGCCTTTTGGCTTATGTAATGCTCCAGCACGTTTCAACGGCTGTATGATGGCCATATTCCACGACATGATCGGAAACAATGGAGGTGTTTATGGATGACTTCTCGGTCATCGGGATTCCTTTCAGACATGTCTCTCCCATTTAGACGTAATGCTTAAAGGTGTGAAGACACCAATCTATGTCTAAGCGGGAGAAGAGCCACTTATGGTCAAAGAAGGCATAGTCCTTGGCCATAAGATTTCAAAAAGCAGGATTGAGGTCGATAGAGCAAAAGTTGATGTTATTGCTAAAGCGGCTCATCCTACTACCGTCAAAGGTATTAGGAGTTTTCTTGGTCATGCGGGTTTTATCGTAGATTCATACAGATTTTTCTAAAATCGCTCGGCCTATGACCCATCTTCTTGAAAAAGAAGCTCCTTTTATCTTCTCTCACGAGTGCGTCGAAGCTTTTGAAACACTAAAGAAAAAGCTTACGGGCACCCATTCTAGTTGCCCCATTGGGACTTACCCTTCGAGCTCATGTGCGATGCAAGTGATTTTGCTATCGGTGCGGTCTTGGGGCAACGAAAACCAAGCATTTTCAGCCTATCCACTACACAAGTAAGACTATGATGAAGCTCAAACCCATTACACCACTACGGAAAAGAACTATTAGGCGTGGTGTATGCGTTTGAGAAATTTCGCCATACCTCATCTTGACCAAATGCGTGGTGTATACGGATCACTCGGCTCTCAAATATCTCTTTGCAAAACAGGATGCAAAGCCGAGATTGCTCCGTTGGGTTCTCCTCCTCCAGAATTTGATATCATTATACATGATAAAAAGGAGCCGAGAACCTTCTGCGATCATCTGTCCGATTAGAAAACCCTCACCAAGATGTTTTCGAGAAAAGGAAATAAATGAAACATTTCCTCTCGAAACACTCAATGCGGTTTCTTTTCGTGGAGACTCTTCTACCCCATGGTTTGTTGACTTCGCAAATTACCATGCGGGTAACTTCATAGTGAAAGGGATGTCGTCCCAGAAGAACAAATTCTTCAAGGATGTTAAACATTACTGGGACGACCCTACTTGTTTAAAATTTGCGCGGATCAAGTCATCGGCGATGTGTATATGGTCGGGAAGCTATTGACATTCTCAAAGCTTGCCACTGGACCTCTTGGGGACATCATAGCCCCAACTACACCGCCAAGAAGGTGTTTGATTCCGGATTCTATTGGCCCACTATCTATAAGGATGCCCACGAATTCGTCAAAGCCCGTGACGCTTGTCAACGTCACGGAATATCTCATGAAAGAAATGAAATGCCGCAAAACGCCATTCAAGTGTGTGAGATCTTTGACATCCGGGCATTGACTTTATGGGGCCATTCCTTCTTCTCGCGGTAATAAGTACATACTCGTGGCCGTTGACTACTTGTCAAAATGGGTTGAAGCTAAGGCTTTGCATACCAACGATGCCCGAGTTGTAGTGAAATTCTTAAAATCTCTCTTTGCTAGGTTTGGAACTCCACGAGCCATAATCGATGATCGTGGTGCGTGTTTGCAATGACCGGTTTGAAAGAGTCATGCGGTATGGTGTAACTCACCGTCTCTCTCTGCGTACCACCCCAAACTAGTGGGCAAGTGGAAGTTTCTAACCGGGATTAAAGAATTGGAGAGGGCGGTTGGTGAAAACCGTGCCTCTTGGTCGGATAAGCTAGATGGCGCTCTGGCCTTCCGTGCGACTTACAAAACACCCATCGGTGTACTCCATACAAGCTTGTATACGGAAGGCGTGTCATCTACCGGTTGAGCTAGAGCACAAGGCATCTTGGGCCTTGAAGCATGCCAACCGATATTCGAGACGGTGGTGATCACCGAAAGTTCAAATGAATGAATTAAATGAACTCCGTGATCAAGCGTCACGAGAACTCTTTGATCTACAAAGAAAAGACAAAGAAGATTCATGACTCTAAAATCAAGAACCGCGTTTTCAACGTTGGTGATCGAGTCCTTCTTTTAATTCAAGATTGAAGATTTTCTGGAAAGCTTAAATCCCACCGGTGCGGACCATTTACTATCACTAAGGTTTATCCTTATGGCACCATTGAGTTATCTCAACCCGATGGTCCAAACTTTAAAGTGAATGGTCATCGGTTGAAGCATTACTTTGGAGGACATTCCTCCTGTGATTGTCCCGGATCTTCAAACTTTCCCCATGAACCAATGAATGCGGGGATCGAGTCAAGCTAGCGACTCGGTAATCAAAAACAAGAGCATGCCATATGGGTTTTCACCCATATTTACATTGTCTGTCAAAGTTTGTTACGGTTAGCCATTCACAAGTGGCTAGCTTGTGTGACAAAACTTGACAGATTCGACTTCTTTTCTACTTTCTACCACCCTAGTGTGGGGGTTGCCCACATGTTGTGTATATAAAGTTTCTATAAAAAAAAAAAAAAAAAAAAAAATCCTTGCTAAATAATGGCGTAGTATTTCCCTTTTCGTTCTATGTTTCGGCATAACCGCGGTACTTTGAATATTGAGGGCAATATTCATTTCTAAGTGTGGGGAATTCTCACGAATTTTATCATGTAATTATACCTTTAATTCCCCATTTTGGCCAAATTTTTTTTTGGAGTAAGTGTTTTGACTTACTCATTTGGTTATCGATCCGCCTTGTCTAATAAACAAAAGGATTGGCTAATCCAGAGCAAACGGCTCTTGGTAAAGATATCTCAAATCCGTTGACGACTTGCAATTTGCCCAAATTGTATGGTATTCACTCACCATATCCTTAAAAGTGAAGAGTTGGCTAGCCCATAAGTTTATGGCTTGTGGTAAAGGCGTTGGAAAACCATAATTGGTAATCACTCACCAAAGATATTTTATCTAAGAGTTGGCTAGTCCGAAGCAAACGGCTCGGTAAAGACAAATCAAATCCGTTGGAAGGCGGTGGTTTGCTCAAAATCACATGGTTATCGATTGTACCATGGTTCTTACTTGAATCTGAAACATTTGGCTACTCGAGTAATGGCTTTTGGTAAAGAGATGAAATCCATTAAATTTTTCTCAAATCATTGCTAGGGACTAGAAATATCTTAGTGTGGGGATTCTCACGAATTTTATAATGTAATTATACCGCTTAATTCCCCATTTTGGCCAAAATTTTTTTTGGAGTAAGTGTTTTGCACTTACTCATTTGGTTATCGATCCGCCTTGTCTAATAAACAAAAGGATTGGCTAATCCGAGAGCAAACGGCTCTTGGTAAAGATATCTCAAATCCGTTGACGACTTGCAATTTTCCCAAAATTGTATGGTATTCACTCACCATATCCTTAAAAGTGAAGAGTTGGCTAGCCCGCAAGTTTATGGCTTGTGGTAAAGGCGGTTGGAAAACCATAATTGGTAATCGGCTCACCAAAGATATTTTATCTAAGAGTTGGCTAGTCCGAAGCAAAGCGGCTTCGGTAAAGACAAATCAAATCCGTTGGAAGTCGGTGGTTTGCTCAAAATCACATGGTTATCGGTGTACCATGGTTCTTACTTGAACTAAAACATTTGGCTACTCCGAGTAATGGCTTTTGGTAAAGAGATGAAATCCATTAAATTTTCTCAAATCATTGCTAGGGACTAGCAATATCTTAGTGTGGGGATTGATGAGTGTGTAAATACTCATCATTTTTGTATAAATTAGGCGCAAAACATCCGAAAACACTCGAAATGCATCAAAATGATAAAAATATCACAAATAAGTGTTTTATGTGTTTTAAATGCAAAATATCAAAATCGGTGAAAACGATCAAGTTTGCATAATTGGCGCTTTAGTCCCCAAGTTTGAAAAGTTGTCAAAACAGGTCCACTGGTAAAACCAAATAAAGAAAATATCATTTTAAGTTCCTAGGGATTTCTAAGTTGTCAAAATTGGTCCTTGAGACTTAAAATTACAAAATTACAACTTTAGTCCCTGAACTTTGAAATTTGGCAAGTTTAGTCCTTGGAAAATCAAAAATGTCAAAATTAGTCCTTGTACTATTCAATTTTGTCAATTTCAGTCCTTATGGGAACTTTGGAGAAATGGCAGGATTGGTCCCTCAAGATTGGAGTATTTACAGCTTTGGTCCTTGTCATGTAAACTAATCTAAGCCTTGTCAAAAACCTTTTGACCCCCTGCCATTATCTCCTTTTGACCCCTGTCACTAGTCATTTTGACCCCTTGGTCAAACAAAGTCAAAAAGCAAACCCGCCCACCACCGCCCCATGCCCTTCTTCCACCTCTCCTAGTTGCATGACTTGCTCGCTCCCTCCAGGTCGCCTCACCTTTCCTCCACCCCTCATCATCACTAACCCCACAATAAATGCCACCCCTACTTGCTTGTTTGAAGCCTACAAGTCAAATACACCCTTCCTTAAAAATATAAAAGCGACCAAAATGATCAAAACTCTCCCATTGGTCAAGAGAAGAGGTGGGAATCAATCGAAGGACACGTGGATGAATTTTGAGCATAAAGAGGAGGAAGACACGAGACAAAGCGATTACTTAGTTTTTAAATTCTTGTATGTCGTATTTCTCAAAATGTTTTAATTAGCTTTTCATTTTGTATTTTCAAGCTTTATGATATTGGAACCAAGTTAATTAGTTAATGTAATTCGGTTTGAACCAAAAATCAAAAGTTCATTTCGTTTCAACTCTCATGTACCTTGTTTGAAATTTCAAACTTAAACTCTTGTGTTCAAAGCTTCAATAGGCTTTATTTAAGCTCAAACCAACTTATTTAAGCTCTATATAGCTTTTTGTAAGCTTGGGAATCGGTTCAATCAAGTTCCATTGAAGGTCAACAAAAGTCAACTTAAGAAGCAAATTGGGTTTAAGCAGTTTGGAGATGGATATGGAGGGTTGCAGAGGTTGATTTGGGTTATATTTGACATAGAATAGTAGGTATTTGGGTTGGTATGAGCTGCATAAATAAGCTTGGGTATTTGTAAGTTCATTTCTAATTTTCATTTCTTAGTCAAAGTTGCAGTTTGTACTTGTGTTTGAAATTGTGGTCACCAAACAGTTTAAACATGCCTAATTAATGATAATAAGAATGTTAGATTTAGTTTAATCAGTGAAATAAGTTAAACCAGTATTTGGCTTAGTTAAAGGTCCATAACAGTTTTCAAAATGGGTGTTTGGAGTTGCTGATTAAGTGATCCTCAAGAGTATAATTGTTGTTGTTCTTGGTTGTTCTGTGTTACATGAGTACTTAACATCTTAGATAAGTCATAAAAATAGGTCTCAGTAGTTAAAAAGTCAAAATAGCCTTTAAATTCTTATTGCAGGTAAACTGTTAGGATTTCATTTGTAATTCTCACTATATTAGCTTAAAACTTGTTAGCATAGATTAATATCAACTTATTATAGCTTATTACAACATATTAAGTCAGTAAATCAAGATCCAAATTCATTTTAGTCAAACTGCATGTTCTTGTAAAAAGTCAAATTTCTCAAATAGCCGTTTTTGAATAAAATCTAGAATTTTATTGTGTGTTCATTATTGAGATTTAGATTATAAGCTCCTAGGATAGTAAATTTCAGTTGCTTAAGAAAATTATAAAAATATTAGTCTGCTTTTAATCATCTTATAAAGTGCTTATTTGTTAACTTGTTTTAGACACCTTGTTTGAAAAGCTCCCCTGTGCACCAGTCACCATCTAGTTTCATAAGCTCTCAATGAGCTTATTAATTAGCCTAAACACGTAATTTGATTTTTGGAAAGCCAACCTAGCTAACTAAAGGATACAAAAGCTTATTTTCCAACTTTGGCTTATTTGCTTAGCTGCAATTGCTTTTAATCTTGTCCATTTTCACTAAATCTACCGATTATTCGAGTTCACAAGATTTTCAAAGCTTCTTACCGACTCATTATTATAAGCCAATCTTTGTGAAATAGTTATTTGGAAAGCTCAGTTGGTTGTCTAGTTGGTTCAAGTGATTACTTTCATTTCGAGCTTATTTTAGTGCTTAAAATTAAGCTAGAAGTGCCTAGTAAACCATAGTGTCTTGTGTAACCGATTCGATTAAGTGCTTATTTTGAATGTGCAGTGCTTATTCCTTAGTCAAATTGCTTACTCAGTTTTAAAATTAGCTTTTCATCAGTCTTTTAGCTTATATTCAGCTTATCTTGTGCTCATTCATTAGTTTATTAGCAATTTAGATTACAACTTGTGCTTATTTCCATAAAAAGGCCAACTGTTGAAAAACCTTGTGCTTATTCAGTGCTTATTAGTGGTTTTGAGAAAAAGTGGTAGTTGTAAAAAGTGCTTATTTTTCTGTGTTTAATAAAGTTGCAAAGAAAAAAATCAAAAATAAAATGTTTTGCAAAAGGGTGGAGCGAGCTCGAACGAGACCTCCCCTTTGGGCGCGTTAGTGTGTACGGATACCAATTGCCCTTGGGACTTGTCTTGGTCATATCTTGCAAAATCAAATACATAAGTACTCTTTGGTCGATTAAGCTTATACGAGTTATTTAGCTTATTTAGAGCTTATTTAGACTAGCTTTTTCGGTTTTGTATTTTTATAAAATTGTATTAGTATAAAGTATTTTTACAAAAAGTTTCAGATTTTTCTCATTTGTTTTAGTATTTTTAAACATTTAATTAGTATTTTCTAGTAATTAATTCATAATAAAAAATATAAAAGTCAAAAAAATATAAATCTTTTTTCTAAAATTTTCTTTTGTCATATAGTACGTAATAAAATTAGTTTTACATTCGTAGGCCTTTTATTTCATAAATTTTACGTTTTTGCTTGCGCCCAACATAATTTTTAAACGTAACTTGCTTTCATTTTAAACCACGTTTCTAGATAATTTAGGATTACGTTTTAGTTAATATAGTTTATTTAAGTCATTTTATTTTATAAAATCACAAAAACATCATTGTAAAAATAGTGATAGCGTTTATTTAATAGATTTTAACTTTTTAATTTTCTTAATTTGCATTTAAGTCGCTGTAATTTGTAGATCTTTTCTTTAGGTAATTTTCCATCAATATCCTTATTGATCACTATCCTTAGTGATTATTCTATCATCTGATTGTGTTAAACACCAGTCATCCTCCGTGGGACTTAACGACCCGGGAATCCACTGTATTCTCCTGATCTTCATTGTATTTGTGTTTTAAGCAGTTTTAAGTCTATTACGGTTAGCCATTCACAAGTGGCTAGCTTGTGTGATTAGACTTGACGGTTTAGCACAGATCAGTAGGACTCTTAAGATATAATCTCTCTTTCAACATTGTGTGAAACAGAGAGTCTTCATTGACAGTGTCCTAATGAGATTTATTTGATGATCTCGTGGCTCTAGACTCAATTGTGCACTTTTGGTTCCTATGCCGGAGACTAGGGAGAGGGTCTCCTTCTTCAATATCAACCATCTCTAAGAGAAAGTCGATAGATTATGTCGGTTCCCGTGAGAATGAAACAAGTCCCTTTAAGAGAAGCTTGAGTATCTTGGGAAGTTGTAGTGCGGTCGTCATTTGGGTCCATGACGTCTTGTCTTCAATACCGGTGTTACCACCGGTAGCATATGAATTGAACCCGGTTTACGCCTAAGGTTGAATTGTTGGAGGCTTTTCTTTTCACCCTTTTCTCATTTAATTCTTTTCATTCTTCAACCCCTTGATTGCTTACCAAGACTTCATAACTAGAACCTTGTTGGGTTTATTCCATACTAGCTCGGTCTCGATCGCACTCTTCCCATATCTCACTTTTCTCCTTTTTCATCATACCTAAGGACTCTACACTATCTAGTGGATTGTCCTGGGTAGATCCCTCCGGTCGGCGGATCGTGGGAACGAATACCTAACCTAACCATCCTTATATCACCGTACATAAAGTAAATTTGGTCGGTCTATTTGGTATTGTCTATCCGCCATTGAAACCAATTGAAAACCATTTGAAAATCAATCCGATACTTGTGATATATTATCAAAGCATTTTGTACCGGATTGTTTTGATATTTTAGAAAAGAGCTCCCCTCAACATGTGCATCATGTATTTGAAATCGTTTTGCACACGGAGGCAAGAGGAAGAAATCACTTCTTTGATCAATTGTTTTCTAAAAGTATCGACAATACTTTCCAGATCAAAATTAGTGTTACACACGTAGTTAAAAATTATTTTCGGGAAAGAATATGGTTTTCAAAAAGATTGCTCCTCCTCAATATGTGCATCGAGATATTTGAAAACGTTTTATCACATAGAGGTAAGAGATCTTTAAAGTACTTCCACGATCATAATATGCCATAAGAAACCATTTGAAAACTCAATCAAGGTACTTTGTGTTAAAACATGAAAGCTTTTGTACCTCGATAGTTTTATTTTCTTTTGAAATGCTCGCCCTTAATATATGCTTCGAGATTCGAAAAGAGTTTAACACATATTAGAGAGAAGTATGCACTTTGAGACAAAAATTGGTCATTTATTAGATTTCATATTTATATCACATTTACTCCCCCGATCAAAAATTTCAAATCCTTTGATATTTGGGATCTCAAGTGATTTAAATATGTATGAAATAAAACTAGTTGGAGAAAAATGTGTCCGGTTTTATTTGATCTGAAATGGACTACTCTAAGGTTCCCTTTTAGATAAAAAGGGAAACCACAATACATAACCAACCACTACTACATACATTATAGTTGTTCATATTACATACACCACATTATACACATCAAAAATTCAAAACAGAAACTACTTCCGGAAGATGACTTCATTCAGTTCTTTGAAGTAGCTTGTAATGACCATCACGAAGTCTGCCACCCACAAAACTTTCAAGGCTGCGATAAATCATTCTAGTCTTTAGTCTTCGTCTGATCGCAACAATGAAATCTTCACACATCTTCAAATCCTGTTCTGACCAGAATCTTGTTTTGTTCCATGGCTTGAGATTAACTTTGATTTCCTTCACTCTAGAGTTCAATTCTTCTTCGACCATCTTGAGAGTTCCATCACTGAACTTGAAAAGTTCACACAGTCTCATTAGCATCCGTGACCCGTGTCATCGAAGAAAGATGATGGCTCTAGGGGTGTGAATCACTTTATATTCGCGATGAAATTCAAGTCCCGAGGCTTCCATTGCGGTCTTGTTAGGTTGACCCGAGTCGGTAGCTTTCCATTCCAAGTGAAAGTCTCTAACTCTTTGTCGAATGACCAAGCCTCGATCCGTAGATTGACAAAGCAGAGAGAGCTTTCTTCTCATGAACAGGAAGATGTTCAAGGTGTCCTTGAAGGTTCAGAAGATAGAGATCTTCAAAGTCACTTGGTAGCGGATGTTTGAAGTCGTTTTCTTCAATAACATGTTCTTTCGTGCCGCTCGTCTAAGAACGATCTTCTTCAGATACTCATAGCCATACATTGGGAAGATCTCACACTAACAACACTTAGAATCGCAGACTTGGATCGAACATCTTTGCGACTCTTTTGGTCGGATGTCTCATCAATGTAGAATTTCTTCTTCTTGAACCACCAATGAGAAATTGTTACATATTAGATTTCATAAACACACTAAACCAAAGATAAAAGAGGTGTATACTATGGTTTTAGAGAGAGAAATTTAGAGGTTGGGAACTTTAGTGAGAGAAAGAAAAATCTTATTATGAGCTCCAACTCTCTACCTTGGGAGGTATAGAGTATTTATAGTCTTACATAAAAACGCCACCAACGGGCTGTGGATCAGGCATACAGTGGGTAAAGACCCGTCCGTCCTCCACGGTTTTACTTAACTAAATACTTCCTAAAGTTAAATAACTACCACTATGAGCTTTCTAACGATTACATATACTTGAGGTGACCGACACTTTAATAACTGGATTTACTAAATCCTAACAATCTCCCCCTAAGGGAGGTCACCTCAAATTACAATGAATACAAACATATATTACATTAAGATTGTTCTTGGATTCTAGTGGAAGTTATTTGCTCAGTAGCTCGTAGTCTTTGATTCTTCATGATTAGCATGTTTGGTTAATCCAAGTGGAGGTCTTTAACTGATCCACGTGATAGTAAGTTTTGAGCCAGCTTTGAGATCATCAGCTACCATAAATCTCTGACTCATCCATTGTGGTGTTGACATTATGTGATGATGTGACTTTCGGACCGACATGCTCACATTCTGGATCATGAGTTCTTTTCATCAGAGTAGCGGAAGCTTTAATTGATTCATGGTATTTGCAGCAGCGTAGCAGAAGCATGGAGTGAAAATATCAGAGTCGTTGATGCTTTTATCATGATTTATTTAGAGATGAATGTGTTGTGTGAGCATGCGGCAATGGATTGACCTCTCCATTCTGATCAGCTACAAACGTCGGGTGTACTTGCATACAACAGTTAGCAATAAAGCGCACGAAACTGTCTTTGATCACTTTCTTTGAATTGAGGTGCCGCCCACGGTTCCCGTTGATCGATACAAATCTTTTGTGATCGGTATAATTCGAAAAATCTCCTTGACAGGGTTTCGCAATTGCTCTAGCCGTTCTCAAACCGGAACGTCTCAAAGAAGACAACACGGAGTGAGTGAACCAGCGAATTTGAGATTCACTGATTGATGAAAAGAGATTTGAAAAACAATCGTGTATTGCTAGATACAAATTGTTTTTGCAATACAACGAAGGTTTTAATGAAAATCAATTATCAATCATAAACACCTTTTATTTTGAAACATTGATACACAGTCGATGTGCAAGAGAAAAGAGTTTTTAAGCACAACTACCGGTTTTTCAAAGGTATCCGTCAATCCATAACCTAAACCAGGATTGATTCATAAATTTGAATCGCCCCATTGTTTCTGTTCAGTTGTCACATGGTTGATCTATTGGATAGATCTCACATGCCACCTACCAAGAGCTTGTTTGATGTTGGCTCTAGAAGGCTTTCCATCTTTATTGTGAATATGTTAGCATATCACTCAGATTTCCTGGCAATACCACAAGGATAATGCGTAGGACTCTAAGGATATAATCTCTCTTTCCACAATGTGTGAAATAGAGAGTCTTCATTGATTGTGTCCTAAAGAGATTTATTGATGATCTCATGGCTCTAGACTCAATAGTGCATATTTGGATCCTATGCTGGAGACTAGGGAGAGGGTCTCCTTCTTCAATATCAACCGTCTCTAAGAGAAAGTCGATAGATTATGTCGGTTCCCCGTGAGAATGAAACAAGTCCCTTTAAAGAGAAACTTGAGTAGCTTGGGAAGTTGTAGTGCAGTGCGTCACTGGGTCCATGACGTCTTGTCTTCAATACCGATGTTAATACCAGTAGCATATGAATTAAACCCGATTTATGCCCTAAGGTTGAATTGTTGGAGGGCTATTTCTTGTCACCCTTTTCTCATTCAATTCTTTTTCATTCTTCAACCCCTTCGGTGCTTACCGAGACTTCATAACTAGAACCTTGTTGGGTTTATTCCAGTACTAGCTCTGTCTCAGTCCGCACTCTTCCCATATCTCACTTTTCTCCTTTTTTATCATTCCTAAGGACTTCTACACTATCTAGTGGATTGTCCCTGGGTAGATCCCTCCGGTTCTGGCGGATCGTGGGAACTAATACCTAACCTAACCATCCTTATATCACTGTACGTAAAGTAAATTTGGTCGGTCTATTTGGTATTGTTCATCTGCCATTGGAACCAATTGAAAACCATTTGAAAGTCAATCCAGATACTTGTGATATATTACCAAAGCATTTTGTACCTGAATTGTTTTGATATTTTTAGAAAAAAAGAGCTCCCCCTCAACATGTGCAGCATATATTTGAAATTATTTTAGCACACGGAGGCAAGAGGAAGAATTCACTTCTTTGATTACCATTTTCTAAAAGATATCAATATCACTTCCCAGATTAAATCAAGTAGATAAAGCATATTGGGGGAAGGATGAGGTTTTCAAAAAGATTTCTCCCCCTCAATATGTGCATCGAGATTTGAAAGAGTTTTGCACATATTAGAGAGAACCTGCACTTTGAAACAAATCAATCACGTTTCAATTCTTTTTGGTTTAAAATAGATGCTCCTCCTTAACATGTGCATAGAAAATTTGAAATCGTTTGGCACATTCAGGGAGGACGCTTACTAAACACTTATGAAACCATTTATCGAATTATCAGTTTAAATCCAATTTAAATCACAAATTCTCCCCCGATCACAATTTTCAAATCATTTAAGATTTGTGATCTCTGTAGATTTAAATTGATTTTGAAAGCTTTTGAGGAGAATCGTGACTTGCTTATAAAAACATTTAACCTATAAGGATCAGATTTGAGACTTTAAACTCCAATGATTCATGCATGATTATCTTTTGAAAACATGACAAATAACCTCTTGATTTTACTGAAATCATTCTCCCCCTCAATCAATGACATAAGTTGTTGATTGAGAGATAGAAATTTTGACAAGTGTCAAGTTCAGATGATTTTCAAAATTTAAGACCGAGTTATTTTCAAAGCAGTTTTGTTTTCATTAGATGACAAATATTTTTCCGAAGAATCATTTGAAGGAAAAACATTTGGAAAGAAAAATTTGTCTTTTAGGTGACAAACATTTGATTTTAGAATCAGAGCATGAGGATTTAAAATTAAAGATAAAGCATGACTCTGTTCTTTCTTTGAAAAGCAGGTTATTCCCTGAAATAACAATATACCATCGTTTCACTTTCTCTCAAAAAAATATTTTTTGATTTTTTAATTTTTTTTAAATGATTTATGAAAACATTCGAACAACATCTAAAGACCCGTGTCACTCTTTGAGTGACAGCACAAAATCTGTAGATGTAATCGAATCAAGAAAAACATGACAAAAAGACAATATTTTTTGAAATTTTTCGAGATTTTCAAATTTTTATGGATTTTTGAAGGTTTTATAATTTTGTATTTTGTTTTTGAATGAGTATTTACAAGAGAAGGATGAAGAAAGACCTTCACTCCTCGTCTTCCTATTGAAGACGTTTGAGTGTTTCCGGTTGTAAGCTCTTTAGACCAAGTCGTGGAAGGATAAACTCAAAACGTTATCTAGGAAGAGCTTTGGTGAAGATATCTGCTAGCTGGTATTCTGTCCTCACAAAATAGAGTTCCACCACACCCTTTTCCACTTGCTCCCTGATAAAATGATGTCGAATGTCGATATGCTTTGCTCTGGAATGTTGAACATTGTTGTATGAGAGAGCAATAGCACTTTTATTATCACAGTACAGAGGGATTTTGTTGAAGTCAAAGCCATAGTCAGATAGTTGGGATCTCATCCATAAGATTTGAGCACAACAAGATGACATGGCTATGTATTCAGCCTCTATAGAGGATATAGAAGTACTCATTTGTTTCTTTGATGACCAGCTCACAAGCTTATCAAACAAAAACTGAGCACCTCCTGATGTACTTCGACGAGTATCTTGACATCTGCATGATCAACATCTCGCATAGGTCATTAGTGACATATCTGTGTCCTTGGTACCAAAGTCCCATATTGATGGTTCCTTGGATGTACCGAAAGACCCGTTTAACCGCTTCAAGGTGCTTTTAGTAGGCTTAGCGATATCTAGCACACATGCATCAATGAACAAGATGTCGGTCTCTTGGTTGTGAGGTACATCGTGGATCCAATCATACTGCGATATTTCATTTGATCTACCATGATCCCTGAGTGGTCCTCATCCAGCTTAGTACGTTCTATCTTGGGAGTATCAACAGGGTTACAAGAATCAAATCTAAATTTCTTTAAAATCTCATTAGCATATTTAGATTGATTTATAAAAATACCTCCGGGACTTTGTGAAATTTGTAATCCCAAGAAAAATGACATTTTTCCCATCATTGACATTTGAAATTTGGAACCCATTTCATTTGAAAAACGGTCACATTCATTGGGGTCGATCGAGGCAAAAATAATATCATCAACATAGATTTGAACATGGATTAAATGTTTGCACGACTTTACGGTGAACAATGTCGGATCAATCGCTCCTTTGTTTGAATCCGGATGATAGAAGAAACTTTGATAGCGTATCATACCATGCCCTAGGAGCTTGCTTCAAGCCGTAGAGAGCCTTCTTCAAGCGATAGACATGAGTAGGATGCTCAGGATTCACAAAGCCTTCCGGTTGGCTGACGTAAACCACCTCTTTCAGATCTCCATTAAGAAAGGTGGTATTCACATCCATCTGATAGACAACCATGTTCTTGCTAGCAGCATTAGCCAAGAAGATTCTGATAGCCTCGATACGTGCAATAGGAGAAAACGATTCTTCAAAGTCAATACCCTCCTCTTGTCAATATCCATTTGCAACCAATCGAGCTTTGTTCTTTAAAACGTCACCATGCTCATCAAGTTTTACTTTGAAGATCCACTTTAGAGCAATGATCATAGCACAGTCAGGAGCAGGTACTAATTCCCATACATCTAATCGATCAAACTCATGAATTTCTTCTTGCATGGCACTAAACCAGCTGTCTTCATTCATGGCAGTTTTAACATCTTTTGGTTCGATCTTAGAGAGTACGGAGTTGAAGAAGCACCATAAGGCATCGGTTGCAAGTTGTCGATGAGTGGATACTGGACGAGAAGGGTTTCCAATGATGTTGTCTAAAGGGTGATCATGTATCCATTTTCTAAGGTGTTCATGTGGTTGTTGTTGAGGAACAGAGGTAGCAGAGTCGATTTCTCCTGATGAAGATGGTTCAGATGATGATTCAGGAGCAAATATGTTTTCAAAGGGTTCATCTTCTGGAGGAGCAAAAGGATTTCATCATCAGTAATAGCAGCAACATTTCCATTGTGTACACTTGATGATTGAGGCATTGATGATGAGGCGAGTGATCGCAGAAGGCGCTTCTTGACTTAGTGACATACAAACCAAGGGTTAACCGTTGGCGGTGTAGGAACGACCTCGGTTGATGGATTTGATAGATCATTAGCAATTGGCTCATAGTGCTCATCAAACATTGGATTAAGCAGTTTCTTCAAATCATCTTCCGAGGGGTACATATGGAGTTCTTTGGTGAGAAGTTTGGTACAAGAGAAGAACTAATGGGACTGTTTTGAAGTGTGGGTCCGAATGGATTGTCCAGAGCCATTTGACCGGTCGACTCATCAAACATAACGTGAATTGTTTCCATGATATTTCGGGTTCTCTTGTTGTAGATTCGGTATCCTTTTCTGTTTGGGTCATATCCTACAAATACTCCAATGTCCGCCTTAGCTTTCAATTTGCCTAAATCTTGACCCTCATTAGTTGGGTAACATAATGCACCAAACACACGAAGATATGATAGATCAGGTTTTCGGTTGTGGACAAGTTCATATGGAGTTTTTCCATGAGTAGTATGAATTAGGGACCGATTTTGAGTGTATCATGCAGTGGCAATGACTTCAGCCCATAGAAATGTTGGAACCTTTGAGTAAATCAGCATTGTTCTAGCGGCTTCCACAAGAGTTCGATTTTGTCTTTCAACTACACTGTTCTGTTAAGGAGTTCGTGGAACACTTCTTTGAGGACTGATTCCAACACTTTCATAAAATTCACTGAGTTCTCTATTAACAAACTCGGTTCCATTGTCGGTTTGGATGATTCTCGACAGTCTTGTTAAGTCGGACCTGCAACTGTTTAGTAAGTTTAATGATGACATCTGGAGTTTCATCCTTTGTCCTCAAGAACTTAACCCAAGTGAATCGGGAGTAGTCGTCGACCACAACTAACACATACTTCTTCCCTTTAATAGTTTGCACTCTTTTTGGTCCGCACAAATCCATATGCAGGGTATGAAGAACTTCCATAACTGAATTTGTAGGTTTGGGTTTGTGGGCATACCTCTTGCTTTTTCCCAATTGACATGTTGAACAAAGGTGATCATTCTCATACTTAAGTCTGGGTAGTCCTCTTACTAAGTCCTTTCTGGAAAGATTGTTTATGGTATTGAAGTTCAAGTGATTGAGACGACGATGCCATAACCATGACTCTGTTTTCGAAGCCTTTGACAACAAGCAGATTGGAGAAGATTTCATCATGTCTTCGATAGAGATAGTGTATAGATTTGAACCACGAGTTCCTCTTAACAATTCCACACCATCAAGTTCTCTAACAAAGCAAGTATGTTTTCTGAAGGCCACTTCTAAGTCAGAGTCACAAAATTGTCCAACAGAAAATAGATTATATCCAAGACCTTCAACATAATATATACTGGAAATCACACTATCTCCAACCACGTAATCTCCATAACCCAAAATAGCACCAAAATGATCGTTTCCAAATATCACAGTTCCGATGAATTTACTCACGAAGTTCATGAGCCGCGACCGGTCTCCAGTCATATGCTTGGAACAACTGAGTCCGGTACCGTAAGCGATTTGAACGATCTGCGGTTGAACACGAACAAGAATGGATAATCGGATAATTGGGAACCCCATGCAATAATGGGTTCCACTTGGTTAATAACGATGATTGGAACACCCACATCGAAGTAGAAACAATGGAATCATTAGAAACAGATGCAGTGCTAGTGTCCGTATTTGACCTATTCAAAGTATGTTCAATTCTTAAGGGAATAGTTCTACCAGTGGGCATTGACTTAGCAAATTTGGGGAAAAACTCATTAATCTTACGGCCAGTAGGTATCCATTGATAACCTATATTACTGAATTTTCTCCCTGTGGGTTTCCACTATTTTCTAACTTTCTTTCACCTTTGCCTTTTAGCCTTCTTAGCTTGATTTTTAACATTAACAATTTTAACAGGGCATTTAACAGCATTAATTAAATCATTCTCACCACATTCATGATTAGTAATAGAATTCAAGCAATCATCGATTACATGGTTTCTCGATAGTAGCGGTCGAATTAATTACACTACGCTTATCGCTAATACTAGAATCAACACGATTCGTTTTATTCAATTCAAATTTAATGTTCCTAGGATGGTCTTCTACTCTCTTCCAATGCACATTCTTAGCTTGCGAGGTCCTATCTTGCTTGGTATTGCCTGGAGGCTTTGACCCGCTTGATTTTATGTCACTGATTACTCTTGTAGAGGGAATTATGGGAACATTAGTTGGTTGAGCTACCTTTTGCATTCCTGAACTAGACGTGCAAGGATCTGAACTACTAGAAGGCACCTTAGAGTTCACGTTCATATTACTGGGCATAGACTGGTTTGTATACTTAGCACTGGGCATAGAACAAGGCATCACAGCTTTACCTTTCACACTTAAGGATTTAGGACATGTTGTAATTAAACATTCTAGCAGCTCCTAAGATCGTTTGGCCTGAATGCAAGCAAATCTAATTTCTCTATCAAGAGGTTTATTAATGAAATCCTCTTCCACAATCTCACGGAGACATTCTAGACTATCCTTAAGGTGAGCGAAGTAGTTACAAAACACAAGTTCATTATTCCTAAGATGAGGAGGAATGTATTTAACAGTCACAACATATTTGCAGTCAGCAGATGACTTCGATGCAACATTCTCATTGAAGACAAGTGGCATTTTCCCTTTTTCTTGTCTCTTCAGAATCTCAATTTCCTTTTGTAAAGACGTTATTTTCTCGTTGTTTTCGTCACGAGTGACTTTAATTGAATCATACAACTCTTTAAAGTGTTGTTTAACTTTTTCATTTTCCTCTAGAAAACTTTCATTTTCTTTTTGTGAAACATTAACCAAGTTTTGAAGATGAAAAGTTTGAGAACACTGAGAATCTAAAGGAGGAGGCATTTGGGAGCCCGTCACATTGTTTCTTTCTCCCTTCAATTGTGAGATTTGGGCTCTCATTTTTCTGATCGTGTTGCAATGAGCTCAAATTTGTTTATCACGTTTGCTAATTTCAAAAACTGCATCAAATTCAGGAGCATCCAAGGATGTCTTGACATTTGAGGTTTTAAGATTTTCTTTTAGATGTTGATATTTTAATTGCAAAGCAAGATGCTCAACTTCCAATTTAGAAAACTGTTTACAGGTTATCATGATCATCTGCTCAACTTTATCATGCAATTTAGAGTTGGTTTCTCAAGCTCAATGACACGATCATGGGAGACTTTCGAGCAACAGATAATTCATGAAATTGAGATGCATTAATTGAACAATTCGTAGTAGTGTAAAACACATCTTGAGTAATACATTCAGAAATAAGATTCTCATTCAAGGTATGCAAGTTCTTCCTCTCAATCTCATTATATTTTAGTTCTCGCTCATAGTCACTAACCTCAACTATCATTGCATCAAATTCCTTTTCCATTTCTTTAATATCTGAATCCATTCCCTTTTTAAGACTCCCAAATTGACCTTTTAATTATTTGAAGAAAGGCATGACTTGATTAAATAGCATTCCTTAGTTTGCTCAAAACCCTTTCCCTTGATTATCGATGGTGTGATCCTTTTCTTACAAGTTTTTCAAAATCAACAAATAATTGAAAAATCACATATTGACCGATAAGGTCTTGATCTTAGTGGAATAGATCTAGGAACTAAATGCATTGGGGTATTGGGGGATAAGCGATGGCGGAAGCATTCTCCTACATGGGGATTCTTTTCAACAAACTCATCGACTTTTGCTTGTCCATATCCTTTTCCAAAACACTTGTTCGGGGTCACCGTGTTTGAGGTCTAAATTTGTTAAAGGCAATCCAGTTTTCCTTAGCATAGTTGGGTGTTTTATAGCTGACTTTCTTTTCTATGCACAAAGGGCTCTTAAGCTTTTCATCCAATCTCTTTCTAGTTACTTCTTCTAATTTCTTATCTTCCTCTGTACTCTTAGCGCAACTAGGTTTCTGTCTAGGCTTAAGGATTTCATTGCCATCATAAATTACCTTTTGTGCTTCCCTAGCTTTCTTACAAGCCTCAGGGTTTGGTTCATCAACTAAAGCAACACTATGTTTGTTACTTAGAACTCTATGCTTAGTGATCATGTGAGCAGTCTGAATGGTATTTCCTTGTACGTACAACTTGTTTTCAATCTTGTTTTTCAAAGTTTTTAGATTGGAAAAATCATTAAAAAGTTTTGATTCCTTAGCATTAAATTCTTGCTTAAGCACTTTCACATTTTCTTGAAGTTCTTGTTTTTGCTTAGCCATTTTATTAAGCTTTTCTTTTAAGGAATCTAGCTCTTGTTTAAGTATTTCTTCCCTAAAGTTACTTTTCTAATAATTGTACACATTTGGTCATCCATTTCACGCTCACGTGTGGTTAACTCAAACTTACCACGTTGTTCATAAATGGCAACTTGTTCTTTATATGCATTAAGTTACGAGACTACGAATCATCGAGGGCACGTGTAGTGTATTCATCAAAACACAATCATTGTTGATCGCAGAAGATGCATCACTTGGTTCAATCACTCTCACTTTGGATCACATATTGATCATATGGGACAATATTATTATTTCCCATATTAGCAATATCGAGTCACAAGTTTCTGTGATTGCACTTTATCATGCATCTTTGTTGATCAACATCATCATATAATTTTAATACCTCCGAGATGATTGATTCTTTGGATGGACCAGCTTGTCGTGGTGAGGGACTTTGGAGACCATTGGTGAAATGCTAGCCATGAAAATTGTACGTGCATTAGGTTCATCATCGACGTCGAGTCGTATGCATCACACTCGGCGACTTGGAAAGCATTCGATGATTATGACCTATCTCCGAATTGGTGATCATTCACATCGCATCATATGTCTTGGCATTGCCTCAAGAAGAAATAGCGACTCCTCTTCATCCAACACAACTCCATTATCCCGAGCTTGCACAAGTAACATCTTGTCTCAAGTACTCGCATTACGTGGACGTTTTGGAGATGTGCAGTTCCTAGCAATATGTCCCTCACCTCCACGCTTGTAGCATTTGGTAGCTTTGCTTGTCCTTGATTTGGATTCCTTCCACGATTCGATTTGCTACATAACCTCTACAACTCCACCTCTTCCTGCTCATAATGCCTTTCTTGAACTGGTTGCACCATAACCTTCCATCTCGACGGTAGCTAGATTGTGTGGATTGGATGTTGTTCTGAGGTTATTGTTGGTGTGTGGGATAGAGTTCATGTTTTGACTCACCATGAGAGACAGTTGATTGATGAAGTTTTCCATGAATGTGTTCGGGTCTGGAGGCTTATATGTTGGGTCAGGGATGAGCTTGTAATTACCATTACCCGTTGGAATGACTTGAGAAGCTTTGGTGGTAATTCTAACATTTGTGTAAAAGAAGTTGAATCATTTAAGGAACTTGATTCTCCACAGTTGGTTTTGAACTGTTCAAGAATCCTTTTTCAAACATAGCATGTCTCTCATTCGAAGAAGAAAGGCGTCTGAGTTGCTCATAGTTTGTATTCTTCAAACCTTTGGTTAGCTTCACAGCGGTGACAAACTTGTGCATTCGGGATTCATGTTGTTCACAAACTTTGAGTTAAGCTGAATGTTTGGCATGGTCATTCTGATGTTCCTCATATCATTCATAAGCTTGTGAAATCTAACATAATACTCATAGACACTCTCATCCGGTTTCATCTTGAAGTGCTCAAACTCATCATACAATTGTGATTCTCTGTCATCCTTTGTTAATTCTGAACCTGAGAAAAGCATCTTGACATTATCCCACATCCTTGGCTTGGTGTTGTGATTGATAAGCTTGTAGATATCTTTTGGAAGACCTTGAAGTATAATGTTGAAGCCACGATATCGGCATCGAATCTCTTTTCTCCGTATCATTGAGCTCATCACACGTCTTTGGTCTGTCCAATCCAAAGATCATAGTTTAAATGCAAAGCAGATCAATTATGTCTCTTGTAGTTTCAATCGATAAGGTCCTTCATCAATGGATTTGAGAATGTTGACCCATTTTCCTTTCCAAGACAAGACAATCGATCCGTTGAGCCCAAGAGTCGTAGTCGGTTCATCAAGCATGGGTGGGCGAGTATCTGAACCATTTGCTTGAACATCCTCGACAATGTTGAAATGATTGTAGGTACGTTGGTAGACATGTTTACTGATTACATTGGATTTTATAACTCAATGATTAAACCGGAAATAGATTCTTTGTGATTTTACTAAATCAAGAGAAACCGTATTACACAAAAAGATCAACCAAGTCGCTAAGAATCCTTGAACCAAGTCGCTAAGCACCAAGTCGCTAAGTATTATGAAATCAAGTCGCTAAGCACCAAGTCGCTAAGTATTTTGAAATCAAGTCGCTAAGCACCAAGTCGCTAAGACACAGTCAAGTTGCTAAAGAACAACTCGCTAAGATCCAAGTCGCTACCACAAAGTCGCTACACAGTCAAGTCGCTAAAAAGCAACTCGCTAAGGTCCAAGTCGCTAACACCAAGTCGCTAAGAACACTAAGTACAAGTTGCTAACAAAATTGAAAGCAAGTCGCTAACTTCACCAAGTCGCTAGCCGTAGTGGAGAATCCACTAAGTTGTACTGTTTGTCGGCTTGTCTCAATAGAAAAGTCGCTAGGACCAAATCGCTAACAATTAACACTACAACTCGCTACCTTTTACTGAAGCAAGTCGCTACGATGAAAAACACTACGAGAACCAAGTCGCTAGCAAGAAAAACTTCAAAAACACACAGTGATTCAAAACAAGCTCAACCACAGTGATTCAAGCTTACCAAATCAAAACCCAAGCGCTTACAATGATTCTAAACACAAAAGTACACCTAAAATTCAAACTTTAACACCAGAAATGATCCAAATGATGCAAAAACTACTAAACATTTTCAAACTAAAAAACCATCTAAAACCACTAGAAATCCAAGGATATGTAAGAGAGATGATCAAACCATGGTTCTTGATACCAATTGTTACATATTGGATTTCATAAACACACTAAACCAAAGATCAAAAAGGCGTATACTATGTTTTAGAGAGAGAAAGTTAGAGGTTGGGAACTTTAGTGAGAGAAAGAAAAATCTTATTATGAGCTCCAACTCTCTACCTTGGGAGGTAGAGAGTATTTATAGTCTTACATAAAAACGCCACCAATTATGTACTAAAAAGTATAAAGTATGTGATTTAATCTACTTAGTATTATCCAATTATGTGATAAAAAGTATAAAGTACTATTTGATGAAAATGGTAGTAAAATACTAAAAGATGGTATCACCATAGCTAAAGGAGTTAGGAAAAATAACATATCGTCATGAAAATAGATAAAACATCTAATGACAAACTTTGTCTAACCGTTAGATGATAGCTCAACTCTTTGGCATAGACGCTTAGGTCACGCTAATATGAGACTTATACAAAACTTATCTTCAAAAGAGCTAGTTAGGAATTTACCAAAACTTAAATATGACCAACACTTTTGCGACGCTTGCAAAATTGGTAAACAAACCCATAGTAGTCATAAATCTAAAAATATGGTGTCCACGTCTAAGTGTCTAGAATTATTGCATATGGACTTGTTTGGTCCATCCGCTATAACAAGCTATGGAGGCAACTTATACACTTTAGTCATAGTAGATGATTACTCAAGGTTTACTTGGACATTGTTTTTGAAAACCAAAAATGAAGCTTTTGATAAATTTGAAATTCTTAGCAAGAAAATTCAAAATCAACTAGGTGTTAAAATTGTGTCGATCCGAACGGATCATGGTCGTGAATTTGACAACGAAACTTAATTTGGAAACTTTTGTGATACAAATGGTATAACACATAACTTTTCGACTCCACGAACACCTCAACCAAATGGAGTAGTAGAACGTAAAAATAGAACAATTCAAGAAATGAGTAGAACAATGCTTAATGAACAAAACATTCCTCAAAAGTTTTGGTGTAATGCGTTGACACTTCTACATATATTTTGAATAGAGTATTAATCGTCCTTTCTTAAACAAAACACCATATGAGCTTTATAAAGGTAAAAAGCCAACTTTAGGATACTTTAGAGTTTTTGGATGTAAATGCTTCATTCTTAATACTAAAGATTATCTCACCAAGTTTGACCCAAATTCTTATGAAGGTGTATTTCTTGGTTACTCTCAAACTAGTAAAGCTTACATTGTCTTAAACAAAGAAACAATGATAGTCGAGGAATCGTTGAACATAACATTCGACAAAAGTCCACCTCCCTCTAAGACATCACCTTTGGTAGATGATGACTTACTTGAAAGTCAAATGATAGAAAGTTGAGAAATAAATAACAATGAAGATGAACCATTAAATAAAGAGATTATAAACATCAAAGAATCTAAAAGTCATCCTTTAGAAAAGGTCATAGGACAACTTAATCCAAGAACCTTAAGGTCACAAGCCCAAAATCAAAGTAATTACTTTTGCTTTGTATCCAACATTGAACCGAAAAACATAAATGAAGCAATAAAAGATGAATCATGGGTTATTGCCATGCAAGAAGAGTTAAACCAATTCGTTAGAAATGATGTTTGAAATTAGTTCCAAAACCTAAAGATCAAACTATAATTGGAACGAAATGGGTCTTTCGAAATAAAATGGATGAAAATGGTGTAGTATCTAGAAACAAAGCTAGGCTTGTTGCACAAGGTTATAATCAACAAGAAGGAATTGATTATGATGAAACTTATTGTAACATATTGGATTTCACAAACACAAAGCAATCACAAGTAGGCGTATAATAATATGGTTTAGAGAGAGAAAGTGGGATATTCTAGTAAGAGAAACTCATGGAAGGTTAGATTCCAAATGAACATCCAACCCTCTCCTTGTGGGAGAGGGCTATTTATCTAAAGTGATACGCGCTCCTTGATTGTGGATCGGGCACACAATGGGTAAAGACCCGTCCTTCCTCCACGGTGTTGCACTAGACTAAACTATGCTAATAACTAACTAACAAAGAACATAATAAGCGATATGTCTACGAGCTAACTTAAGCTAGATTATATTTGGGGTGACCGATGCTTCACAATAGAATTTCGAATTCCTAACAATCTCCCCCTAAGGGAGGTCACCCCATGATTTACATTGTGAATCCTAGCATTCTATTTAATCTTTAATCTTGAGCTTGTAGACATTAAAACATCAAAATATTCAGACTTTGTGCTTCCGTGGTGATTTCATCATTGTTCAACTACAAAGTATATTTCGTGGAGGTTGTAGAGATGATCCACATAGATGACATTTGAGCATTCATTGAGATCATCGGCTACAGTAAATCTCAGAATCACCCATTGTTGTGTTGCCCGCATATGAAGTTGTGACATTTGGACCAACATGCTCACATTCTGGATCATGATATCTTCTCATTAGAGTAGCGGAAGCTTTAATTGATTCATGATATTGACAGCAGCGTAGCAGAAGCATGGAGTGAAAATATCAGAGTCGTTGGTGCTTTTATCATGATTTCTTTAGAGATGAATGTGTTGTGTGAGCATGCGGCTATGGATTGACCTCTTCATTCTGATCAGCTGCAAACGTCGGGTGTACCTGCATAAAACAGTTAGCAATAACGCACAAAAAGTGTCTTTGATCACTTTCATTGAATTGAGGTACCGTTCCATGGTTCCCCATTGATCGAGACAATTCTTGCTGTGATCGGTATAATTCGAAGAATCTCCTTGACGGGGTTTCACAATTTGCTCTAGCCGTTCTCAAATCGGAACATCTCAAAGAAGACAACACGGAGTGAGTGAACCAGCAAATTTGAGATTCACTGATTGATGAAAAGAGATTTGAAAAACAATCGAGTATTGCTTGATACAAATTGTTTTTGCAATACAACGAAGGTTTTAATGAAAATCAATTATCAATCATAAACACCTTTTAATTTGAAATATTGATACACAGTCGATGTGCTAGAGAAAAGAGATTTTTTAAGCACAACGACCGGTTTTTCAAAGGTATCCATCAATCCATAACCTGAACCAGGATTGATTCATAGATTTGAATCGCCCCATTGTTTCTGTTCAGTTGTCACATGGTTGATCTATTGGATAGATCTCACATGCCACATACCAAGAGCTTGTTTGATGTTGGCTCTAGAAGGCTTTCCATCTTCATTGTGAATATGTTAGCATATCAGTCAGATGTTCTGGTAATACCACAAAGATAATGCGTAGGACTCTTAAGATATAATCTCTCTTTCAACATTGTGTGAAACAGAGAGTCTTCATTGACAGTGTCCTAATGAGATTTATTTGATGATCTCGTGGCTCTAAACTCAATTGTGCACTTTTGGTTCCTATGCCGGAGACTAGGGAGAGGGTCTCCTTCTTCAATATCAACCATCTCTAAGAGAAAGTCGATAGATTATGTCGGTTCCCTGTGAGAATGAAACAAGTCCCTTTTAAGAGAAACTTGAGTATCTTGGGAAGTTGTAGTGCAGTGCGTCACTGGGTTCATGACGTCTTGTCTTCAATACCAGTGTTACCACGAGTAGCATATGAATTGAACCCGGTTTCTGCCCTAAGGTTGAATTGTTGGAGGGCTATTTCTTTTCACCCTTTTCTCATTTAATTCTTTTCATTCTTCAACCCTTGATTGCTTACAAGACTTCATAACTAGAACCTTGTTGGGTTTATTCCAAGACTAGCTCGGTCTCGATCCGCACTCTTCCCATATCTCACTTTTCTCCTTTTTCATCATACCTAAGGACTCTACACTATCTAGTGGATTATCCTGGTAGATCCCTCCGGTTACGGCGGATCGTGGGAGCGAATACCTAACCTAACCATCCTTATATCACCGTACATAAAGTAAATTTGGTCGGTCTATTTGGTATTGTCCATCTGCCATTGAAACCAATTGAAAACCATTTGAAAATCAATCCAGATACTTGTGATATATTATCAAAGCATTTTGTACCTGGATTGTTTTTGATATTTTTAGAAAAAGAGCTCCCCCTCAACATGTGCATCATGTATTTGAAATCGTTTTGGCACACGGAGGCAAGAGGAAGAAATCACTTCTTTGATCAATTGTTTTCTAAAAGTATCGACATTACTTTCCAGATCAAAATTAGTGTTACACACGTAGTTAAAAATTATTTTCGGGAAAGAATATGGTTTTCAAAAAGATTGCTCCCCCTCAATATGTGCATCGAGATATTTGAAAACGTTTTATCACATAGAGGTAAGAGATCTTTAAAGTACTTCCACGATCATAATATGCCATAAGAAACCATTTGAAAACTCAATCAAGGTACTTTGTGTTAAAACATGAAAGCTTTTGTACCTCTATAGTTTTATTTTCTTTTGAAATGCTCGCCCTTAATATATGCTTCGAGATTCAAAAAGAGTTTAGCACATATTAGAGAGCAGTATGCACTTTGAGACAAAAATTGGTCATTTATCAGATTTCTTATTTTTATCACATTTACTCCCCCGATCAAAAATTTCAAATCCTTTGATATTTGGGATCTCAAGTGATTTAAATATGTATGAAATAAAACTAGTTGGAGAAAATGTGTCCGGTTTTATTTGATCCGAAATGGACTACTCGAGGTTCCCTTTAGATAAAAAGGAAACCACAATACATAACCAACCACTACTACATACATTATAGTTGTTCATATTACATACACCACATTATACACATCAAAATTCAAAGCGAAACTACTTCCTAAGATGACTTCATTCGGTTCTTTGAAGTAGCTTGTAATGACCATCACGAAGTCTGCCACCCACAAAACTTTCAAGGTGCGATAAATCATTCTAGTCTTTAGTCTTCGTCTGATCGCAACAATGAAATCTTCACACATCTTCAAATCATGTTCTGACCAGAATCTTGTTTTGTTCCACAGCTTGAGATTAACTTTGATTTCCTTCACTCTAGAGTTCATTTCTTCTTCGACCATCTTGAGAGTTCCATCACTGAACTTGAAAAGCTCACACAGTCTCATTAGCATCCGTGACCCGTATCTGTCAGTAAAGATGATGGCTCTAGGGGTGTCAATCACTTTATATTCGCGATGAAATTCAAGTCCTGAGGCTTCCCATTGCAGTCTTGTTAGGTTGACCCGAGTCTGGTAGCTTTCCATTCCAAGCTGAAAGTCCCCAACTCTTTATCAAATGACCAAGCCTCTGATCCAGAGATTGACAGCAGCAGAGAGAGCTTTCTTCTCACGAACAGGAAGATGTTCAAGGTGTCCTTGAAGGTTCAGAAGATAGAGATCTTCAAAGTCACTTGGTAGCAGATGTTTGAAGTCGTTTTCTTCAATAACATGTTCTTTCAGGTCTGCTCGTCTAAGAACGATCTTCTTCAGATACTCATAGCCATACATTGGGAAGATCTCCACACTAACAACACTTAGAATGCGCAGCTTGGATCGAACATCTTTGCGACTCTTTTTGGCTGGATGTCTGTCAATGTAGAATTTCTTCTTCTTGAACCACCAATGAGAAATTGTTACATATTAGATTTCATAAACACACTAAACCAAAGATCAAAGAGGCGTATACTATGGTTTTAGAGAGAGAAAGTTAGAGGTTGGGAACTTTAGTGAGAGAAAGAAAAATCTTATTATGAGCTCCAACTCTCTACCTTGGGAGGTATAGAGTATTTATAGTCTTACATAAAAACGCCACCAACGGGCTGTGGATCAGGCATACAGTGGGTAAAGACCCGTCCGTCCTCCACGGTGTTACTTAACTAAATACTTCCTAACGTTAAATAACTACCACTACGAGCTTTCTAACGATTACATATACTTGAGGTGACCGACACTTTAATAACTGGATTTACTAAATCCTAACAATCTCCCCTTAAGGGAGGTCACCTCAAATTACAATGAATACAAACATATATTACATTAAGATTGTTCTTGGATTCTAGTGGAAGTTATTTGCTCAGTAGCTCGTAGTCTTTGATTCTTCATGATTAGCATGTTTGGTTAATCCAAGTGGAGGTCTTTAACTGATCCACGTGAAAGTAAGTTTTGAGCCAGCTTTGAGATCATGAGCTACCATAAATCTCTGACTCATCCATTGTGGTGTTGACATTATGTGATGATGTGACTTTCGGACCGACATGCTCACATTCTGGATCATGATTTCTTTTCATCAGAGTAGCGGAAGCTTTAATTGATTCATGATATTTGCAGCAGCGTAGCAGAAGCATAGAGTGAAAATATCAGAGTCGTTGATGCTTTTATCATGATTTATTTAGAGATGAATGTGTTGTGTGAGCATGCGGCAATGGATTTACCTCTCCATTCGATCACCTACAAGCGTCGGGTGTACTTGCATACAACATTAACAATAAAGCGCATTTAAACCTGTCTTTGATCACTTTCTTTGAATTGAGGTGCACGCCCACGGTTCCCGATTGATCGATACAAGTCTTTGTGATCGGTATAATTAGAAAAATCTCCTTGACGGGTTTCGCAATGCTCTAGCCGTTCTCAAACCGAACGTCTCAAAGAAGACAACACGGAGTGAGTGAACCAAATAATTTGAGATTCATCGATTGATGAAAAGAGATTTGAAAAACAATCGTGTATTGCTAGATACAAATTGTTTTTGCAATACAACGAAGGTTTTAATGAAAATCAATTATCAATCATAAACACCTTTTATTTTGAAACATTGATACACAGTCGATGTGCAAGAGAAAAGAGTTTTTAAGCACAACAACCGGTTTTTCAAAGGTATCCGTCAATCCATAACTGAACGTGATTGATTCATAAATTTGAATCGCCCCATCGTTTCAGTTCAGTTGTCACATGGTTGATCTATTGGATAGATCTCACACGCCACCTACCAAGAGCTTGTTTGATGTTGGCTCTAGAAGGCTTTCCATCTTTATTGTGAATATGTTAGCATATCACTCAGATTTCCTGGCAATACCACAAGGATAATGCGTAGGACTCTAAGGATATAATCTATCTTTCCACAATGTGTGAAATAGAGAGTCTTCATTGATTGTGTCCTAAAGAGATTTATTGATGATCTCGTGGCTCTAGACTCAATAGTGCATATTTGGATCCTATCTTTGGAGACTCGGAGAGGTCTCCTTCTTCAATATCAATCGTCTCTAAGAGAAAGTCGATAGATTATGTCGGTTCCCGTGAGAATGAAACAAGTCCCTTTAAAGAGAAACTTGAGTAGCTTGGGAGGTTGTAGTGCGGTCGTCCTTTGGGTCCATGACGTCTTGTCTTCAATACCGATGTTAATACCGGAGCATATGAATTAAACCGGTTTATGCCCTAAGGTTGAATTGTTGGAGGCTATTTCTTGTCACCCTTTTCTCATTCAATTCTTTTCATTCTTCAACCCTTCGGTGCTTACCGAGACTTCATAACTAGAACCTTGTTGGGTTTATTTCAAGACTAGCTCGCCTCGGTCCTCACTCTTCCCATATCTTACTTTTCTCCTTTTTCATCATTCCTAAGGACTTCTACACTATCTAGTGGATTGTCCTCGGTAGATCCCTCCGGTTTGGCGGATCGTGGAACTAATACCTAACCTAACCATCCTTATATCACTTTGTCGTAAAGTAAATTTGGTCGGTCTATTTGGTATTGTTCATACGCCATTGGAACCAATTGAAAACCATTTGAAAGTCAATCCGGATACTTGTGATATATTACCAAAGCATTTTGTACCTGAATTGTTTTGATATTTTTAGAAAAAAGAGCTCCCCCTCAACATGTGCAGCATATATTTGAAATCGTTTTAGCACACGGAGGCAAGAGGAAGAATTCACTTCTTTGATTACCATTTTCTAAAAGATATCAATATCACTTCCCAGATTAAATCAAGTAGATAAAGCATATTGGGGAAGGATGAGGTTTTCAAAAAGATTTATCCCCCTCAATATGTGCATCGAGATTTGAAAGAGTTTTGCACATATTAGAGAGAACCTGCACTTTGAAACAAATCAATCACGTTTTAATTCTTTTTGGTTTAAAATAGATGCTCCTCCTTAACATGTGCATGGAAAATTTGAAATCGTTTGGCACATTCAGGGAGGAACGCTTACTAAACACTTATGAAACCATTTATCGAATTATCAGTTTAAATCCAATTTAAATCACAAATTCTCCCCCGATCATAATTTTCAAATCATTTAAGATTTGTGATCTCTGTAGATTTAAATTGATTTTGAAAGCTTTTGAGGAGAATCGTGACTTGCTTATAAAAACATTTAACCTATAAGGATCAGATTTGAGACTTTAAACTCTAATGATTCATGCATGATTATCTTTTGAAAACATGACAAATAACCTCTTGATTTTACTGAAATCATTCTCCCCCTCAATCAATGACATAAGTTGTTGATTGAGAGATAGAAATTTTGACAAGTGACAAGTCCAGATGATTTTCAAAATTTAAGACCGAGTTATTTTCAAAGCAGTTTTGTTTTCATTAGATGACAAATATTTTTCCGAAGAATCATTTGAAGGAAAAACATTTGGAAAGAAACATTTGTGTTTTAGGTGACAAACATTTGATTTTAGAATCAGAGCATGAGGATTTAAAATTAAAGATAAAGCATGGCTCTGTTCTTTCTTTGAAAAGCGGGTTATTGCCTGAAATAACAATAAACCATCGTTTCACTTTCTCTCAAAAAAATATTTTTTGAGTTTTTAATTTTTTTTAAATGATTTATGAAAACATTTGAACAACATCTAAAGACTCGTGTCACTCTTTGAGTGACAGCAGATAGCACTTTTATTATCACAGTACAGAGGGATTTTGTTGAAGTCAAAGCCATAGTCAGATAGTTGGGATCTCATCCATAGGATTTGAGCACAACAAGATGACATGGCTATGTATTCAGCCTCTGTAGAGGATATAGAAGTACTCATTTGTTTCTTTGATGACCACTCACAAGCTTATCACCCAAAACCGAGCACCTCGATGTACTTCGACGAGTATCTTGACATCTGCATGATCAACATCTGCATAGGTCGTTAGTGACATACCGGTGTCCTTGGTGCCAAAGTCCCATATTGATGGTTCTTTGGAGGTACCGAAGACCCGTTTAACCGCTTCAAGGTGCTTTTTAGTAGGCTTAGCACGATATCTAGCACACATGCATCTGACGAACAAGATGTCCGGTCTCTTGGTTGTGAGGTACATCGTGGATCCAATCATCTTGCGATATTTCATTTGATCTACCATGATCCACAGTGGTCCTCATCCGACAATAGTACGTTCTATCTTGGGAGTATCAGCGGGGTTACAAGAATCAAATCTAAATTTCTTTAAAATCTCATTAGCATATTTAGATTGATTTATAAAAATACCTCAGGACTTTGTGAAATTTGTAATCCCAAGAAAATGACATTTTCCCATCATTGACATTTGAAATTTGGAACCCATTTCATTTGAAAACGGTCACATTCATTGGGGTCGACCGAGGCAAAATAATATCATCAACATAGATTTGAACATGGATTAAATGTTTGCTCGACTTTACGGTGAACAATGTCGGATCAATCGCTCCTTTGTTTGAATCCGGATGATAGAAGAAACTTTGATAGCGTATCATACCATGCCCTAGGAGCTTGCTTCAAGCCGTGAGAGCCTTCTTCAAGCGATAGACATGAGTAGGATGCTCGGGATTCACAAAGCCTTCCGGTTGGTGGCGTAAACCACCTCTTTCGGATCTCCATTAAGAAGGTGGTATTCACATCCATCCGATGAACAACCATGTTCTTGCTAGCGAGATTAGCCAAGAAGATTTTGATAGCCTCGACGTTAGCAGAGCAAACGATTCTTCAAAGTCAATACCTCCTCTTGTCGATATCCATTTGCAACCAATCGAGCCTTGTTCTTTAAAACGTCACCATGCTCATCAAGTTTTACTTTGAAGATCCACTTTAGAGCAATGATCATAGCACGTCGGAGCGGTACTAATTCCATACATCTAATCGATCAAACTCATGAATTTCTTCTTGCATGGCACCGAACCATTGTCTTCATTCATGGCGGTTTAACATCTTTTGGTTCGATCTTAGAGAGTACGGAGTTGAAGAAGCACCATAAGGCATCGGTTGCAAGTTGTCGACGATTGGATCTTGGACGAGAAGGGTTTCCAATGATGTTGTCTAAAGGGTGATCATGTGTCCATTTTCTAAGGTGTTCATGTGGTTGTTGTTGAGGAACAGGTAGCAGTCGATTTCTCGATGAAGATGGTTCGATGATGATTCGAGAGCAAATATGTTTTAAAGGGTTCATCTTCCGGAGGAGCAAAGGATTTTCATCATCGATGTAATGACAACATTTCCATTGTGTACACTTGATGATTGAGGCATTGATGATGAGACTGAGTGATCAGCAGAAGGCGCGTCTTGACTTAGTGACATACAAACTGAAGGGTTAACTTCGTTGGCAGGTGTAGGAACAGCCTCAGTTGATGGATTTGATAGATCATTAGCAATTGGCTCATAGTGCTCATCAAACATTGGATTAAACAGTTTCTTCAAATCATCTTCTGAAGGGGGTACATATGGAGTTGCTGGTGAGAAGTTTGGTACAAGAGAAGAACTAATGGGACTGTTTTGAAGTGTGGGTCCAGAATTGGATTGTCCAGGAGCCATTTGACCGGTCAGCTCATCAAACATAACGTGAAATGTTTCCACGATATTTCGGGTTCTCTTGTTGTAGATTCGGTATCCTTTTCTGTTTGGGTCATATCCTACAAATACTCCAATGTCCGCCTTAGCTTTCAATTTGCCTAAATCTTGACCCTCATTAGTTGGGTAACATAATGCACCAAACACACGAAGATATGATAGATCAGGTTTTCGGTTGTGGACAAGTTCATACGGAGTTTTTCCATGAGTAGTATGAATTAGGGACCGATTTTGAGTGTATCATGCAATGGCAATGGCTTCAGCCCATAGAAATGTTGGAACCTTTGAGTAAATCAGCATTGTTCTAGCGGCTTCCACAAGAGTTCGATTTTGTCTTTCAACTACACCGTTCTGTTAAGGAATTCGTGGAACACTTCTTTGAGGACTGATTCCAACACTTTCATAAAATTCACTGAGTTCTCTATTAACAAACTCAGTTCCATTGTCAGTTTGGATGATTCTGACAGTCTTGTTAAGTCGGACCTGCAACTGTTTAGTAAGTTTAATGATGACATCTGGAGTTTCATCCTTTGTCCTCAAGAACTTAACCCAAGTGAATCGGGAGTAGTCGTCGACCACAACTAACACATATTTCTTCCCTTTAATAGTTTGCACTCTTATTGGTCCGCACAAATCCATATGCACGGTATGAAGAACTTCCATAACTGAATTTGTAGGTTTGGGTTTGTGGACATACCTCTTGCTTTTTCCCAATTGACATGCTGAACAAAGGTGATTGATCTGTGCCGAACCGTCAAGTTTTATCACTCAAGCCGGCCACTTGTGAATGGCCGACCGTAACACACTTAAAACGGCTCAAGCACGAATGCAATGAAGATCAGGGGAGTATAGTGTTTCCCCGGGTCGTTATGTCCCAGCGAGCTATGCAATGGATCACCTAACGAATAGTGATCGAGAGATTTGAACGGAAAAAGGGATTTGAGTTATTATAACTACAGAAGAAGTACATAAACTACAAGGGCTTAAATGCAAATTAAAGAGAGATAAAAAGATAAAAAATATTAAATAAACGCTATCACTATATTTAAAATAATGTTTTTGATTTTATGATTTTATAAAACTGAATTAAAACTACGTAACGCATAAAATGAAAAGTTAAACTTACGAATATTAATCCTAAAATATGAAAATAAAATTTTACAAACCTAATGATAAAAGAAAATTTATAGAAAAGAAAATTAATTTTATAACTATTTAATTAATTATTATTAATTAAAAACTATTTTAACTATTAAATAATAGCCTAAAATACAAGAAATTAGGAAATAAATCTAGAAAAATAAAATTTTGACTTGTAAAAATCTAAAATAACAAAAAGAATTTTCAAAACTATTTTGTATTTTTCGAATATTTTCTATTTTCTATGAATTAAAACTATTAAAACTAATTAAATTACTTAAAAATACAATTTTAACTAAGAAAAATCTAGAAAAATAATTTTTGGCTTTTTATATTTATCTTAACTTAAGAAAATTGAAAAATTATTTTTTTGAACCTTTTCTTAATTTTTTGGATTAAAAGCTATTTAAAAAGTGCTAAAAAGTAATTAAAATGCAGAAAAATAGCAAAATGACTTGGAAAAATCTGAAAATTTCAGGAAAACTCTAAACTTATATTTGGAATCTAGGAAAAATGGAAAAACAGGTGCTTATGTGTAGGAATATGAAACTGATGTGCCAAGTGCTTATAAATAAGCACTTTGAATAAGCAAATGGAGACCAATAAGCACCAAACCAAAACAGAAGCTTAAATAAGCTAAAAGAACCAAAATGCAACAGAAAACAACTATCTTTAACCTCTGGATTGCAACTTGCAACGATTTGGCTTATTTGAGTACAAGTGCTAGAAAACAGTTGAGGGTGCTACTTTGGGCTTAAGCACAAGCTTTAAAATAAGCTGAAAATGAAAAACAAAAATTGGAACTTAATCAAGACCTGGTTGGCTATCTATGAACCAAGGATGAGACCAAAGTGAGCTCTCATGAGCTTGTTACAACCTTGCACAAAACCTGTGCAGAGTCAGTTGACACTGACTCAGTTGCACAGGGCAACTAAGACCCAATCCACAAGCTCATTTAGAGCTTTTAAAAAATTTGCAAAATTATACAAAAATGGTATTAAACAAATAGACCAGTTGAAGTTTTAAACACAACAAGATTCACATGATTTGGACCAGAAATGAATCAAGGAAAATTCCTTTCAGTTTGGCTCAAAACTGAATTTGCAATTTTGACTTTGGAGCAGTTTTTTGAAAAGTTGACTTTAATGAGTTTTAAGCTAAATTTTTGGACTGATCTTGATGTGAAATGATGAGATGAAGCTTCTGCAAGCTTTGTTTATGAATATTAAACACAAAACAAGTAATTGGTTTCATAAAAATCCAACAGTTTAAGCAATTAAGACAGTTGAAGTGGAATTTGACTTTGGTGACTTGCAGGCACAAAAATAAGACAGATATAAGTTCAAATGAACTAAACAAACCTAAAACAACAATAGTTGATCACTGAATAAGTCTCAAATACAGTTTAGGCCACAAATCCAAACACACCTTAATTCAACTGTTATGAAAATTAAATGAGTAAATCACTGAACCAACATGTTGTAATGATCAAACTAAATTAATTTAACCTAAATACCACTACTTACACAGGTTTGAGCTTATTATAACTACAAAGACAGATTTAGCAAAGCAACTTGAAAATAACTTACCAAGTGTCCTTAGCCACTATGGCTTGAAACTTGTGAAACCAGAACACTAACCTATATTATCCAACCCAATAACTTTAAATCAACCCAATTCCATGGCTGCTTCAACCCATGTCCATTTCCATTACCAAATTGACCCAGTTTGACTTTTGTTGACCAGCATCCAAATTTGATTGAAACTTGATTGCAGGCTTACAAAAAGCTATAATAAGCTCTTATAAGCCTGTTTGAACTGAAAAACAAGCTGTTTGAAGCTTTGGTATGAGACTTTAGAATGGAAAATTTCAACAGTAAGCTTAAAACTTGAATTCTTAATACAAACTTGAATTTATAATTGGAAATAGTTTATAATGATACAATACTCTTAGTTTGATACAAAGAAACAAAACATTACAGATTTTATACTAAATCAAAAAGCTTTAAATTAAAAACGACATTGATGATAAAATAAAAACTACAAGACTCTCTTCTTGCTTCCCTTAGCTTCTTTTTATAATCCAAGTGTCTTCTCTCTCTCTTCTGAATATATCCCAGCATGTTTCTCAGCCATTGGATTAATAAAAATGATCTTGGCCATTGAATCAAGTTTTGGTGCCAAAAAGAGTTTATCCACTGGGAGGTTGAGTGAGGGGGGGGAAGGAGCATTAAATGCTTCTTGGAGGGTAGTTGCAGTGGGGGAACATGGAAAGTGGGTTTTGAGCTGGGGGGATGGGTGCTTGTGTGTTGCAGGCAAAGCAGTTGGAGGGGAAGACTTTTTGGCGGGTTGGGGTGTTTGACTGGATATTTGACCGGTGGGTTAATAATACAAAGGGGTCAAAAATGCATATTGACAGGGGTCCAAAGGGAAATATGGAAGGGTCCAAAATGGGTTTAAGGGTTTTAATTATCAAGGACCATTAGTGTAAAATCTGAAAATTGCAAGGACCAATTCTGCCAATTCATCAAAGTTGCTCCAAGGGCTAAAAGTGACAAGCTCTAAAAGTACAAGGACCAAACTTGACATTTTCAAATTTCCAGGGGCCATTTTTGCCAAATTTCAAACTTGAAGGACTAATTTTGTAATTTCTCAAAACTTTTGATATTTTTCACCAAAGGACTAATTTTGACAACTTTTGATTTTAAAAGGACCTTTGGTGATTTTACTTTTGAAATTATGTGCTCGGGACTGCTTTTCGACAACTTTTGAAACTTGGGGGTAGAAATTGCCAATTATGCAAACTTAGCTCATTTTCATCGATTTTAAACATTTTGCATCCGAAACATATAAAATGCAATTTTAGAATATTTTGATATTTTGATGCATTTCGAGCATTTTAAACGTTTTGCAGTTCAGATTGACCCAAAAATGATGAGTATTTACACACTCATCAGTGATCATTCTCATACTTAAGTCTGGGTAGTCCTCTTACTAAGTCCTTTCTGGAAAGATTGTTTATGGTATTGAAGTTCAAGTGATTGAGACGACGATGCCATAACCATGACTCTGTTTTCGAAGCCTTTGACAACAAGCAGATTGGAGAAGATTTCATCATGTCTTCGATAGAGATAGTGTATAGATTTGAACCACGAGTTCCTCTTAACAATTCCACACCATCAAGTTCTCTAACAAAGCAAGTATGTTTTAGAAGGCCACTTCTAAGTCGAGTCACAAAATTGTCCAACGAAAATAGATTATATCCAAGACCTTCAACATAATATATCTGAAATCACACTATCTCCAACCACGTAATCTCCATAACCCAAAATAGCACCAAAATGATCGTTTCCAAATATCACGGTTCGATGAATTTACTCACGAAGTTCATGAGCATGACCGGTCTCGGTCGTATACTTGGAACAAATGAGTCCGGTACCACGAGCGATTTGAACGATCTGCGGTTGAACACGAACAAGAATGGATAAGCGGATAATTGGGAACCCCATGCAATAATGGGTTCCACTTGGTTAATAACGATGATTGGAACACCCACATCGAGTAGAAACAATGGAATCATTAGAAATAGATGCGATGCTAGTGTCCGTATTTGACCTATTCAAATTATGTTCAATTCTTAAGGAACAGTTCTACGGTGGGCATCCATTTTCTAGTGGGCATTGACTTAGCAAATTTGGGGAAAACTCATTAATCTTACGGCGGTGGGTATCCATTGATAACCTATATTATCGAATTTTCTCCCAGTGGGTTTCACTATTTTCTAACTTTCTTTCACCTTTGCCTTTTAGCCTTCTTAGCTTGATTTTTAACATTAACAATTTTAACGGGGCATTTAACACATTAATCAAATCATTCTCACCACATTCATGATTAGTAGCGTAATTCAAGCAATCATCGATACATGGTTTCTCGATAGTAGCGTAATGAATTAATTACACTACGCTTATCGCTAATACTAGAATCAACACGATTCGTTTTATTCAATTCAAATTTAATGTTCCTAGGATGGTCTTCTCTCTTCCAATGCACATTCTTAGCTTGCGAGGTCCTATCTTGCTTGGTATTGCACGGAGGCTTTGACCGCTTGATTTTATGTCGCGATTACTCTTGTAGAGGAATTATGGGAACATTAGTTGGTTGAGCTACCTTTGCATTCTGAACTAGGCGTGCAAGGATCCGAACTACTAGAAGGCACCTTAGAGTTCACGTTCATATTATTGGGCATAGGCGGTTTGTATACTTAGCACGGGCATAGAACAAGGCATCACGACTTTACCTTTCACACTTAAGGATTTAGGACATGTTGCAATTAAACATTCTAGCGACTCCCGAGATCGTTTGGCACGAATGCAAGCAAATCTAATTTCTCTATCAAGAGGTTTATTAATGAAATCCTCTTCCACAATCTCACGGAGACATTCTAGACTATCCTTAAGGTGGCGAAGTAGTTACAAAACACAAGTTCATTATTCCTAAGATGAGGAGGAATGTATTTAATAAATCACAACATATTTGCGATCGTGAGATGACTTGATGCAACATTCTCATTGAAGACAAGTGGCATTTTCCTTTTCTTGTCTCTTGAATCTCAATTTCCTTTTGTAAAGGCGTTATTTTCTCGTTGTTTTCGTCACGGTGACTTTAATTGAATCATACAACTCTTTAAAGTGTTGTTTAACTTTTCATTTTCTCTGAAAACTTTCATTTTCTTTTGTGAAACATTAACCAAGTTTTGAAGATGAAAAGTTTGAGAACACTGAGAATCTAAAGGAGGAGGCATTTGGGAGCCCGTCACATTGTTTCTTTCTCCCTTCAATTGTGAGATTTGGGCTCTCATTTTTCTGATCGTGTTGCAATGAGCTCAAATTTGTTTATCACGTTTGCTAATTTCAAAAACTGCATCAAATTCAGGAGCATCCAAGGATGTCTTGACATTTGAGGTTTTAAGATTTTCTTTTAGATGTTGATATTTTAATTGCAAAGCAAGATGCTCAACTTCCAATTTAGAAAACTGTTTTACCAGGTTATCATGATCATCCTGTTCAACTTTATCATGCAATTTAGAGTTGGTTTTCTCAAGCTCAATGACACGATCATGGGAGACTTTCAGAGCAACAGATAATTCATGAAATTGAGATGCATTAATTGAACAATTCGTAGTAGTGTAAAACACATCTTGAGTAATACATTCAGAAATAAGATTCTCATTCAAGGTATGCAAGTTCTTCCTCTCAATCTCATTATATTTTAGTTCTCGCTCATAGTCACTAACCTCAACTATCATTGCATCAAATTCCTTTTCCATTTCTTTAATATCCGAATCCATTCCCTTTTAAGACTCCCAAATTGACCTTTTAATTGTTTGAAGAAAGGCATGACTTGATTAAATAGCATTCCTTAGTTTGCTCAAAACCCTTTCCCTTGATTATCCCGATGGGTGTGATCCTTTTCTTACAAGTTTTTCAAAATCAACAAATAATTGAAAAATCACATATTGACCGATTAAGGTCTTGATCTTAGTGGGAATAGATCTAGGAACTAAATGCATTGGGGTATTAGGGGGATAAGCATGGCGGGAAGCATTCTCCTACATGGGGATTCTTTTCAACAAACTCATCGACTTTTGCTTGTCCATATCCTTTTCCAAAACACTTGTTCGTGGGGTCACTGTGTTTGAGGTCTAAATTTGTTAAAGGCAATCCAGTTTTCCTTAGCATAGTTGGGTGTTTTATAGCTGACTTTCTTTTCTATGCACAAAGGGCTCTTAAGCTTTTCATCCAATTTCTTTCTAGTTACTTCTTCTGATTTCTTATTTTCCTCTGTACTCTTAGCGCAACTAGGTTTCTGTCTAGGCTTAAGGATTTCATTGCCATCATAAATTACCTTTTGTGCTTCCCTAGCTTTCTTACAAGCCTCAGGGTTTGGTTCATCAACTAAAGCAACACTATGTTTGTTACTTAGAACTCTATGCTTAGTGATCATGTGAGCAGTCTGAATGGTATTTCCTTGTACGTACAATTTGTTTTAAAGCTTGTTTTTCAAAGTTTTTAGATTGGAAAAATCATTCAAAAGTTTTGATTCCTTAGCATTAAATTCTTGCTTAAGCACTTTCACATTTTTTTGAAGTTCTTGTTTTTGCTTAGCCATTTTATTAAGCTTTTCTTTTAAGGAATCTAGCTCTTGTTTAAGTATTTCTTCCCTAAAGTTACTTTTTCTAATAATTGTACGCATTTGGTCATCCATTTCCTGCTCACGTGTGGTTAACTCAAACTTACCACGTTGTTCATAAATGGCAACTTGTTCTTTATATGCATTAAGTTCTGAGACTACAGAATCATCGAGGCACGTGTAGTGTATTCATCAAAACACAATCATTGTTGATCGCGAAGATGCATCACTTGGTTCAATCACACTCTCTTTGGATCACATATTGATCATATGGGACAATATTATTATTTCCCATATTAGCAATATCTGAGTCCTAAGTTTCTGTGATTGCACTTTATCATGCATCTTTTGTTGATCAACATCATCATATAATTTTAATACCTCCGAGATGATTGATTCTTTGGATGGACCAGCTTGTTGTGGTGAGGGACTTTTGGAGAGACCATTGGTGAAATGCTAGCCATGAAAATTGTCATGCATTAGGTTCATCATCGGCGTCAGTCGTATGCATCACGATCGGCGACTTGGAAAGCATTCGATGATTATGACCTATCTCCTAAATTGGTGCTCATTCACATCTCGCATCATATGTCTTGGCATTTCCCTCGAAGAAATAGCAGCTCCTCTTCATCCAACACAACTCCATTATCACGAGCTTGCACAAGTAACATCTTGTCTCAAGTACTCGCATTACGTGGATGTTTTGGAGATGTGTAGTTCCTAGCAATATGTCCTCACCTCCACAGTTGTAGCATTTGGTAGCTTTGCTTGTCCTTGATTTGGATTCCTTCCACGATTCGATTTGCTACATAACCTCTACAAACTCCACCTCTTCCCTGTTCATACCGCCTTTCTTGAACCGGTTGCACCATAACCTTCCCATCTCGGCGGTAGCTAGATTGTGTGGATTGGATCTTTGTTCGAGGTTATTGTTGGTGTGTGGGATAGAGTTCATGTTTTGACTCACCATGAGAGACAGTTGATTGATGAAGTTTTCCATGAATGTGTTTGGGTCTGGAGGCTTATATGTTGGGTAAGGGATGAGCTTGTAATTACCATTACCCGTTGGAATGACTTGAGAAGCTTTGGTGGTAATTCTAACATTTGTGTAAAAAGAAGTTGAATCATTTAAGGAACTTGATTCTCCCTGGTTGGTTTTGAACTGTTCAAGAATCCTTTTTTCAAACATAGCATGTCTCTCATTCTGAAGAAGAAAGGCGTACAGTTGCTCATAGTTTGTATTCTTCAAACCTTTGGTTAGCTTCACAGCGGTGACAAACTTGTGCATTCGGGATTCATGTTGTTCATAAACTTTGAGTTACGCTGAATGTTTGGCATGGTCATTTTGATGTTCCTCATATCATTCACAAGCTTGTGAAATCTAACATAATACTCATAGACACTCTCATCCGGTTTCATCTTGAAGTGCTCAAACTCATCATACAATTGTGATTCTCTGTCATCCTTTGTTAATTCTGAACCTGAGAAAAGCATCTTGACATTATCCCACACTGCCTTGGCTTCGGTGTTGTGATTGATAAGCTTGTAGATATCTTTTGGAAGACCTTGAAGTATAATGTTAGAAGCCCTGATATCGGCATCGAATCTCTTTTTCTCCGTATCATTGAGCTCATCATACGTCTTTGGTCTGTCCAATCCAAAGATCATAGTTTTGTCTGCAGCAGTATCAATTATGTCTCTTGTAGTTTCAATCTGATAAGGTCCTTCATCAATGGATTTGAGAATGTTGACCCATTTTCCTTTCCAAGGCAGTCAATCGATCCGTTGAGCCCAAGAGTCGTAGTCGATTCATCAAGCATGGGTGGGCGAGTATCACGAACCACCGCTTGAACATCCTCGACAACGATGGAAATGATTGTAGGTACGTTGGTAGACATGTTTACAGATTACGGGATTTTATAACTCAATGATTAAATCGGGAAATAGATTCTTTCGCGGGATTTTACTAAATCAAGAGAAAACCGTATTACACAAAAAAGATCAACCAAGTCGCTAAGAATCCTTGAACCAAGTCGCTAAGCACCAAGTCGCTAAGTATTATGAAATCAAGTCGCTAAGCACCAAGTCGCTAAGTATTTTGAAATCAAGTCGCTAAGCACCAAGTCGCTAAGACACAGTCAAGTTGCTAAAGAACAACTCGCTAAGATCCAAGTCGCTACCACCAAGTTGCTACACAGTCAAGTCGCTAAAAAGCAACTCGCTAAGGTCCAAGTCGCTAACACCAAGTCGCTAAGAATACTAAATACAAGTTGCTAACAAAATTGAAAGCAAGTCGCTAACTTCACCAAGTCGCTAGTCGTAGTGGAGAATCCACTAAGTTGTCTTGTTTGTCGACTTGTCTCAATGAACAAGTCGCTAGGACCAAATCGCTAACAATTAACACTACAACTCGCTACCTTTTATCAAGCAAGTCGCTACGATGAAAACACTACGAGAACCAAGTCGCTAGCAAGAAAAACTTCAAAAACATACTTTTCAATCCAAAACAAGCTCAACCACAGTGATTCAAGCTTACCAAATCAAAACCCAAGCACTTACAATGATTCTAAACACAAAAGTACACCTAAAATTCAAACTTTAACACAAGAAATGATCCAAATGATGCAAAAACTACTAAACTTTTTCAAACTAAAAAACCATCTAAAACCACTAGAAATCCAAGGATATGTAAGAGAGATGATCAAACCATGGTTCTTGATACCAATTGTTACATATTGGATTTCATAAACACACTAAACCAAAGATCAAAAAGGCGTATACTATGTTTTAGAGAGAGAAAGTTAGAGGTTGGGAACTTTAGTGAGAGAAAGAAAAATCTTATTATGAGCTCCAACTCTCTACCTTGGGAGGTAGAGAGTATTTATAGTCTTACATAAAAACGCCACCAACGGGCTGTGGATTAGGCATACAGTGGGTAAAGACCCATCCGTCCTCCACGGTGTTACTTAACTAAATACTTCCTAACACTAAATAACTACGACTACGAGCTTTCTAACAATTACATATACTTGAGGTGACCGACACTTTAATAACTGGATTTACTAAATCCTAACAGAAATCCCGTATGAAGCCTCAATCTCATATTCTTGTTCTTTATGCCCAGAATTGATCCGGAACCATCTGTTCAAGACCCTGATCAGAGTATGTAGCAGCTTTCATCTTTGAGATCGATAAGGTTGGTCTTCTTTCAGTAGTATGAGCACAAAGATAGTCCAAGTCATGGTTGAAGAAGAACTCAGACTGAATGGTCATTTGACCAGGTTCACCACCGAGAGGAAGAGGCTGGTTCATATTAAAATGGCAGACCTGCTCACTGACTTGATTATTAAGCATCTTGTGGCATTCTTTCAGCTGGTATTGAAGCTGATTGGCATCTGAGTGAAAGACCTTGACGATTTCAAAAGAAGTTCCTTCAAGATCCTTTGGAGTGATGGATGAGATACCCTTCTTTTCACAAAACCACTTCATAAAGCTGCCCATATCTCCAGTGATGTGAAGAAGAGAATCTTCAGCTGGGGCTTCATAGTTGGTGGTGATGGTTGATGCCCAGTTGATTTCAGGGATCATCATGTCAGACTCTGAGATGGACCATGAAGGTTCTGGAGTTTGAGGTCTCTCTTCGGTAAGCCAGCTTTGAATTGTGTCTTTTGAAGGTGTAACCCTAGTGGTATTAGAGCGTTCACCTGACACATATGCATCAAACCAATCATCTTCAGATGGCATAGGAATATGTTTGGTGGATGCATCATCGTCATCAGATTCTGACCCTGCCATGACATACTATTCTTCATGTACCACCTGATCTTCTGGAATGGTAGAGAACGTGGGTGTAAACCTTGAATCAACCGTTGTCTAAGCTGCAGATTTCTTATGAGTTACCTGATCTCTGGATGAACTGGGTGGATTGGAAGGTTTTGGTGGTGATGATGGTGGTTGTGGTGGAGGTGTAGTGGTCATTCCAGAAGATCCACCAGTACCAGAAGTACCAGCTCCACCAGTTGGCGGAGGAGGAGGAGGAGGATTAGGACCTTTACGCAATGACTCCAAAATTGTATTCCTCCTTTTCTTCTTAGCCTCCCTCTCTCGAATATCCTCCAGAAACTGTAGATGATTATCGTGTTTAATCGATTCTTCAAGTGCATCATAAAGCTTCTTGTGAACTGCATCCTGATGCTCATTAGCTTCATACATCTTATCCGATAAGACAGCTCTCATATCAGCAATGGGCATATCCTTGAATCGTTGAAGCAATGGAGCTTACATTGCCCATTCTACAGCATCTTTTACCTCTCCCTCAATTGCGTCTGCAACCCCTTGATCGAAGTTGAGGTTCTCCAGTTTGTAAACACGACGTTCGAGGACGTTGATGGATTTAGGCAATTGCCTCTCAAGAGCTTCAATTCGTTTCACAGCTTTGTCGAGCAATTGATCAAAAGAAATAATTTGAGGTGGTGAAGCCGGTGGAGATTTCCTGTCAGTAACTGTAACCACTGGTTCAATTGATAGATCTTTATCAGGTTCAGGTGGTGGAAGTACGGTTGTTTGAGCAGGTTTGGGCGGTGGAAGTGCGGTTGCATGTGTAGGTGCTGTCATCGGTGGAATGGTTGACATGTCTTGCTGAATGTCGACTGTATACATGGACTGAGCATCCTCTTTCTCATCATTTAGCTTAAGAGACTCGGTGTCTGTAGGTTTGTCATTCAAAAACTGATCACCAAATGAGAAGTCTGTATCTAGGTTCTTCAATGAGGATAGAGAACCAGTAGACATATTCGGTTCCTCCATGTGCCTTTGTTCATCAGCTCTTGACTCAAGGTTCTCAAGTGAGTCTTTCAGCAATTCTTCTTCATCATTTTTATCAGATTGGGTACCACTTGAAGCGGGAGTTTCATCTTGTGTTATTGATACCTTCTTTTCCATTCCAGTTTGTTCTTGAGCTGAAGATGTCTCATTGCTTCTTTTCTTCAACTCAAACTGAGTGGTTGTTCTTGATGGTGAAGAAGAGATGGTCAAAAGCATGTGACCGGCTTGTTCAGCATCTGCACCAACAATCCCTTTCCCTTTGTCTTGAGTGATTGAGGTTGTTTGACTTGGCTTTGGCACATGTTCTCTTAACACAACACCACCAACTGGAGGTCTCATATTCTGGCTTTCCAGGCTTAGTTTAATCCCTTGTTGCAAAGCAGCATCGTCTTCATCAATCAATCGCATGTCACCTGTTGGAGTCTCTGACTCTTCAACATTCCCCTTTCCAGAGTCTTTCTTTCTCCTTTTTCGCTTCTCGGGTGGAGATTGACCAGATACTAAAGTGTCAGATTTCTTCTTTCTCTTGGGAAGGTCAGCATATGATGTTTTCGAGGATGATTTGGTGCTAGAAGTGGGCTTTGTAGACTTTGGTTGTGATGGATCGGGAATGTCATCGATATTGGATCTGGATGCCCTTTTCTTGTATAATCTGAAGTAGTCAGTCTTCTTGATATCATCAGTGAGAAGAACATCAGGAATTGGCAATCCAAATATCTCTTTATCCATACCTCTGGCAACATACTTGAGGTTACCAAGTAAAAATTCATCCTTAGCATTATGAAGAGCTGACTCACTCCTTAGATTAAAGTGATGAGTCTGTTGCAAGTACTGGATAACAAGCTTAGATAATCTGATGCTAGGAATCACAAGTTTGTGTATTTTCTTTCTTCCTTTAGCTTGAATCTGAACATTTTTTCTGTCGGTGATGAATGTGTTCATTGACAACGATAATTCTTCCCAAATACGTTCTGAGACATCGATGTTCACCCCATTGACGAGACCCCATAGGATTTGCAGAATAGGTATCCTTACTTTATCGAACCCTGAGGTTTTTCCAGATAAGCATAAGTTGAGAATGGTCGTTATGGTTCTCCAGGGATACATGTGTCCAGTGATGATATCTGAAGCCCTTGATAACCCAAACCAATTAGAAAGACTATTAGCTCTTCCGCACTAGGTGGATGGGCAGATCGAATGGTGAGGTCACAGGGTTTGATTCCTAGGGCCTTACTGAGTATGTCAGAATTGATCTCAAATTCCTTATCATCCAGCTTGCAGGTATAATGAGCCGTGATTTTGTCCTATTCAATGGTGTTCCAAAATTGTTGTATGTAAATGGTGGGAATTGTGCATTGCTTGGTTAGGGCACTGAAGAAATTTTTGTTTTTGAGGATATCAATTGACACTTTGAGGATTGGATTCTGTTGCAACTTTTCCATGTCTACATAGTAGTTTCTTTTTCCTATCTCTACCCATTTGTCTTCTGGGAAGATTTCGTTGTCAGTAAGAACTTTGGGTGGAGCAGGAGGTAGAGGTTCTCGAGATGAGGTTGTGTTTGCCATTGAAGATCTAATGATACACACATACAACAACAATGATTGAGAGCACGTTAGTTTAGATGTGGTTAGTTAAACAACATTGAATCTGACCTCATAACAAAGACACAACAATTAGCAAATTTGACGAGTTCGCATAAATGAGTTGAAATGCTTAGAAAATAGATTAAGTAGCATTAGTACATTTTCAAAGATAACACTCCATTTGTGAAAGTTATCGAGAGACAAGTTGTTTTGAATCAAATTAGTTAAAACAAAGTTTCTATGAAATAATTTCATGAGACAAGATGCTATTTTGAAATGATATAACAGTTGCTAAGACAAGTTGTCATATCAAGTTGCTACAAGAGAAACCGGATACAAATTTCTTAAACAGTAATGTTATAGCAAGTCGCTAAGAGCAATTTGTCAATACAAATTGCAACAGGAAATCCTGAATCAAGTCGCTAGCTTGAGATTATTATAGCAAGTCACCTTAAATAATTTAATAAAAAAAGTTGCCATTTGAAAATTGAACCAGCAAGTCGCTACCTTGTCAAAACAAGAGTCGCCTTAAATAATTTAATAACAAACCATGCGCACAACACCACATTCCAATCAATCATCTATCACCATTACACTAACTCAATCAAATCGCTATATAGAACAGTTGCAAACAATCACAAACACAAACAAATACACAATACCCTATCGCAATACATTCAATCTCAAATACAATATTATGCGCAACGGCAACCTTTTAACTCAACACATTTACCAACAAATCTATCCTATAACGCCAACACATCCATCAAATATAAGTCAAATGATCCCATTAAAGCGAATCCATTTACAAACCTAAGTGAGGGGATCAAGTGATGAGGATCAAATGCACGATGGGAATCTGTAAAGGGAACAAAGTTAGGATAGCATCTAAATCATATGTTCGAAAAACGGAGAATGATTGATACTAAACATACCACAGATAAGTCGCAAGGATTAATTGAACACGAGAGAGAGAAAGAAAGAGAAATTCTTTTTAAGTTTTTGAAAATAATGAGAATGTGTCAAGTCGCTAGGGGGTGATGAAGGGTTTTTTTTCACAAGTATGCAAAGTTTACATATTCAGTCCCTGCACTTGTCAAGTTGCTACCTAAGATGAATAGCAAGTCGCTACGTCTTAATTTGCTAACCCAGATAAAAGCAAGTCGCTATCTATCATATTATGTATTATTGACACTATCAGTCCATGAACTTATCAGATTGCATGCAAATATAGTATTTAATCACATGTTAAAAAATATGAAAAGTACCAAAATTGACATAACATAGATAAGCAAACTAACACAGAGGACATCATGAAACAGATAAGCAATCAACACAGAGGACACCTTGAAACAAGACAAGATAAAGACATGCATATGAACACAATACATATCCAACAATGGTGCAGAGTGAAACAGAGATAAACATTGATTGAATTCAACCCACCCGTTATAAAACAAGAGTATATCTTTTGTTCGAACTTCATCTATGATCCCGTGTCATTATTGAATTACATTTCTAGGACCGTAGATGTTATCGATAACAAGAGATATATCTTTTATCAGATAGTGGGAAAACAATTAAATTATGAATATAAAAAAAATGATTTTGATTTTTGAATTTTAAAAAAAAATAGTTTGTAACAAGAGAAATTTTTTTTTAACTAGATTGTACACAGATTTAAAAGAGCGAGTCCTGATTCAAGATGAATAGGAGTCAAAGTACGGGGTCCATCAATTCTGACAAGCAACAATTCCCGAGTGAGCAATATGCATTTCTGATGGAAACCAAGTCTTGATGTTCCTGATTGAATTGAGCATTGTACCTGAAAAAGATCGAGAATACTTTGCACTAGAGGCACATGTAGTATTGCGGATAGATGAGTTAGTGACTGAGTGACCTCACTATTGGATCTCGCAGTGTGATCTAGGAATGTCATTACTAGAAATCCTTTAGGTTCAATATTCATGAGGAGTTTTCTGTGGGTATCCACTTAAGGTAAGATCTAGGTATGTAAGTCCGTTTGGATCCTGAAAACTTAAATAATCTACCAGTGGGAATCCATTTCAAACAACTTCTAGTAGATTTTGATGTGGGCACTTCCCTGTTTTGAATATTGATCCTTCTATGATTAGTTTGTTTCTTAGGGGATTGATCAGCCATTTGATGCTTCTTATGAGAACTAGATGAATTCCTAGTATTCATGACCTTAGGACTTTGAACATTAACCTGGGGTTTGCTATTCATCTTATCGGAATGAAATAGTGAAGTGACTGGTTTTGACAAAACAATATTCGCATCAACTTGGGAGGCAAGCTTAGATTTCGATGATTTAAATCTTTCAGTTCTAAATGCATTGGGCTGCCTAACTACAGTATGTTTAGAGTTGTTCTGAACAATTGGCTTTCCCAAGGTTGATGGTTTTGCAAACTTAGTGTTCACCCTATTTCCAATAGATTTTCTAAGCTCATTTTTTAATGCAACAATAGTGAAGCTTTTATCTTGAATTTGGGCTTTGAGGGCATCAATGTCTGTCAACAAGGAGTTAGTTTGATCATTCAACTTGGAATTGGTCTCTACTAAGTTCTTTCTTAAGGACTCATTTTCCCTTAATAGATTAGACACACATAAAGCCAGTTCATCATTCCTAGATTTAAGCGTGCTACTCATCTCATGATAATCACTCTTATGCACATCTGAGAGTTGTAATTTCAGATTGCATATGGTTGAATCTTTGTCCCGAATACGGGTTTTAAGTGGTTAATTTCAAAAATTCGAAATTCGAAATTCACGATTAATGCAAGATTTTTCAGCAAGAAAGCTTTTTTCCTTTTGTTGTATTGCAATTTCCAAGGAAATACAATGTTTTTCAAGAATTGAGTATTTGTTTGAAAGTTCATCATAAACCCCTTTTTCAATCATGTCATTACTTTTAAAAGTTTTAGATTCAGGCTCAACCAAGACATAATTAATAGTGTTATGTTCAGAGTTAGGATCAAATTGATCAGATACACTAGCACATGCATTATGTTGATCAGTTAAGGGTACCTCATCGCATGAAACCTGTTCATCTGCAGATATGTCATCAGTATTCACCACATGCATACCAGGAGTTATCATGTAAGCTGTTTCAAGCTTTTCTGACTCTGAGCCTTTGAGTTCAGTACAGTTGGCTTCATCATCCTTTGTTGCAACTGAGATTCTGCATTCGGCATCATCCATTTTTTCAACTGATCTATTGCCTGACCATATCACAACCTTCACTTAACTTAAATTGACACCCATTCAACTCATTCGAATTATCATTCACTTGAGCAGCTTCCTTAATGTATATTTCCATATTACCCATAAGTTGAATAAAGGTGTTTATGAACTCATGAATTTCCATTCGGTATGTTTCTTGAATGAAATTCCGGTCATGTCATGATCAAAATCGAGAATATTCCCTTTGATAAATGGTGAAATTGATCAAGATTAGTTGAAGAGTCGCATTAGAATCATCGATTGATATCATCTTTTGGTAATTTGAAACCTCGGTTGTTCTAAATTCAGTATCACGGCTCTTGCCAAAGTGGGTAGATCCTGACGAAGGAGAGCACTGCTTGTTCGATCCATAGCTGTGGATAACAGTAGTTTGAGGTGCTGATGAAGTAGTTGGAAGGGCTCAATGTTGCATTCCATTTGACTTGCATCATTTGTCAATACCAAGTGTGACTCATTAGATTTTGACTCAGATTGTGAAGCGTTTTGATCATAAATTGCTGAATCAATCAAGGTAGAACATTCAAAATAGCAACCAGTTTCATTGTTCTGTGAGGTATCATAAAGTTCAAGCACTTTAGAGATTAAAGGGTCAGTGGTGTAAGACATTGTGTTTATGGATATTAGATATGAGTAACTTGTATCAATTCACCAAATTGCTATAAAGACAAGTCGCTAACAAAAAAACTCGCCAAGACCCATAACACCAAGTCGCTAGGAATTATGAAGACAAGTCGCTAAGCACCAAGTCGATAGACACTAGTCGCTATAATGCCAACTCGCTAAGACACAGTCAAGTTGCTAAAGAACAACTCGCTAAGATCCAAGTCGCTAACACCAAGTCGCTAAGAATACAAAGTACAAGTCGCTAACAAAATTGAAAGCAAGTCGCTAACCTAACCAAGTCGCTAGCCGTAGTGGAGAATCCACTAACTTGTACTGTTTGTCGGCTTGTCTCAATAGACAAGTCGCTAGGCTCAAGTCGCTAACGATTAACACTACAATTCGCTAACAATTACTGAAGCAAGTCGCTACGAAGAAAAACACTACGAGAGTCAAGTCGCTAGCAAGAAAAACTTCAAAAACACACTTTTCAATCCAAAACAAACCTAACCACAGTGATTCAAGCTTTCCAAATCAAACAAGCACTTACAATGATTCTAAACACAAAAGTACACCAAAAATTCAAACTTTAACACAAGAGATGATCCAAATGATGCAAAAGCCACTAAACTTTCTCAAACTCAAAAACCATCTAAAACCACTATAAATCCTAGGATATGTAAGAGAGATGATCAAACCATGGCTCTTGATACCATATGTAACATATTGGATTTCACAAACACACAAGCAATCACAAGTAGGCGTATAATAATATGGTTTTAGAGAGAGAAAGTGAGATATTCTAGTAAGAGAAACTCATGATAGGTTTGTTGGGATATAAAAGTGCTGAAGATTGATAATGTCTTGGAAAAGTCAAAGCATCGCTAAAGAAGAAGTCAAAATCTTTTAATGTCGAAGTCAAAGTCTTGCAAAGCTAAAGAACTGCTATATTCGTTTATGGAAAGCTTTGTTATTCTAGAATATTCTTTGTTTAGATTACTTGTCGTACAAGGTTACAAATTGTAAACCGACTAGGTTTATCCTTAAGCCTATAAAAGGACCCCTAGATTGGCATTAGATTTAACGAGTCTACGAGTTCACAAGTTTACAATACGTATTATTAGAGTTTTAGAGAGTTCGATATTAGTGTTTTAGAGTTGTTAAAGAGTCTGCATGTTAAGCAGATTTAGAGTTATTAATAAAATCGTTGAAAGTTAAAGTTATATTCTTCTTAGCTTTGTCAAGTAAATTCCGCATACTTAATAGAGTTTGCTCAGTGTTTCATTGTTAATAACTTAGGATTTATGTGAGGTTGTTAAACCCTTAACAAGCTATATAGTTAGTTTGGTTAGAGTACATCGATCCAACAAGTGGTATCAGAGCTTGTGTGGAAACACTGACTAAGAAGAAACAATAAAACCTAGTTAACAACAATGACCTAAAGATGTCGACTGAAGCTATTCCACCACCATCCATTACCTCTCTCAGGATACCTATCATTAAGAAGGGAGAGTATGACCTATGGAGCATGAAGATGAGGCGGTACATTGCAATTCTGAGACCATGCAATTGTGGAATGTAATTGTCAATGGTAATGAAGTTGTTCGAAACCTATTGATAGTCTGGACAACCCAAGCACCTAAGGTGGCTTACCGCCAGCTAAAATAAGGAATCAAGAAGGCTCTCAACATCACGTTGTCGCTATTCCGGATGGTCATCTACTCAAGTTTCATGACGCTAAGGTTGCAAAGCAACTATGGGTCGCTCTCAAGACAAGGTTTGGAGGTAATGATGCTTTCAAGAAAATGCACAAATCTGTTGAGCGACAATTTGAAACATTCATCGTTGGAGAAAGAAGGCCTTGATCTCGCTTATACAGATTCCAAAACCTTCTCAAGATCTTGGAGTTATACAAAGAAGAGGTTTCAAATGAAGATGCTAATCTTAAGTTCTTAAGAGTTTGCCATCGACATGGCATGTGATTGCTACAATGATCGAGGAGGACAACCGGTTTGGATGTCATGGACTTTGATGATCTTTACAATCATCTTAAGGTGTATGAGCATGAGATGAATGGACAAACTAGTTCAAAGTCTCACAAGATAGCCTTTTGTCATCTCGAAAGAGAGCGATTACTTCCACTAAAATCTTTGCTTCTCCTACTCAAATCTTGTTGCTCAAAATCTTGTTTCCTATTCTACCCCACCTTTGCTCGACAAGCCACACCAACACATACCCTCCACTCAGATGAAGTCGTATGCTCTTTCTTTGCACAACAAGCTACTCTACCTGTCACTTATGAAGAAGATCTCTCACAAATTGAAGAGGATGCTCTTGAAGAAATTGATATCAGGTGGCAAGTTGCTATGATCACTGAAAGGATCAAGAAGTATATGAAGAAGACAGGAAAAAGCATTAACTTCAAACCAAAACAGGGAATTACTTTTGACAAATCCAAAATTGAATGCTTCAATTGTCAAAAGACTGGACACTTTGCAAGGGAATCGGGTTTGCTAAATATCAAGCAACAGCATGATGGAGAAACCAAAGCTTGAGTGAAAGAAATTCCTATTACTAAAACAAAAGCTTTGGTTGCTCAAGAGAGTTTATCGAGGTTGACCTGAGTCTTGAGTTTGATGATGAACCAAGAACCTATTGTATGGTAGGCGTGGAGGAATCGGTGGAAGAGTTTAATTGGAGCACGACTTTTGATGAGGAACTGAACATCTTTGCTTTGGAATCCAGAGATGGTCTATGAAGCTTTGATTGGAGCATGGAGTGAAGATGATCCTGTTCTACTTGCTATGATGGCTACTTCACCAAGTTCACCCCTATCTATGAGGTATGCTCTAAGTGTCATGACTTTTATCAAAAGTACTTAATAGTTATGTGGTGAAAGAGATAATTGTATAAGGGCTAGGTGCGAGGTAGCAGGTTATCAAATAACCTTAGAGTCTATGGAAGCCAAAATCCTAACACATGAAAATAATGAAATGGCTTGGGCGGAAAAGTATGAACAACAAGATTATCAGTTAAAATTAAGTGAATGGAAGTTAAATTGTAAAATCTCTGAAATTGAGAAACTGACTAAGGAGAGAGATGAATTGTTAGCAAAGTTTGATGCCTGGAAAGAATCTGGTCTTTCTCATGTTACTTATGTTCAAAAACAGAGAAGAGCATACATTAGAACTGGCCTAGGTTTTGGTATGGATTTTAATAGCATAGAAGAGAACCCACCTAGTAATCAGGATGAGTGTGAATTTGAGGACATAACAACTAGTGATGATGAACTCATTAATTATTTAGACTCATCTAGTAATGAGGAATCATTAAGTTAAACACCTCCTGAGTATAAGAAAGACAAGGGTTATCATGCAGTCCCTCATCCCACTGGTAGTTTCCAACCTCCTAGGACATATGTTTCTAGTTTTGGAGTAGACAACCTAGAATTTAGGAAAAAGCTAACTGGTAAATCTAGTTCTGAAACCCCAAAAGAAACTGTTGTAAACCCCAAGAATAATGATGTTAAAAGTCAAGCAGTACCTTCAACTCAAAGTACTGCTACATGTTCAGCAGTACCTTTAGGAAAATCTTTTCAAAATACTGCTAAACCTTTTTAGGATAATTTTGGTCAAAACAGTTTTAATCATTCACCTAGAAGACATAATAGTTTTGGTCATAGACATAGAGGAAGAAATTTTGGGAGTTTGGGTCAAAAATTGTGTTTTGTCAGTTATAGTCCTGATCATCTGATTAAGCACTGTGACTTTCACTCAGAGTACCTAAGCAAATTCCCAAAGAACAGATCGACCAACCAAAACCTAGAGAGAATAAACCAGTTTGGACTCATTCACATAGGGTTAACCATAGCAACTTTTCACAAGAATATAGGTACCCTCACCGAGAAGACCTTTTCAAAACCACGGTACCTTCAAATACTTTTCGAGAGAACTCAAGCGGTACCTTCTCAAAGTATCGCTAGATTTTCAAACAATCAAAGTCAGTAAACACTTTTGGAATGGAAAGCCTAGGAGATCAAATTATTATCAATCTAGAAGGCGTTACAACTCCAAAAGAGTAGCTAGATCAAGGGACTCTACACCGAAGATAAAACTAAATGGGTTAAGAAAGAAATCGATGAGGAACAAAGCGAGTACTTTCCACAATCTTGGTGAAACAGAGATTTTAATAAAGATGATTTAGTGGAAAAGAAAAGGATATTTTGTTGAAAAAGAAAGTTTTTTGAAAATCCACCACAAGTTTTAAAACAAAAGATAATGCTTGATTACGTCTACAAAAACTATGAAGGATACATACTCAAGGAATTTGAGTTTGTTACTCCACAAGGGGAACACAAGTCAGTAATGGCTTGGGTTCCTAAAAGGCACTAACTCTTTTATCTTTGTGCAGGGCAACCCAGAAGAGGAGCTTAAAGATCATCTAATTATGGATAGTGGTTGCTCTGGAAGCATGACAGGAGACAAGGAGATTTTGTCAGATTTTAGATCTATTTGTGGAGGAAGACTTGCATTTGGGAATGATCCTAATGGAGCAAGAATCACTGGAAAAGGAACCATCAAAGCAGGGCGTATAGATTTTGAGAATGTTAGATATGTGAAGGAGCTCAAGTTCAACCTTTTGTTAGTCTCTCAAATATGTGATAAAAGGCACCCTGTGTTATTCACTAACACAGAATGTCTCATCCTTTCCCCTGAATTCAAGCCTGTTGATGATAATTTGGTAGTCCTTAGGGTACCAAGAACCAATGATGTGTATAGTCTGGATATGAAGAGTCTTCCCTCTTCTGGGAGAGCCATATGTTTAGCGGTAAAAGCATCTTCTGAAGAAGCACATCTGTGGCATAGAAGATTGGGCCATGTAAATTTCAAGAATATCAAGAAATTGGTCAAAGGAAATTAGTTAGAGGTTTACCTTCAAAGACTTACAAGAATGATCACTCATGTTTGGCATGCAAGAAGGGTAAACAACACAAAGCTTCATGCAAGAAGCTTGAGGAAAGGACCATTAGAGAACCTTTGGGTACATTACACATGGATTTGTTTGGACTGTCTGTTGCAAGTCTAAGCAAGAAAAATCTTGCTTGGTTGTGACAGATGATTGTAGTAGATTCAGTTGGGTATTTTCTTGGGATTTAAAGATGATACTTTTGATGCTATTCACAATCTTATAATAGCACTTGAAAACCAATTGAGACTCAAGGTTAGAGGTATTAGATGTGATAATGGGATGAATTCAAGAACAAGCTTATGGATGAATTTTGTGCCAACAAAGGGATCAAGAGGGAGTTCACATTGCAAGAACACCACAATGAGAATGGTGTTCTGAGAGAGAAAGAATAGAATTTGATTGAAGCGGCGAACAATGCTTGCATTCATAATTACTTATTCAATTATGGGTCAAATTTGTCAATCTTGCTTGCTATGTGATTAACAGTGTCGGTCACCAAACCTCGAGATGAAGACACCTTATGAGTTCTTGACAGAACAAACCCAACATTCATTTTATGAAGCCTTTTGGATGCCCTCTAACAATTCTAAATACAATTGATAATCTGGGAAAGTTTGATGGCAAGTCGGAAGAAGGATATTTATTAGGATATTGCACCAATAGCAAGGGATTTAGAGTGTACAATAGAGTCACCAAGAAAGTTCAAGATTGTCTTCATGTTGAATTTTAGAAGATCAAGAAAATCGAGAAGGGTAAAGGTCCCGATTGGATGTTTGATCTTGAGGTTTGACTCCTTCTATGAACTATGTACCATTAGAGAAGAAAATCAACCTATGCACAATGGAGAAGATTTACGATATGTTGTTCATGGCGTCCATATTAGACCTAATGATGTTCACGATGAAGAACCCATACACTTGATCCAAAGCAAAGTCTTGATGAACCAAAATCCGCATTAATCTTTGAGGATCAAGCTATTCAAGAGGAACTTAATCGGATGCTTTTTCAAGATGTAGTAGCACATTCTTATAATGATAATCAAAGAAGAGCTTATGAAGAAGCAAAGAAAAAGAACAAGACTGTAGAGTTTTCTCACAGTACTTTAGATCACAGTCTTTGGGTGACAGTACTTTTGATCAAAGTACTGTTGCACCAGTTGACAGCACTTTCGATGATTTTGATGATCCTACCATGCCTGGCTTAGAAGATATTGATGATGAGTTTGAAGATGAAGGTATTTTCTCAAATTCCAATGAAGGTGCTGATTTCACAAATTTGGATGATAATGTTGAAGTTCCACAGACACCAATCTTAAGAGTTCATAAGAATCATCCTTCTAGTCAAATCATTGGACCTTCTACCTCTGGAGTACTTACAAGAAACAAAGCTAAGGGTCTTTCTACACCTCAAAATGCTTTACTTAGCTTTGTTTATAAACAAAACATATTGAATCACAAGGATCATCAAACATGCATGTTCACTTGCTTTATCTCTCAAGAAGAACCCAAAAACATAGCTCAAGCATTATCTAAAGAAAGTTGGGTTGAAGCTATGCAGGAAGAACTTCTTCAATTCAAACTTCAAGATGTTTGGGTATTATGTGATCAACCAGATGGAAAGAAAGTTATTGGAACCAGATGGGTGTTCAGAGTCAAGAGAGATGAAAGAGGGAATGTCATCAAGAACAAGGCAAGGTTAGTACCTCAAGGCTACAGACAAGAAGAAGGAGCAGATTATGATGAAGTATTTGCTCCTGTAGCAAGGATTGAAGCAATTCGAATCTTCCTTGCTTTTGCATCATATATGGGATTTCAGGTTTATCAAATGGATGTCAAGAGTGCCTTTTTATATGGCAAAATTACAGTGGAGGTGTATGTTAAACAACCTCCTAGTTTTGAAGATCCTGCACATCCAAACAAAGTCTACAAGGTGGTTAAGGCTCTTTATGGCCTTCATCAAGCACCTAGAGCTTGGTATGAGAGGCTCTCTACTTTTTTATTGCAACATGGTTACAGAAGAGGGGCTATTGACAAGACTTTGTTTATCAAGAGAGACAAGAAGGATATCATGTTGGTTCAAGTCTATGTTGATGATATCATATTTGGAGCTACCAAACAGTCCATGGTTAAGGAGTTTGAGCAGCTGATGAAGAATGAATTTCAAATGAGTTCAATGGGTGAGTTAACTTTCTTTTTGGGACTTCAAGTTAAGCAGTCAAAGGAGGGAATTTTCATAAGTCAAGGCAAGTATGTATGTGACATACTTAAGAGGTTCAATTTTGATGCTATGAAGCCAGTCACTACACCTATTAAATCTATCAACTCATTGGGCAAGGATGAAGATGGACAACCTGTTGAAGTCAAGTTGTATAGATCCATAATTGGATGTCTTATGTACCTCACTGCATCTAGGCCTGATATTATGTTTGTTTTTTGTCTATGTGCAAGATATCAAGTCTCGCCTAAGGTCTCCCATATGAATGCAGTGAAACGGATTTTTAGTTATTTGAAACAACAACCTAAGTTGGGGTTGTGGTATCCAAAGGATTCACCTTTTCACTTGGAAGCTTTTCGGATAGTGATTATGCGGTGATAACTATGATGTAAGATCAACCACCGGAGGATGCCAATTTCTTGGAAGAAGATTAGTCTCATGGCAATGTATGAAACAGACTATTGCGGCAACATCCTCTTCAAGCGAGAATATGTGGTCACGCAAACTGTTGTGGACAAGTTTTGTGGATGCAAAATCGGCTCTTGGACTATGGGTTCAACTTCAAGAATACTCATATCAACATTGATAATTAAAGTACAATTTGCATTGTGAAGAATCCAGTTTATCACTCCAAGACCAAGCACATTTAGATTAGGCATCACTTCATTAGAGATTGTTATGAGCACAGGCTCATTAATGTTGTCAAGGTTCACACAGATGATAATGTAGCTGATTTACTCACCAAAGGCTTTGATGTTTCAAGATTCAATCACTTGGTCGTAAGAATTGGCATGATTAATTACTGAGCTACATTTGAGGGGAGGACTATTTAGTATAAGCATAGTCCTATGCATTGCTTGAGGGGAGGAAATTCATGTTTATTTGAAGTGTTTGCTATTGTAAAGAGAAGAATGGGAAAGTACTTCTTTTTGGTTTTATGAAAGTACTGCTTGGAAAGTACTGCACACGTGGAAAGAACTGTTTGTCTTATCAAAGTACTGTTCCAACGGTAATATTGAGGGGTAAACTTCACTAACGGTAACTTTGTTATTAAGGGCTATGATTTTTTAAATTTCAGTATAATCTTTTCCATATTTCTCTCTCTTTTACCAACATTTTTCATCAAATCACTTTCTCTATAAACAAATCATCAATGGCGAATCGTAATACAGTTTCAAAACACAACATGGTGGCGAATTTAGAGAAAACTGAAGCAAATGTCATCTTCCATAACATCATTGATTTTCTCACTGGATCTCCGATTAGTTATGCGCAACCAGATATAATTGAGCCATGGATTCAACGGTTTTGGGCAACTGCTAGGGTTCATATGGAGAATGATGCTTCGTATATTCAAGCTAAAGTTGCTAGGAGGATAGTAAAGGTTTCTGAAGCTTCAATTCGTGAAGATTTATTGTTTGATGATGAAGAAGGGGCTGTTCGTTTTGATAAGCAATTAATTTGGGATACATTCAGAGACATTGGGTATGAAGGGTCCTTAACTAAACAAACATTCAAGAAACCCTTATTTTGTCCCCACTGGAAGTATTTAGTTCAAGTCTTGCTTCATTGTATTAGTGCTAAAAGTACATCATGGGAGCAGTTTGGGTCTAACATAGCATCTGCTATAGTGGGGTTGGCTACAAATCGAATTTTCAACTTTTCAAGACTAATCTTAGATGGAATGCTCTCACACATCTCACATGGATCAAGATGGTTGATGTATCCAAGGTTTATTCAAGTGTTCTTGAATAAGCAACTTGCTGATGTACCCAAGCCTACCAGTCTTCTACCTGTTGTGGTATAACCAGCCAAGATTTTCACTTTTATGACTAGGAAAAGTGATCTATTCACTGGAAGGCACACTCCCTTAACCACTTCTATGATAGAGGTTCTTCAAGCAATAAGAGATGAGGCTGCAGAGAGTGATGACAGAGAAGGAACTGCTTCAACACAAGGTACTGCTTCTCAAAGTACTGCATCACAGGGTACTGCATCACAAGGTACTGCTTCACAACTTCAAGAAGATATTGCAGTTTTACCTCCACCATCTCCACAAGTCTCTGTTCATGATTCTCAACAAGAAGAATACTCACCATCTAGAGGAGATGAAGAGGATGTGGCGCCTGAGGGTACAATTCTCAACAATTATGCTTTATCAAGAGAATTGACTAGATTTAAGAAATCTTTTGAAGAACAGGCAACACAGATTAAGAAGCTGAAGCTTAAGTTTAGAAGACTCAAGAATTTTGTCTGGCCATTGGTTCAACATCATCGCTTATGGGTCAAGTCTCAAAGAAGGCAAGGCAGGCCAGTTAGGAAATTTAAAAAGACAACCAAAGGCACAAAGGTTCAACAACATTCTTCATTCCAATTGGGGAGGAATTTGGAAGATAAGAATTTGAATGAAGAAGCTGAACCTCAAGGTACTGGAGAGCAAGTCAACATTGAAAGTACTAAGGAAGAAAGCACTAGACTTCAAAGTACTGATGATCAAGGAACTGCTGATCAAAGTACTGCTTTTCAAGGAACCTACAGGCAAGAATTAATTACACCAAGGTTGTTAGATTTGAAGAGGAAGCTGGTCCTTCGACTGTTATACATGAAGAGGAAGCTGGTCCTTCAACTGTCATACCAGAAAAGGAATCTGATACACCCAAACCTATACACACTACAAGTGATGATGAAACTATTCTTTGAGATCTTGCATGATTTATCAAAGCCAAGGGGTGTTAGCATTCCAGAGTTCTGAAGAAGAACAACCAAGAGCTTCTCAACCTTCTATAGATCCAAAGATAAAGGAAAAGGTGGCCGATTGAAACTAAGAAGAAAAAGCTTACCTTGGCGGATATTAGAGCAATTGAAATTGCTAGGAATGAGGAAGCGACTAGAAAGGTACAAGCTGAGTTGAATCTTGAAGTTGCTAATGAAGAAGCTATGAATGAAGAAGCGACTAAGAAATTGCAAGAAGAATTGAATCTTTGAAGTCATTGTACCATTAAAGTCACCTATTCCTGTTTCTGCTCTACCAAGAAGACCAAATCATGCTAAGGAAAGAAATGCAATGATGGCATATTTAAAAGGTCAAGGGTACGTTGGATTGCAAAAGTTAAATTATGTTGAGATGAAAGAATTGTATGAAGCTGTTAGAGAGGCTTATTGGAAGAATGTTGAGAGTATCAAAGATTTTAAAGATGATGATGCTCAGAAAGAAGATGATAGAAAAGGAAGCTTAAAAAGAAAAAGATCAACTAAAGTTGAAGATACAAAGCCATCAAAGAAGATTGAATTAAGATCTGATACTGATGATGAACTAAGGAATTACTTAAGAGTAGTAGAATTTGAGTATTCTAAAGATGATACTGAAATGAAGAAGAACAAGTCTCCAATAACTACTTTTGAAGTTGTATAATCAAAGGATGGAAATTATTTGATTTTTCACAGAGAAGATGAAAGCTTCAGGGTGTTCAATATGCTATGGGATCTATTGCACATAATAGATAGAGTGGATTTATTTCATCTATATCATTTGGTGCGAGAATATTTTGAACACGATCCATCAGAAGGAGTAGGTTTAATCTTGCTTGGAGATCTCATAACTATTTGGGAAACTGAAGAATAGCGCATCGATGAGATTTGTAAAATCAAGAAGATTGGGAGATTATCACCGGAGATTCTTTGAAGAATCTGAGTACATGTTTTAGAGTTAGAAGATGGGACTATGATTCACATGTTAGCGACGTAAGATATCCGCTTACATCGATCTTATGAGGAGAATGCTAGAGCATGGAATGGAAGTTGAAGAAGATAATGAAACCGCTCTTATGGTCATCAAATTGTTTATCGGATGGACTACTATGGTGATGATGATGAATAAGCGGTATGAATCTTTATTGAATAAATTAGTTTTGAAATATCGATACTTTATTCAAAGTATCTGGCGATCAAACAAGACTTTCATCAAAGTCTTGCTAGCGACTTTAAACCGAGTTAATGATTTTGAAAACTTTTGTTAAGTGACAAATATTTTGAAACAAAAGTTAAATGAAATAAATGGTTTTTGAGATGGTAACACCAATAGGTTATCAATCCACCATGGATACAAAAGGATTGGCTAATCCATGAGCAAACGGCTCTGGTAAAGATATCTCAAATCCGTTTTATAGTTGACAACTTGCTAATAAGTTGTATGGTAATCAACTCACCATATCAGTAAATGTGAAGAGTTGGCTAGCCCACAAGAAAATGGCTTGTGGTAAAGGTTGTGGAAAAACCATTATATGGTAATTAGTTCACCATGGATGAAAGAACTAACTTGTCCAAAAGGGTACAGCTTTTGGTAAAGACAAATCAAATTTGTTGATAGCTGATGATTTGCTAAAAATCATATGGTTATCAATGTACCATGGTCTTATACACTAAAACATTTGGCTACTCCAGAGTTAATGGCTTTGGTAAAGAGAAATCAAAATCCATTAAATTTTCAATGATTCACCTCTCACAGGAATTTACACACCGAAGTGATGAGAATAGATTGCAACTTAAACTGAATTAATGTACAAATTGTCATATGTTGATGTCTTCTTTGAAAAGATGGAGCTTCTTTGAATGATCTTTGTAAAAGAATTATTTCTAAAGATACTTTGATAATCTTGATCTAAGCACGAGACTACAAAGATACAATCTAAAGACAAAGACACAATCTTTCTTTGAAGATGGAGAAGTTAAAGATAAATTTACAAAGGAACTTGAAGTCAAGCAAGTAGAATTCAAGTTAGGGGAGGATTGTTGGGATATGAAAGTCTTTGAAGATTGATAATGTCTTGGAAAAGTCAAAATCTTGCTAAAGAAGAAGTCAAAATCTTTTTGTCGAAGTTAAAGTACTACAAAGCTAAAGAACTGCTATATTCGTTTATGGAAAGCTTTGTTATTCTAGAATATTCTTTGTTTAGATTACTTGTTGTACAAGGTTACAAATTGTAAACCGACTAGGGTTATCCTTAAGCCTATAAAAGGACCCTAGATTGGCATTACTCGACCACCTAGGCGAGAATTATTGAGAACACTCTACCATTAAGGCGAGAATTATTGAGAACACTCCACATAATAAACGATATGTCACGAGGCGAGAATTATTCCAATTCCTAACACTCCACCGACAAGGCGAGAATTATAGTGATGCTCCGAACAAGGGAGACTTTATAGGGATGCTCCGAACAAGGAAGACTTTAGGTCAAGGTCATAACACGTACGGTTCAATAAGTTCAAATAAGGCATAAATTCGTAAATAATTATCGAGTAGTATTTACGAAAACCGTCGTAAATATTTACACATAACAATTTATGTACAAATTAAATTGAAAACATCGGGTAAAGTAATAATATTATTTTTATAATCTTAATATGAGTATAAAAATATATCGAAATAATTTTTGGAAGTGTCGGATCAATTGTTAAAAATAATTAATTACGCGATAACGTTTATTTAATATGAAATTATACGTTTAACGTAAAATGCAACACCATGCATGAACTAATCTGATGCTAATGATATGTAGACTAAACCTAGTCTATATGAAATGTCCTTGATGATTGTTCATGAATTCGCAGCTAAACCATTAAGGTTACGCGAATTTGATACTCGTAAACCTAGTTTATGATAAACGATGAAATAGTAAATTTGAGAAATGACCGGAAATTGAGAATTGTGACACACAATTACACAATACACAAAGGAAACAGATAACAGAGGAGGAAAAGCACATAGCACATTAATGACATAAACGTACGTACATCTAAATAACCAGGCATAAAATAAAATCAGGAAATCAGAGTACAAATAAGCCAACGGAAGTCCAAATGCTAGCGGAAGCAGTTAACGAGAAAGTAAGCATGGCAATCACACAATTCAAATAATTACAGTTACTAACATCACAAGTATTACAACAGCAGAAATACAATCAGTAGTCAGACATGGTAACCACAAGTATCCAGTATGAATTCAGCATAAACACTATAAATGAATGACTTAGGTACATAGGAGGACAAATTGAAGTTAACAAGCCAACCATGTAAGTTGAACCATTTATCCAATCGAACAATAGCATAAACAGCAATGTACACATGGCAGATCAACAATGAGCAGATAAGGATACTAACAGATATTCATAGTCCACGAGGTTAAGTGAATGAAATACACATGATAAACAGACAAAACTATCAATTACATACTAGCATGCTCACCAGACAAATCAGATGGTCACATAACAGTGAGATCACATATCATCAGATGACAACAGTAAATCAGATAAACGTATATTAATCATATCGTAGCAGGGAAAAACAGTAGTCACATAAGACATGCAATAGCACAATCAAATTCAATAATCATATAATAACCCAGTACGTGAATGGAATGATAGTAGGATGAGTCACATAAGGGTACAGAGTAACGAGCAATCGATACAAAATATGATGCGTTGGGAAATACAGAAGGTACAATATGGGTATATCAATAGTGTAAGGTCTGTCAGAAATCCATCTAATAGTGTAAGGTCTGTCAGAAATCCATCCCGAGCCAAAAAAACAAACCAATATCAATAGTGGCAATAGTCGCCAATAGTATCTAATAGTAGCCATTGTATTCGGAGGGGTGACCTCGGAATACCAAACCAAATAGGAGGGGAGACCTCAGTAACCAATGGAGTAGCTAGCTCCCAGACTGTGGGGGGTGTATTGCACACACGCACCGCATCACCAAAACATATCATATCATATCAAATGCAAATCAAATCAAATCAAATCTAGGATGCATCCATACGCCCTCTGCAAAACAAATAGTAGCCAATCCAATACATATATCTGAAGCACGCATTAATCAATAAAAATATGGGGAAGGTGTGGAACATCACTCATCCACACTGAAGTCATGCCATTGGTGCATCAATGACACGACCATGTTACCTTCATGGCTAGGGAAACATATTTGGCTCGGGTATCAAACTGAAGGGTCAAAGCAAAGTCATAACATAAGGGCTCATATCAAAGGTTCAGAAGTCAAAGGTTCATATCAGGGGTTCCATAGCATAAGTTCATAATCAGAGGTTCATATTCAAAGGTTCATAATCAGAAGGTTCATGCTCATAAGGTTCATAACCATAAGTTCACAATCAGAAGTTCATAATCATAACAAACGAATATCATAGCTAACAAAATCATATATCAAAGGATCATATTAAACGCTCTGTTCTCGAGTTTTGAAATGAAAGAAAAGAAGAGAAGTGATAAAAATGAGCAGAAAAGAAGATGAAATGAATGAAATATAACTTATTATTTCGTGTTCCCGAGTTAGTTCTTAAGATTGAGAGAAAAGAAAGAAAAAATAATGATTTTACAAATATAATCATTGTTGTATAAACAATTATGTTATATTTTAGGGCATTTAAGTCATTTTATTAATTATAAGTTTCCTTATTTACTTTCTCTTCAAATCATCCCACTTTTGGGAAGAAGACTTTTGAGAGAAAGTGAAGCAAATTTCTTCTCTATCTCTTTTCTCTTCTCTCCTAAAAAAACACGGGAACATGAATTTATTTTGATTTCTTCTCACTTCTTTTCATTTCTTTCGAAACTATAACTCAAGTACGTAATGAAAGGGAATCATAGCAAGGGTATCATAAGTGGAGTAATGTCAAGGATCGAAAAGTCATGAGAAATCCCTACTAAAAAGGGATAGAATATATGTACCTCGTTTCAAAGCAAGCAAAATAGGAAAGTACGATCACACGATGAATCAATCCCGCCGTCTGGAACCTATATAAATTTGATAACGCTTATTAAAGTCCGATTACTCATTTTAGACGGCTTTCCAATTTTAGCATGTCTCCACCTTTAGTAACTTTCTATTTTAGGCAGGTTTCTAAAAATAGCAAATTTATATAATTAGTAACTTTCCGAAAATAGCGGGTTTCCGTATTTAGCAGATTTAGTCATTAATGATATAATTAAAGTCAATTTAAGTTAAAATGATGAGAATAAGTATTATCATAGTTTAAGGGTCAGTTATGACAAGTTATACAAGTATAAGGTTTGCATGCGAAAATTATCAAAGTTTAAGGGCTTAAAGAGTAAATAGCCTAAGTATATAATAAGATTTAATTTTAGTTACATGTAGTAGCTATTCCAATTTTACGTTTTACCATATATTTTCTGTACTCAATCTCGAAACATTTCATGCTCGCTCGCGGCTCAAATGATTAATATTTACGACCAAGTGAACACGTATTAGGATTGGCCCCCAACTCAACTATCCCGTCATGCTTTTAAAATACAAAAAGACTCGACCGAAATTCCCGCGATCACCCACAAACATACCCCCTCGAGTCCATGCTTGTACTCTTTTTAGAAAAATAAACATCCTTTGATCCAGTTATGAACACATTTGATAACTATGTTAGATGCTTAAAACTCTACACCATAAGATAGTAACCATAACCACGCATGCATACAAAGACCCTATGCACCGTGACCAGAACTTGACCCATCATCCCCTCACCATGCAAACTCACGCACATACCACTTGACTTATATTCGATGACCAGAACTTGTACAGACACGCACACACATGCAACAAGACTCACCCATGAAAACACCAACGAGTTTCCATCCTGTTTTAACCATATTCGAAAAAAACAAAGCATGCACACGACACACACACCTTATTCATTACATCTGATTTGCAATCTGTTTAAGCGAGACAACGTCGATACACAACACCACGCGACATGATGACTCTCCACGCGAGACAACTACATCCCTATGCCCTCGCTTACACACCTACGTCCATCGTTTAACGAGTCACGAGTTCACATAAAATCACACTTACACACACCCTTATACATGTAATAAAGTGTACGCCCCATATTAAATCTGGGAGGTTATTCTAGGTTTATATATTTTAGTTTCAACATTTAACGTGACATGTTTTAAGGAGATACAAGCATGCGTAGGGTGCTTCGCTAATGACCAGATTTCATGAATCAAATGAGGCGAGAAGACGATAATGAGGTTACCTTCTAAGCGAGTAAAAAGGGGGAAGCAAAGCGAGGTGAAGCGAGAATTCAACATCCTTCCTTGATCCTAGAACCCACGACCACAACACAGCACACAAGGCAAACCAACGACCCTTTTGTCCTAGCCAAACCCACGACAAAGAAGGAGATCAAGACCCACGGCAACCAATGACCCTTTGAAACAAGACATGCGATCATAGCAGCCTCGAACCTCCCTTTTTGAACCACCTGATGGTCGAATGAAAACATGAAGGAGGAACATAATTTTTTCCGTCACTTTTCTCGGAGGAAACTAGGGTTTAGTGTGTATTTGAAAGGTGTAAATGGTAGGTTATAATGACAGAGATGTAAATTAAAATGGGATTTATGTGGAGCGTCTATTTTGGCCGAATATGGGGGAGGGATGGGCGTTATTTTTGGGTCAATATATATGGGGGATATTATTTACTCCATCAACTCAATTTAAGTTACTATAATTACCATTATGTAAATTTAATTTAAATGTGTTAGTCAAATTGTACATAGAATGGTCCATGTGACTTTTTAATGTGTGATATTATTATTATTATTATTATTATTATTATTATTATTATTATTATTTTAGACATAAGTGTAAGAAAATTTACTATTTTGTATAAATCATCTATAAGTTAAATGGCAATTAACGAGCTTGAAATATTTTACGTAATTCACAATTATTAAGCTTGAGGGGTAAATTAGTCATTTAACACGCTTTCGATTTTCAGGGTTTTACAATGTATCTCCCCCAAAGAGTTTGTAAAATGATTAAACGAGTAAAAGTGGGGCTACGAACTCACCTGATTGAATGATTATGATGACAAAAGTGGATAATATGAATGATATGTTCTACTGTAAGTCATGAAACAATGCCGTGCATGCAAACTCATATGATATCCATACCACTTGTACATTTTTGAAAATGAAGTGTATCGTCGAAATATAAGTTTATAACGTCTTGTCAAGTTATAAAATACTTTACGCTTATATATGTTGGAACAACATCCCACAATAGTCGTTTAGAAATAGAACAAGAATTTATAGTTTTTCCTCGTAAAATATTATACTTTGACAACTCATGAAAATGACTAAGTAACCTCGCAAAAATGAACAGTCCTTAATTATATGTTGTCGAAAATGATTTTTCTAGTGTAATACTTGTTATAAACCCTTCCAATCAACACCAAAACTATTCTAAACCTACCATACACCTTCTTAGGGTGTCATGGGTTCCTAAACTTCATCAACAATGAAAGGTTTCATGGGAATAATTGGATAGTTTAAACTAATAATAAGTAATAAAGTTCATATAAAAGTGGTATGGATCATAGTGTATTTGCATGTTTTTCTTACTAGATCATAAAAATAAATCAAGTAATAGTATGAAAGATTAGAAAAATTATTTAGAACACTTACTTGAGTGATTGAAGAGTTTTTGGAAATAGAAACTTAATTAATTTTTAGGTTTTTATTTCAAAACCTTGAAATAGATTACTAAATGAACTTGTTAAACACTAGGATCTTGAAAAATATATGGTTTCTTCTTGGTTTCTTGCTTGGTCGATCATCACAACAAAAATGGAAGAGTTTTCTCTAGTCTTCACCTTTTAGTATGGTTTCTTGCTTGGTTGATGAATAGTAAATTCGCGAGATGAATAGTAAAAATTTTAAAGTTTGTAAAATGACCTGAAATTGAGAATTGTGACAGAATCTGTGTCTAAACATGAGGAAGATGGTCGAAGTTTGGTGGTGGTGATGGGCGGTGGTTGGTGATGGTGTTGGCCGGAGGTTGGTAGTGGTTAACAGAGTGGATTGAGAGGTTTATTATTAAAGTGAGAAGATGAAGAAGATTGTATACATGTAAATTATAGTAAGCCATGTTAAAGACAAAATAGTACAACATGTGACACATGTCACAAATCTAGTGAAGTCATCTAGTCACCCGGTCGCCCTTGACTATTTTGAGAAATGATTCTTTTTTTTCTTTTTGACAAGATTGTGGACTAATATTGGGCGACTAGGTTACTTTGGAAATTTTTCTCTATATTAAATGTTGGCTATGGTTGGGGCGAAGAGGTTAGTTATACTCTAGGCATGTTTGTTTAATTTTTCAATAAGTCGTATTAATTAACAGATGATTTAATGTCGAGATCCTCACTTTTTTACTTTTTATTTAAGTCGTTTCATTTTGATTAAGTGAAAAAAAATAAATAAAACATTTTACATAACTTAATAAATTAAGTTTACTTATTAAGTCAATTAATTTGAAATCAAACACCAAATGAGACTAACATATATAAACAAATAAAATTAAATTTGCATATGATCGTACTTATCACCAAGAAGTTCAAACTCACAATAGTTTTTAGGGAGAAGTCAGATTGAATTCATCATTTTAATCACAACTTGGAAGATGCAACTTGGAATTGAAGTTAATTAATGCGGGATAGAGCATGCATAAAATGGATTCTACTAACTATATATATATATATCTATACATATTTTAATCACAACTTGGAAGATATGCATGTTGTCTTATTTTCTACAAACTGAGCTCAAGTTTCTCTTTTGGACTCCAACCATGGCTGATCTTCAAGGCTACTTCATCCTGTTTCTCATAAGTGCAATATCAATTATCTTGATACGGACACTATTGCAATCGACTCGTGCTAAACCTCGCCTTCCTCCGAGCCCATTGGCCCTTCCCATCATTGGTCATCTCCACCTCCTTGCTCTAAAACCTCATCAAGCTTTCCACAAACTTGCTACCAAATACGAGCCAATTAATCAAATCTTTCTAGGCTCCACACCTTGTGTTGTTTCTGGTTCACCAGAAATCGCTAAAGAGTTCTTTAAAACACATGACAACACATTTTCAGACCGACCGCAAAACTCGTCTATGGATTACATATCCTATACGGCTTCCTCTTTGCTCCTTACGCGTCGTACTGGAAGTTCATGAAGAAGATTATCTTGTCAGAACTCCTTAATGGAAAAACACTTGACTCACTTCTTCCAGTCAGGCATGATGAACTTAATGTTCTTATAAAAGATTTATCACAAAGGCCAAAGTTGGCAACTCGGTGGAAATTGAACGGGAGCTTATGAAGATGACAAATAATGGGATGTCAAGAATGCTTATGAGCAAAAGGTGCTCAGACGAAGAAGACGAGGCTGGGGATATGAGAAAGATAGTTACTGATGTAGCCAAACTTATAGGTAAACTTAACATTTAAGATCATATATGGTTTCTTAAAAATCTTGACATACAGGGAATTGGGAAAAGATGGAAGCACGTTCGTAGAAGATTTGATATTTTGATAGAAAAGATCATGAAGGAGCATGAAGAGGCAAGAAAGTTTGAGTCACAAGAAGTAAAGGACTTGCTGAGCATTTTGCTCGATATCTCAGAAGATGAGAGCATGGAGATCAGGTTGACTAGGGAGAACATCAAACCCTTCATTCTGGTAGTAACTGGATACCATATTATACTGGTATTCTAAGTTCAGATTCAAAGATATGTTAATGTATCTCTGCGTGCCATTTCAGGAAATATTTTGTGCAGGGACAGACACTTCCGCGTTAACCATAGAATGTACTTTGTCTGCACTCATTAACCATCCAAATGTAATGAAAAAAGCAGTAGAAGAAATGGATCAAGTTGTCCGAAAAAACAGACTTTTACTAGAATCGGATGTTCCAAATCTTACTTACCTCCAAGCAATCATTAAGGAATCATTAAGGCTACACCCAACCTCCCCACTGTTGCATCGACAATCAACAGAAGATTGCACCGTGGGAGGGTACCATATTCCCGCAAATACTACTATGTTATCATAAGTAAATTTGCCTTTCAAAGCAAATACTTTTGTGTCTCTTCGTCGATAAACTGGGTACCCATCTTCATCCACCATTGTTTCTTTATAGAATGATTTTGGATAACTTTTTGTACATTTCCCTTCAATTGTGCATGGAGCATAGTTTGCGTCTTTACCACATGGACCATGCAACATATACTCACTGACGGCTTTGTAGCCTTCTGGATCATTTGTTGGACATGGTAGTTCTGCAGATATCATATTATCTAACTGATTTCCAGTTTTGCATTTGTAATCTTCTTCCAGCCACAGGAGTATATGTGCGTGTGGGAGCCCTCGTTTTTTAAATTCAATTACATACACCACTGCAAGTATATATTTTAACAAAATTAAGGGTTGTTTGAAAAATTAGTATGAGATTGTAAATAATTATTGTATATTATATTATTATTTACCTGCACAATGTGGTCCAAATATATGGTTTTTTGTTAGATCATCTAATAGCTGAGTTAGCTTCATTTTGAAAACACGCGTCCCTATTTCTGGCCGATCATGTGCTTTTTGTCCTGGTATAAATGCCAACATTTCATCAATTTCTGGCCATTTTGGATTAGATGTGTATGTGATAAAAAGATCTGGATTCCCATAAGTACGACACAGAGCCATTGCATCTTGGTAGTTTTGCATCATATAACATGGTCCGCCAGTAAAAGTTGAGGGTAAGACAATCCTTTTTCCAAGGCCTGCTGCATCTGTGTCTCCCCTTGTAACCGCGTCCTGCAAATTATGATACTGATCTACTCGTAACGTGTCTTGATTATGTCTATTCCATTTTAGTCTTTGTTCCTCAACCGATGCGTGTCGTCAACCAAAAATTGCTTTGGAATAACTTGCCCCTTTAAGTAAAGTGTTGGCTTGGTTGTTTCGATTGTGAATCAAATATGCGTAATATTCCTTCATTGAAACATATCCACGTTTAGTCTTGTTGTTACCGTTATTGGAATGATATGGTATCTTATCGTGATATCCATCTTCTCCATACGGAATAACAAAGGATCTTACAATGCCATGTAGGATGGATGCAATTCGATATTCGGGTTGTACTGTTGTTTTGCAATTAACAATGATATCCTTTGTAGGAATACCATCTCCAAAATCATTAGTTATCGAGTCTGCTACTTCGATACGGTTGGAACGTTATAACGCTTTGATGTTCTTCTCTCACTAAGTAAACGCAATTCAAAGTTTACAGATTGATTAGAATGACACCAATCTCTTGCCATTCTAAATGCTTTTGCAATTTCACTCGATTCATCCAACATAGTAATCAAACTTTTGACGATGGACTCATCCACTTGATCATTTATTTCATTATTCATGAAAGCATTCATACGATTCCTAGGTTCATTCTGTGTATCAAAGAAATATAACTGAGCATACCTGGGTTGAACTCCTTGTACAGGTAGGAGTGACCCAATTAGATGATAATTTTGCCCATTTATTCTAAATGTATACACACCCCTTCTATTATTTATTGAATGATCTATCCTTGCTCCAAAGGTTGTAAATGTGAACATCCCATTATACACTCTGATTTTTTCTCTAAATTTTGTAGTTGTAGGATTTGTGAAATCAAGGAGAGTCTTTAATGGCAATGGTGGTTCTTTGAATTTCGGTAGCAAGACTTTACCATCCTAGCGACATAGTGAAAAGTAGGATTCACGTGTTTTTATCTTTATCAATTCTCTTCATACCACATGTTTGCATTACAACTATAGCATTGATAAGATGGTGGTCCAAGCTTAGCATAAGAAACAGAAACACCTATATTAAAAAGATAATAAGTAGTAAAATTTTAAATAAGTTGGTTATTTTAAAGATCTACATAATCTGAAATTCATTTTTTTTTTAGAAATACCTGATGATGTGAGGGCTGCTTGTTTTGCTAGTATTCTTGATTCACTTGTTCTTCGTCTACCTAAAAAGTCACAGATGTTGAAAGTGATTTGCATATAATTTAATATATTGAATTAATATATAATATTTTTATATATATGATTTAGAGCCATTTTTATGTATTTAATACCTCCACGCCTGTGGTTTGTATGTGTAACAACTTGTTGGGATGGTTCCTCTGCAATAACATATTTGATTCTTATTGATAATCTTACTGTAAAAAAATTAATAAAATGTGCAACAAAGGATTTGTGTGATTACCTATCTCTGGAATGTGTATTAACTTCAGCCCACAGTAACTTTGGTAACTCCCATCTTTGTTAACAATTGTATGTGATTGTATGATGATTTTATTGTTGAGTATGTTAGAGAAAGATGGAATATTATTATCCATACCTAACTCACATTGTCTAATGTAAAGATTTTGATGCTTACGGTTCATAATCATGTAATTGAACACTACAATTAATATGTAGGAAAAGACAGGTCTCTTTATATACAAACAGTTATTAATCTTCATTAAGAAGATTTGTAACCTACACGTCTCTTCATATGCAGGTATGCAGGCAACTATTAACCACTACTTGGTAATTTCTAACTTCTATATCATCTTTGTGATTGTAATAAATTAGGCTGCAATCGTTATTTTTCATTTTAGTTATAGAATATACAAAATTTATTTAGTGGAATACTTCTTAGCTTCACAACATAACATACTGTTTAAGATATAAAAGTTGTAGATTAATTCTTCTTTGAAATTTCTACAATTTAGATTGTATTATTGATTTCATTTCTATATATTCCAATATTGTTTAATTTCTCATATGTGAACAACATTGATAACATTTTGATTTATTAAAATGAAATTTCGTTACCTTTATTATACAATCCAAGTTTTTTTACTTACTAATTAGCATTGAGATACACTTATTAAATTTCAAACATTGCTTAAAAATCAGAGTTGGTCCTATTTTTGTTACAACTTTTATAACTGGATTACATATATTTGAGTATGTATTTCATGCATAACTGTTTGACAAATATTGGAGTTTGAATTTTAAGTATAAGCGGAATTTTATAACTTAGTCACCAAACAAAAGTAATATCAAATATTCGTTGTGTTTAAAACACCAAAATTATTCATTGAAAAACAAACTAAAACAAATTTCTTTGTCTAAATGACATATTCCAACAAACTTTTGAGGTCATTTCCTCTTTATTTTTCTAAATCTTAACAACCAAGATGTGTCTTCATCGTTGATTGATGCTTAAGTCATTAATTTCATTTTCTTTCGAGTTACGCTTTTGGTGAGGCTTCTTCCTCTTCGATCGAATCGGTCATAACATACCGAAATAGTAAGATTTTCATTGAACTTTTGATTATATTTCGCTTAATGTTTGTTATTTAATGGTTGTAAAGGTTATTGAGAACCAACCTTTATTTTTCTTAGACTCAGATTTGGAAGGTGTGGCAATTATTGGAACAGACAATTCAAGTGGGCATATAGCACAACATATGAAGCTCTCAAATATTCCATGATCATAGTAGGTGTGACTCTTGATTTCAAAAGTTGTGTTGGAATTATATATCGTTCAAATAAATAATCACAAAAACATCAAAGTGTTGTACCAATGAGGTTACAAGAATAACCCACAAATTTTGTAACATTTCGAAAACAACCCTTATGACTACCGATTCGATAGCGTTAAGTTGTTCTACGAAATGCACTACATTCATGACACTTATCGGTATCTCAAGTCCGAGGATAACTATTCACAATTTACTTATAACAATATCCACAAAGTAAATTATGTAGTTGGGATAAGTCCTATATTCAATTCATTGAATATCATCCGAAATTGGTATGCATTCTCATCAATATACTTTCAAGTATATTCTAGCACATCTCTCAGATTTGTCTTAGTTTAATGATACTCCCATATCATTAATCGACAACGGACATTTAGAATAACTTAGTTATTCACGGATTAAACATGCAAATATAGGACAACAATATTATAAATGAAAATAAACATAATCCAAACTTTATTTCATTAAAATAATAAATGTTTTACAATATCCTTTATCCAAATACTAATCACATTTATGCATGAAACTTTTAGCTAAACGAAGTCCAATTCCATTGGCAAGTCCTACAAGCTTGTCTTTAGCTAAAGCCTTAGTGAACGGATCACTAAGTTATCATCTGTGAACTTTCGATGAGATTTATTTCACCTTCTGGACTTGTTCCCGAACATAGTGATACTTAGTAAAAATGTCGGTGCCCTTCATGACTCGTGTTCATTGGCAAATATGATTGCGGCAGAATTGTCACAATACATATCAATAGGCGATTCAATTGAAGGCATAACACCAAGCCCCGAAATGAATTTCCTAATCCAAACAGCCTCCATCGCGACTTCAAGCGGCTATGTATTCGCTTCGTCATGACATCGCAATCGTATTTCGCTTCTTGCTCTTCCAAATAACCTCCTCCATTGATGAAAAAGACATAACCCGTCGAGACTTCAGATCATCTTTATCACATCGCCAGACGCATCACGATGCTCAGTAACACCAAGCTCGTGTCCGGATTTCCACCATACACTAAAACATATCTTTAGTATTTCGAGATACTTGAATATGCTTAACAATCGATTGAAGTTCACCGGATTCGTTGATATCGATCGTCATGTTTTGATCGAACGCCACATCGGCCTTGTGCATCTCACAAGATACATAATAGATCCTACCCGAAGCATAAGGAACTTTACGCATGCGTGCCACCTCAGCGTGTTGAAGCACACATATCGCTACATAAGCCATGCTTTACTTCCATCGGCAAATATCCTTTCTTGGAATTTTGCATATTGAATCTCTTCAATATTTTATCAATGTAAGCGCTTTGACTTAAACCAATTAACCGCTTTGACCTATCTCGGTGATCTTAATTCCCGAATGTATGCACTTCTCCTAAATCTTTCATGGAAAAACACTTCCCAAGATATGCCTTAACATTTTGCATGCTTGGAATGTCTTTTCCATAATTAATATGTCATCGACATAAAGAATTAGGAAAATTACATCACTCCCACTAACTTTGTGATATACATGGCTCATCAAGATTTTGAATAAATCCATACCTTTTGATTTCTTCATCAAATCTTTTATTCCATTGCCTTGATGCTTGCTTCAATCCATAAATGGACCTTTGAAGTTTGCATACACGGTTTGAAATTGTGGATTCACGAACCCCTCGAGTTGCTTCATATAGATGTCTTCATCTAAGCGATCATTTAAGAAGGTTTTGACATCCATTTGCCATATCTCATAGTCATAGTATCTCGCTATAGCTATGAGAATTCTAATAGCTCTAATGTCCGCTACGGGAGAAAAGGTCTCCTCGTAATCAATGCCATAAGTTTGAGTAAAACCTTGCAACTAGACGAGCTTTATAGACGTGTACATTGCCATCCATGTCGGTCTTAATTTTATAGAGCCACTTACTCCCAACCACCGAGGCGTTTGGAGGTAAATCAACCTCTACCTGCACTTCATTTTCTCATGGATTGCATTTCCCCATTCATTGCAACCCGCCATTTAGCTTTGTCGGGACTTGCCATGGCGACTTTATAACTAGTAGGCTCTCCAAGATCTCTAACATAGTTTCCTCAACCTCTACGTTAAGACATAGACGTTCGGTGCACGATATTCCTTACGGATCTGACGGGAATCACTTCAACTTCGGTGGAGGACCCGGACTATCGTGTTCTCACCGGAAGTACGTTAGTATTTTCGGAAGGTAATGCGTCTTCTTGATCATCTTCCGGATCATAAACTCTCCCATCGAATTCTTGAGATACGAGATCTCTTTCAAGAAAATCTCCATACCTAGCAACAATTACTTTATTTTCGGTTGGATAGTAAAAGTAGTAACCCATAGTTTCCTTAGGGTATCCTACGAAGATACACTTTACGATCTTTGTTGGAGTTTATCTGGCGATTCACGCTTAACATACGCCTCAACCCCGCACCTTTAAATAAGACAGGTTAGGAGCTTTACCATGCCATATTTCATATGGTGTCTTATCAACCTTCTTTGTGGGAACCATATTTAGAATACTAACAAGATTCTAAAGCATAATCCCAAAAGGATAAAGGTAGAGTGGTAATATTAAACATAGATCGTATCATGTCCAACAATGTACGATTTCTTCTCTCGATACACCATTTTGTTGTGGAGTATATGAAGTGAGATTCGGACAATTCCATTCTCGACTAAGTAATCTTTAAACTCTTGGCTTAGATACTCGCCTCCTCTATCGGATCAAAGAGCTTTAATCTTCTTTCCCAATTGCGGTTCTACTTCAGACTTTGAAAACCTTAAATGTTTCAAACACCTCATGTTTATGCTTAAGTAAATAAACATAACCATAACGGCCGAAATCATCGAGAAAGGTTAAGAAGTAGCTAGCACCTCTCTTTGACACATGTCTAAGTGGTCTACACACATCGTATGAATAAGACCAAGTAGATCGAAGCCTCTCCATATTGCTATGAAAAGGTTTCTTAGTCATCTTTCCGGATATGCATGACTCACATTTATCAAATGATTCATCATTGATATTTTGCAAAAGCCCTTCTTGTTGCGACTTATGCATGCGAGCCTTGCCTATATGAGCAAGTCTACAATGCCAAAGATAAGAAGAATTCAAGTCTAACTTTATCTTCTTGTTAATGCCAAACATTGAATTATTATTATTGTTAGATTCATTTCAATAACATCAATTTCAAACACACCATTCACGAATTGCTTTAAAATAAAATACACCATTTAAAGAAACATCAATTCCATTACGTGAAATAGTATGAGTAAAACCATCATCCAACAAAAGCGAAAGGAAACAACACCTCTAATTATAGAAGGTGCGTAATGACAATTGTTCAATAACGATGACTAAGCCCAAGGCAATACTAAACTAAACGTTCCTATGGCTTCAACAAATGCATGTGCGCCATTTCCCACGTGCGATATTGCTCCCCATAGCAAGCTTCCTTTCCACTCTAAACCCTGCGGTATTACAAATGTGAATACCACACCCGTATCATATACCCGAGAATTTTTATGATTTAGAGTAAATAATTCAATGACAAATAAATTACTCAAGAACCGCGCCGAGGACCCTGCGTTCATCTTATTTGTCCGCAATTCATCAAGATAGAGACACAGCTTTCTTCCAATGCCCAACTTGTCTTGCAATGGTGGCATGCTTGATCCTTTTAGGATTATCCTTCCTAGGAGTAGGGTTCTTCTTGGGTTGAGGTTGATAGGCCATCACCGTTTGCCTTTGTCAACCTTTCCTTACCCTTCCCCTTCTTGTTGTTCGCACGCGGTTTTGGCTTATTAATTCTTCCACCGAATAGCCGCACAGGCGGTAGGAACCTTTGAGGCAACCCTTTCTCATAATCAATGAGCAATGCGTGTGGGTCGATGCTCGCCTTCCCACGCGGTGCATATTGAAATTTCGACAAAACCATTAAAATCCTTGTTAAGGGATCGATTAATCGATTCACGACCATGTCATCATCATAAGTTTTGCCAAGTGCTTTTAGCCGATCCATGTAACCTTTCATTTCCAAAGACATGAGCACTTACGGGTTTACCTCTCCCCGCCATACCGTAACGCGGCGGTCAAGTCATAAATCTCGACGGCACCGGTTTCTCAAACATAGTTCAAGTTCATTGAGCATATTATATGGAAATAATGTTGAACCGCTTTTGAAGAGCGATTCCATTGTTCCCAACATAAGACAAGCCACATCATTATGACGCTTATACTCCAGCTTCCACTCGTCCTTTTGAGCTTGAGTAGCTTCAGACCGTTGGTTCAAGCAGACAAGGTCCATAAAGATATTTCATACGGTCAAGAACTCTACAGACAATTCTCAAAGAGGGTGCCAATCATTGAAATTCTTAGAGCGGTCAACTTTTCTCGATCAAAAAACTTTTGAACGCAGAATTTAGAGCGATGTTAGTGTTATCGGTGTTTTGAGCCATTTCTACGTAAAAAGTTCAAGTATTAGTATTTTCGATAATACACTTTTCAAGAAAATAAATACACCCAACGGTAATATAAACATATAACCATATAATTTTCTCGAAAACTAGGATCCAAATTATCATAGGTTCATTACATCAGTTGATCTGCTAGCAACAAACGCATATAATAAGGTAATCTGTCGAACATTAATTGGCAAACAATTTCCAACTCCTAGATCATCATGGGATTTATATTTTCCAACGCTATTGCAAATATAAACATGTTTCATCCCATCTTATGCCATTGAGTCCAAGTCTCACTTCCTACTCAACTTAAGTGTCTAACTTAAAGAACTGCAAATATGTCCATGTAAGGTCTCACTTTACATAGAGATTTACCTCTCCATCACAATCTAGCCAAGTACTCTCATGACATAAATTGCAACTTCAAGTGTTCCTTTTAATTAGATGGCATATTCTTAATTTAAAAAGGGTACTAGTTTTGATTTTATGTGGTCAAATCAAATATGTACAAAGATGTCATGCATTCATCTTGTAGCATAATTTAATAAAAAACTTTTTATTACCAATTCATAAAGATCAAATTATCAAAGTTTTGATTGAGGTATTGGGTTCACCAATCAAGGAATTTAGTATTAATTATCATCCATTATACCGTACTTTTGCATAAGTGTAAACACTTAGTGTTTCGGATAATTACCACCAAGTGGCGCATGGAATTAAAACTAATTCGCCTTAAGATGAGCTTGTACATTTTATGGCTTACTAAGTAGCTCCATTCGAACTTACAGAGGGCGAGGACCGGTGTAAGCGTAAACGCATAACCTTAGACATCCATTCGATGTGATGTGCGCATTTCTTAATTAACCCCTTTATAGTTCATTCGAATGGGTGAGCCGTTCACCATTGTACCAAAGTCACCAATCAATTAAACTATTGAAAACTTAACTCTTCCAAAACAATTCAAATTTCGCCATTGTTTAGTCCGTATTATTTTTCTATTCAAAATTACCCTTTGCTTAAAACTGCTAACATAATAAACAAACAAGTAACAAATAAAAATAAACTACTAAAAACAATGCGCACATAATAAACAATTTATACGTAAACAAGTAGCCACATGCAACTTATTCGATAAAATCCTATTAATAATCAATATCTAGGTTAAATTAATGTATATATTAATTTAGGGTTTTCACTCCAGCAATAGAAAGTGAGCCACATACATCGATGAATCGATTGCGTAAACCCTTAATTAATTTATACCAAATTGCACATAATTGATTCATTAATATATATATAATTGGAGTCTTCCCCAATTCAAGATTTATCGTAAATAAATATGTCATAACAATTAAACAATTATCAAAGCAACTTATCCATGACTAACATGCATGTATAGTCATGGACATCATAACAATTTATACAAGTAAGTCACAAGATCGCATATAAAAATTCCATGACACATAACAAATTATTCATGAATTAATCACGTAATCAATATTAATTCTAGGTTTTAATAAGGTTAGCAAACAATTTTCAAAACCCTAAAAAATATGTATATGTCGACTTTAAAAAAAATGGTACTCCCCAATTTAAAAAAAAAACGACCAAAACATAAATTAAGCATAAACCCTAGATAAACATAGCAAACAACATACAAGTATTTGTTTTATTACGCGTTTATGTAATTAATTACTCATTAAAATCAATGACTCGTGATGCCACTGTTGGAATTATATATCAAGACATTCAAATAAATAATCACAAAAACATCAAAGTAATAGTGCGGAAGCGTGTAGGATGTATTAACGAATAATTAATTAACATAAAGAATATGCGTACCTTTGTTGATTCTAGCCGAACAAGAATCAAATCCACAAACTAACAACGGATGAACCCTAATTTGATTTAGTTAGGATTATATGAATTACCCCTTACCGTTTTGTAATTCAATCCAAGATAATAACAATAGTGTGTTATTACTATGTTCTTGTACACACGTACTAAACCGAATTAAAGTAATGCTAGTTTTTAGTAAACGAATAACTTGATGTGGAAAAGTTTAAGGATCGACACCCACAAAGGTGTGGCCGATCGGTTTTAGCAAAACACACACACAAAACGATTTTAGGTTTAGCTAATGAATACAAGAGGTGCAAAAACAAGACCCCTAGCCTTGTTTATATACCCAAGCAAACTTGGTGAACAAGTTGTGGATTGTTTCCTAATCCCCTAGGCCGATCGGTTCTATACCTCAACAAGGGTTCCGAATCTTCCAAACTTTGCAATTAAGTCCTTTTCCAAATACCTTTAACGACCGTTAGTCCATTACATTAATTACTTAACGTCCGTTAGTTATTTCGTTTAATAAATAAATAAATATAACGTTTATATTTAATTATTAACTTTAAATTCTCATACGTAAAGTGTGCAATCCCATAGTCTCGAGTTCGATCCTAACTCACGTCTACTAATTTATATCCATAAAACCAACATGTTGTACCAATGAGGTTGGCTAGTGGTGGTGGCAAGATCCTCCTACGCTCATCCAAGGCTATAAAGGAAGGTTAGTAAAGGGTAATGCGTGAAAAATTAAAATGTTTCATACTCACATCGTGATCCATTAGCTTGAATGATGATGTTGGAAACTTTACCAACCGAGTTGCGTGTTCATCAAAAGAATAAACACGCTTTATCGGATTGTCAAACACGTCTAAAGCGAGCCTATACCGTTATATGCATGTTTTACAGTGCGTTAGCGATTAGATGTTTTTAGTCCAAATAACATTACATAAGTATAAACTATAATATCACCTCATATGATAGTATGTAAATTGCTTTTCACATCAATTACACCAAAATCTCCTCCCATTCTGGTTGTACCTTTTTGACATTGTTTTCCACCACATGATGGGAATCGCCATCCCTTTTCGATCCGATATTTCCAATCGTTGCTTTCAAATGGAAAGTTGGCAAATCGAGATGAGGAATTGTTTAACAAATGTGCAATAGGATGGTAATATAGGTATGGAATATGAGACTATTACTCACATCATTCGTTTGATTGCGTGACAACATCAAAATGGTTTTGATTGCTCCATCTTTAGGGACACAATCCTTAATACATATTCCAGCCTTTATCTGCCCAACACCACTAACAGATAGAAAATTCGTAAATAAATATATATTACTGTACTCATTTTTTTAACCATGCTCATTGATGTACAATTCTCATTACTCTAACACTGAAGCAAAAATATATATAAATGCTTACCCAGAGGATGATTTAAACTCTTTAAATGTAGGTATGTTAGCTTGGTCAATATCCATGGCTGATGGACTTTTGGATAGATTCAACTTATCTGGAACGGGATGTACAAATTCAGCTTTACACGTTTTACATCATTGATACAGATAAGTTTGAAAGTTATAGGAAAAAACATACTGTAGTAATGGTATGCACTTGTAGAATTTATGACAATAGGACACATTACTACGTGCTTCATTTTATTGTCAATAAGCAAATCACCTAACCCTCCCCATAATGTTACCCGTACTGCCTGTCCCCTGTTGCATATGCAAGAAACTTTTAAGTTGGTAAAAGCAATATAACATTTTAGATACTGTTTATTTTAATTATCCGCATAATAATTGTGCTAACCTATGATTTGTTAGGTAGAAATCAAGATTTTTGGAACCGGTCTTTTTGTGGTTCATCTTGGCAATGTTGGTCACATACCTGCATACATCTGAAAGGTAATAGTGTAAGTCTTAAGGAAATAGATCATTTATCATAAAAAATTATTTGCTATATAAAATTAATACAAACTTACCAATAAGAGATTTGTTCCTTGTAGGTTTCATATTATCAATATGAACCTTTACCAAAGGATACCTAACATACTGATCATAAAGGACGGAAGTCTTTCTTAAGTGGGTTTTACCGTCAAATTCAAGCTTAAAGGTATTGTTTTTTCTAACGCGACATTCTTCTTTGTTAGCCCACACAACAAAATCTTCTATTGCGAATACCTTTTTCTAACCCGTGAAAATTGTATGCTATAGTTGCATTCGCAGTGCAGTGGATTACATTGCCCTGCAATAAAATTGTGGAAATCAAGAAAAGTGCGATGACTGTAAACAACATGTTTAATCATTACCGTTGGATCAGAGACAACAAAATCAGTATTCAATAGATGCGCATTTGTAGCTTTGACATCCCATATCGTGCAGAGTGTAACAACAATGTTCCCGGCTGAATCACCATCCAACGCATCAATGAACACCTGGGGAGTTGAACTTCCATGTTGGTCAGTCATTGTATGGAAATATCAAAATGTAGTTATGCCCAGATAAAGTCATGCAGGTAAAATTTATATACACCTTCATGGCAGCATTTAAGCACATATAATGATTATTAAATTTTTCCATTGAAGGGTTTTTGGTTCATATCCTTCTTGATATAAATTACTCACCATTGTCTTAACAACAATTAATCTCATATAATGAGTATTTAAACCTCCTTAATGGAGGTTAATAGCTTCTTAATACCGCATATGAATAGACGGTGGGTTACAAAATTGATTAAGTTCTCATTTATGTACAATTTTCATTACATTTTGCTTCCTTAAAATGAAGGTCCAGATCCTTTATTATACAATCGATAATTTACTTGTGTACTCAATTCCAAACTTCATATAAGTTTACCAAGATATTGGTTTTATTAGCATTGAGATTAACTTATTGAAGTTTAAACCTGCCTTAAAAATTATAAATTTTATAATGTAGTATTGATACTAAGTTTATAAGTATAGAGTTCAAAATATTGGTTTTATTAGCATTGCGATTAACTTATTGAAGTTCAAACCTGCCTTAATAATTATAAATTTTATAATGTAGTTTTGATTCTAAGTCTATAAGTATAGAGTTGGAGTTTTTTATTTTGCAGATAAATTGTTTATGGTTGTTAATTGATAAATCAATCATTTTTAGCATATGTTTTTTATTTATGAATCAATAGTTAGTTTCATTAGGCAAAATCCCAAATTATAAAAAGATGTAGAATGCTCTTACGTGACACTGAAAGGTAAATTCAGTATTGAAGTTTGAATTTCAAGCATAACTTGATCACATATATTGGAATCTGAATTTCAAACATAACTGAATCACATATATTGGAGTCTGATTTCAAGCATAAGGTGAATTTTATAACTTAATAAGCAACCAAAAGTAATATCAAACATTAATTTGGTTTAAAACACCAAAATTATTGAGTGAAAAACAGAGTCAAACAAACTTCGCTTTCTAAATGACATACTCCCATAAACAATTGGGTCATTTACGCTTTATTTTCCTAAAAACCTAAAGACTAAGTTGTGGCTTTGTCGTTGACTGATGCGCCGTCATTAATTTCATTTTCTTTCATAAGATCAGCTTTAGGTGAGATTTCGTCATCTTCTGTTTTAGAGTCGGTCACAACACACCTGGAAAATAAGATTTTCACAGAAGTTTTGTTAATATTTGGGATTTATATTAGGTATGTTTGTATCCATTTGCTACAAAATTACCTTCTTTGTTTTTTATTTTGAGAAGCAGATACATATTCGCTCCAAGCTTCATCAACATGTGGTAACTCTGTGTCTGAATCTTCATATTCCAACCTATAATAACGCCACATTAAATAATGTTTTAGTGGTAAGAAATTTTCATATATTACTTTATAGTATTGAAACTTTGTGATACCGTTTTTTTTTTGTCTCCTCAACAGATTTCATTGGAGTAGGCAAACTTGGGTTTTTGCACAAAGTCTTTTTTGACAATTTTGTCATAAGGGGCTTGAAGGCGATTTTCTATTTATGAGTGCTTGAACATTTGAGTTCTTCATCTCAGGATAATATTCCAGCATGTGAAGCTCTCAAAAGCACCATGTTCAAAATATGTGGATGTCTTGACTTCAAAAGTGTGAGTCGTCCCTATTAGATTTGCAATTGCGGGTCAAGTTGAAACCTTGTAATCAGTAGTTGAAAGTTACTAAAAAACACAATATCTTTTAAATTTAATTTATAATTGTATATAAGTATCTAATATATTAAGAATTTAATTTATTATTGTACCTCATCGTCATTTCCCAACAGAGTTTCGGAGAACACTTCAACAAAAAGCAGGCGGGTTCATCAAACGTAACAATCACGGTTTGTTCAAGATGGTCCGACACATCCATTTCAATCTCGAATCATAACATCGGTAGCATACATAAGGTATTCAATATTATGTAATTTACTATAATTCATGGAAATTGCTAGTCTAAAATCGGTTTACCTTAAAACTGGGTACTCAATGTATTTTTTACACGTTTCACACCAAAATCTACCATTCTTTCGGGTTGCACCTTTTTTGCACTTATTGTCACCACATGATGGGTAGTTCCATCCCTTTCTAGTTCTAACATTGTTGATCATCACTTTACAGTTGTAGGTCATGGACTATAAAATGGATATATATTAAATAAAATACCAATTGACCAACTTGTGTAAATAAGCAAGTGTAAAGATAGAAGCTTACATTGTTTTTCTTATTGCGGCCCCAAATCAACAAATTCTCAAGCGTCCCATCTTTTGACTCTGAACAATCAACAGCACTATAGCTTTACCCAATTCCACGTAATCGTAAACAATATACATGCTAAACATTAATAAATGATAATTGTATAAAATAACATAGCAACTATTTATTTAGGATTACCTCATTTCAACTTTTAGATTTATCAATGCAGGATGTCCTCATTGTCATAAATCAAGGAGGAAGAGCTGCTTGAAAGGTAGACCTTATCTCGCACGGGTGGACATTGTGATGAAAATTAGCAATAAGGTAACATAGCTATATAAACCATATTCTATTGATACTCATGTTATAGAGTTTAACATTAAGAGAAGTTACAACAACCGGACATAGGCCAACATGTTTTGTTTTCTTTTCAATCGATGTCACCTAATTCACCCCAAAGAGTTACTCTTATTGATTGCCCCTGCTTTAGGAAATAAAAAGTAATTGTTATTTTAACTTTCTTAATTTGCTAAGACAAAAAATATGGAAAGCAAAACACCTCTTGTTAGCCGATAGAAATCGAGAGTCCGTGAACCACTCTTTTGAACTATTGTCCTCCCAACATTTGTAACATAGCTGCGACATCCGCAAGTATCCAATAATGTATAGTAAGAGCAAAATATAACATGGCACCAAAACCGTTTAAGAAAGAATGTTTAAACAAAAAGCCTAACCTATTAGATTTTTATTGTTTGAGGTTCAATTTCATCAAAATCCATAGCTCAAAAGGATATCTCACAAAACCCTTAGGGCTGATGAAACTTTTCTAATGATTGTGGAACCATCAAATTCAAGAATGTATGGATCCCGCTAATGATACGATAGTCATCCTTGTTTGGTCAGCACAATAAAATTCTTGATAGAGTAAACACCGCCTCTCTTTAAACCTACAAAATTGTGCGCTATATTACTCCTTGCAAAGCAAATGTGACAACCCGTACTTTCAGGTCATTCTCAAAACAATTCATGCCTCACCATTTCAACATTTATCGTAAACTAGGTTTGCGTGTTCCAAATTCGCGTAACCTTAATGGTTTAGCGGCGAATTCATGATCATACCATCACGAACATTTCATATGGACTAAGTTTAGTCTACATTTCATTAGCATCATTTGCATCATGTTAGTTCATTCATGATTTTACATTTCACCTTAAACGCGTAAATTTCATATTAAATAAACGTTATCGCGTGAGTTATTATTTTGAACATTTAATCCGATACTTCCAAAAATGATCCCGACATATTTTTATACTTACATTTAGTTTATAAAAACTATATTTTGAGTTTACCTAGTGTTTTAAATTTATTTTGTATATAAATCGTTAAATTTATATTATTACGACGTTTTTCTTAAAAACTACACGATAATTATTATATCACTCAAATTTTACAAGAAATGTATTTTTACAATTTTTATAACTACAATATACTTTACTTTGATTCCTTAAAACTTATTTTAGTCCATACTACTCTAATTTCACAACTATGTACAAGTTACAACAATTTTACTTAACTATACATTTTACTTATACTTTTAACAATTATACACATTATATATAAAAGAAAAAAAAATAGATATTTTGTAAATACCTCCCCCCTTGGCCGACCAAGGGGGGGTAGCATTAATGAGATGGTAAAATTTTCTTCCTTGATTATATAGATCTATACACAAACTCATTCATTCATTCTTCACAAATAATTCAAGTGTTAGTAGTGTTTTTCTCTCTTCTTGTTCTTCCTCTTCCATAACCGGTTCTACATAAGGAGTAGAAGGGATCATCAAAAATTTTCAAGCTCAAGTTTATAACACTTTAGTTACACTCTTATTAAAGGTTTTGAAATAAAAACCTAGGGTGTTTAGGTTAATCCTTGTTCTAATCACCTCATCAAAGTAGCTTGTAAGCATATCATTTACATTTTTCATCTTTCATTTTCATTTCATATGTATTTCATCATTTTCTTAGCAAGCATGCAAGACTTATTGTTATTTATACCATTTTTACATTGTTTTTAAGAGTTTGATATATATAAGTCATCCTATAATTTATCCCTTGTTATATATTGGTCTTGATGATGTTTAGGAACCCATGACACCCTAAGAAGGTGTATGGTAGGATTAGAATAGCTTTGGAGTTGATTTGAAGGGATTGGAATAGGTTTAGTACGAGAAAAACTCTTTTCGACAAGTATAAAAAGTGGTCTGATCTTGTTTTGAATTTCTGGAAAATCCGACAGTAGACACGAATTTTTGGCCTAGATATTTAGAAAATATACTTTAAAACGAATCCGTGGCCGCTTGAACGGATTAAAACGGAGTTATAACGAAGAAGTTATGAATTTTTCAAGTTTGACGACGAAAAATATAATTTCTGAAATTTCAGAACTGTTGCGTTTTGTACGAGTCAAAAACGAGTCCTAAGCTTCATAAATTATTTCGACTTCTCAAAAATATATTAGTATAATTTGATACGAAGCTAATGACGTATAATACGTAGAAAACGGCTTTATAACGACTAAAATATATACGTTTTCATAAAATTGCCGTAACTTACTTATTTAAGAAAAACTATATTATTTTTACGAGACAAGTGTTACGGTAAACAAAACGACCATGTTGAAGGCTATTTTTATCGATGACGTAAAACTTTTTGTAACGAAATGTCTTCTAATAAAATTGAGGTCACCAAGCATATTTTTCAAAATGACCAACCGTTTGTATAGCGGAGTTGTAATAAATTATTTACGGTTGCTTAAACTTTGCCGAAATTCATTTTTAAACTACATTTGGATAAAATCACCATATTTAACCTCTATTATCTTTATGTTCGAGACCTCTATGACGAAAACTCATGTACTAAAACTTCTAGATTTTGTTACGAGCTTTCCAAAACCGTTGAGTTCGTTTCCTAACGTTCGACGTACACCATTTTACGACTAGCTTTTCGAAGCCATTTTTATCACTTTCATGAAATTTCCAACGACATTATTTTACGACGAAAAGTTAAAATTTCACAATAAATCATTAATAAACCATTGTAGGATGACATTTTGACGTAAATACTTGTAAAGTAATTTAAGAATGGTCAAGACGTCAAAAGAATATTTTTCGACGATAAGTATTATTTTCAAAACTCGCGAATGGTATAAATAACATACGAAATGCATGCATAACATTACATCATAACTCATTACATATCATATCATTCGTAATAGGTCAAGGTTAAAGCATCACGATACATCTCAGTGTACTCACTCTTGTCATCATACCAATTTATCAAGTGAGTTTTCATAGCCCCGTCGTACATGTTTAATTATTTTCAAACCTACGGGGGAGAATACATTGCACAACATTTTCATTACGATACCAAGTATGTTAAATTCATTTACATTGCTTAAGTTACCACATGCCAATTGAAAGTCCCCATTATATTACATGAACCGTTAATCTTAGAAGCGAGGGTGAGTGGATAGATCTATCGAGGTGGCGCCCATCCGGGTTGGTGAATCCCAACTAGTCATACGGATGCATTTCATTTAATAACATTATTGAGTTGTCCGCAAACACTCTGTTGGGGCATACATTATGAATGTCTAGTTTCGTGTCATGGACTTATAGCAATTGTAACATTTTTCTCGTGACATGATTGTCATACCGGTCTATACTTGCGTAGTCGTATAAAACATTTACATAAACCTATGATTTCTCACCAACATTATTGTTGACCGCTTTAGCAATGTATTTTCGTGTAACTAAGGCATTATCATCATGGCATGGTTAAGGAACCACCTTTTGAGTCATGGCGCCGACTTATATCATTGTACATTATGGCACTTTCTTTCAAAACATCGTTTGGACTTGTAATATATTTATCTTTCCGCAAACTTTTTAAACTTTCGGGACCTATGTTGTAACTCCGAACGATTTTATTAAATATCCAACGATGTGTTTTAAACGACACTTTAGGTCGTTCAATATAACTGATTGTGGTGCTATGATGATCTATCCCGTGAATTCCATTCATTGCAAAAGCAGTAAATTGGGGTGTGACAACAATGCATCGCCTTACCCTGAAAAACATTGCATCAGAATTCAATATCCCCATTCTATATGCATAATTGTAAATGTAATGTTTACTTACCTTGGCATCACTAACAACAAAATATGTGCTCAAATACCTCCCAGTTACTGCATTCACATCCCACATTCTACTGATCATAACAACAATTGTACCACTAATACCCATTTCGAGTTGCTCCAAAAATAACTCACCATTATGGTCGGCAACATGAATGGATTTGCTACCCGAAGACTGGATGGACATGGAGTTGCTACCGGAAGCTTTATTGGACATGGTAACTTTTGCTGCAATTCTGGTTTGAAAGCAAAAAAAATTGATGATTATGGTGGTAAAAAAATATATGCATACAGATTTATAGTTACAAAGACAGTACCTTCATTAAGAAGGATTGTAACCCACATGTGTCTTCATATGCGATATTAGGAAGCTATTAACCAATTAATAAAGCACACAAAAGTCAAATAATTTAATCAGAAAGAAATTTGAGAATTGAAACCTGAATTTGGTGACGGCCATGAACAAAGCCTCTGAAAACGGAAACAGACGCCATATCAATTCGCCTCCAAATGAATTCAATTTGGGGCTTATTTTGATGATATCAGTGTCCTTTTCATTTAAAATGGTTTGCGAAAACGGTTTGGCCACGTGTCCTTCTTTTACTGGTTTCTGTCTCAACAAAAAATTTATATTTTCTTTTTGAGAAATGATAGGTAGCGGCTTAAAACTAAATGGCATCTTGATGGGTCGTAAAATAAGTGATCTCTGTCTGCAGTCATCAAGATGATGCCACTTGATAACTGTCTACAGCCGATAAAAATAATGCCACTTGATTTTAAGCCTAAAATGAGGCATAAGTTCTCTTTTTTTTACCAATAATTATATGTGTACGTTGTGTAGATTTGTACTCGGTATATTATTACTTCTTTTGACTTCAAAGTTCACACCAAATGCTTCCTTTCTACACTAAATAAACTGATCACTTCTCTTCTAAATTAATCACTCACTACGGTTGTCCAGGAGCACTTTTATACGTAATAAGAAACACTATACATTAGTTTAAAGTTTGTACAAACAAAAAACGTTTGTATGATAACATGTCTTAAAGGTAAGGTCTCATTGATGGTATTACAACCACAACGCAATAAAGACAAAGCGTTTGCTTTGCGGTACAACTCAAATCCGCTTTCAGCTTTTTCTCACTTGATAGCTCCCGTTAGACGAGCATCTCACAGCAAGGAGAAAGGCACATTAAATACTTTCTCTCTATACATTACATGTTACATCAAATAAATAATCTTGGTTATGAACAATAGTGATTATAAAAACCCAACTATAATTTTAAATCATTCAAGACCAACCACCAGGATGAGTATAAGAAACCACGAATTAACGACCACAAGCTTTACCATGTATAGAAGGCCATAACAAAACTACGGTGGATCACCAATTCACAACCGTGTTAGCTGCGGCATTGAATGGAACACCCAAACCTAAGGCCATAACACATACAAGTATTTGTATTACTCCTAACTCCCAATACACTATGCACTGATGCACCAGTTCAAAATAGTATCCATATAATCATACTTTTTCTCCTTAATAGTAACAAATTCAACTCCAAAACTTGCTAGTTTCACTTAATTTATAAAATGTGTCAATTTTAAAGAGACCAGTTGACAATCATTAAGAGACTATGTTGACCCTCCCATCACCTTAGTGTTGTGCCGCAAAATGAAAAAAAACAACAATAATCATGATACTAGTAATGTTACATGTCTAAGATTCTTCTGTGTCGGAATCCGACTCTGTATCAGACTGCAACACCGTGTGGATTCTTCTGTTTGTGTTGGCTTCCAATGGGGGCAACCCATCATCTTCACTGGAATCCGACTCCTCGTTTTCCACTGTTGTTGAAGGGGGCATCTGAGAGTTCCCATTAGAGGAGGGGTCCACTACTGCTGATTTAAAGATTTCTGGCCTGCATTAATGAGCAGAATTAGAGGTCAAGCATTTGATATCATCTGTGATCAATCTGGTAAGTAAAAACAATTACAACTTTCGAGGCTTGGCATGGGTGGTTTCATGGACCTCTACAGATGTAAAACATATTGGTGTCGAATACGGAGTACTATTTTCACGAAAACTTTTGAGTTGCTCACTTTCTAAATCATAGATATGTTGTTGGTAGCTGATTTTCAGCAGATGTCATTTTTAGTTGAGTACTTTTTGGTCATCAAATAAGCCTAGTGAAATATTTCATGTAAGGTTGACTTCTGTTTGTACTCGGCCGATTAACAGAACGGATGTGGTTTTCCCTACTCAAGTTAACCGGGGAGGGCGAGCCTTTTTGACTCGATGTATGCGGCGTCACCGGGTTAATCCCAGACCATTTCCCACCCTTCACTGGCCACCACCCCAAATGAACACACCTAGTGAGAGTTGAACCCTTGACCTCTTGTTTAAAAGCCAAGGACCTTACCTCTTGTTTACTTCGCAGATTAACAGTATACAGTTTTACCAATATTGACTATAGAATGATTCTACTTTCTAATCTACATATGCATACTCATGTAAGACGACCCATTAACATTTCCACCAAAATTCAATAAAATGACAGAATGTATGATGTCTCAATAAGTGATCAGTCCCTTCTGTTCAGAATGTATGATGTCTCAAAGTTCAGTATCATTGAAAGTTAGTAATGAGGGTAACTAAAAATGACAAAGTATGTACAACCTTAGCTAATGCTGTTCAAAAAAAAATGTACAACCTTAGCTATTAGACAACTTGCAAACAGGGGATTTTCTTTAGGTATACCGTATACGGGCACTTTGGTTCTAGTTATTTACTTATGATGAGTTAGCAATTGCAAATATTGCATATACAAACAAAGAAAACTAAACGTGAGTTGGTAGGATGATATAGAGGCTAACCATTCTGGACTCTTTTGTAAGACTCTGACTTGGTCATGGAAAAGAACTTGAAGAACAACACACGCCACTTTACTTCCGGACTCAACAGCCTCCACTCTCCCACTATCATCAACCACAACAAAACTACCTGCAAAACCATACCATAATGTATAGCCGTTTATTATCACCATATCATAAAAACAGTAAAAAAAAATGTGCTTATGATTGCAATTTTCATCCTTAAAAGTTAAAACAAGTAACGCTAGCTGAAGTACAACTCAGACCTCGTTTTATCCACATGCTTTTTTGAAATTTAGCTGGAAAAATCGCCAAAGTTGTTTCTCCTTTGGCGTCAATCACCTGTATACAAAAATATCTAATTAGGATCGAACAATCATTCATTTAACGAAATCATAAAAGTGTAAATCAACACATATATACCTCAATTTGATTGTTGCCTCTTAGAGAAACAACTTGCATAATGCTTTGTCCTTCTTGAAGAGTTAACACCTCGTCATTAACCGCCCGCTTTAAATTCTTCCTTCCACCTTTCATAGCCATTGCCAATCCAATCCACTTTGCAAAAATACGAAGCTCCGTTTACACTTTAGCAAACTTCTTGCGCGACTGTTGTTCCTTCTAGAGCGCCTTGGCTGCAAGCTCATTAATAATGCATCATAAGCTTACTTATCTCACCATAAAAGCTATAAAATCATATAACAAAAACCAAGTTGAATATTATCAAAGGGGTGTTTGTTTAAGCTTATTTTTGGGCTTACGAGTTTATATCTCATTTCGGACTTATATTACATAAGCCTAACCGGCTTATTTTGTAACTTATCGGCTTATGAAACATAAGCCGAAATGAGATAAGCTCGTAAGCCCAAAAATAAACTTTAAAGCAACACCCCCCTAAGATCTTTTAGTACTTATTGGCAGACACTAGCTATTGAATATTACATAAATAAGGGGGCGTTTCTTTTAGCTTATTTGATGGGCTATTGAGCTTATCGAAACACAATTTCACATGTTGCAACATTTCCTCTGTAATCTATTTTCAAGAACAGTACTTAATACCTATTTCTAATCCTCCTTAAACTAAGAAAGTTAAAGTTGGTGCTATAACAATGAAAGCATAACAATATATTAACTTCAATGAGAAAACAATCAACAAAAGTAAAATATACAAAACCTTTCTTGTGTAGTGCAACAAAGACAAAGAGGCGCTGAATGAATCTGGTTTTTTCAATAATAATGAGGCGGTGGGTGAGGTTTTTTGTATAAACGAGGCATTATAAGCGTATTGGTAAGGATCGAATGTATAATCTATTTTTATGTAATATTATATGAGCCGTAATTGATGGTTATAAGATTTGTTATCGTAGATGGAGGTAAATTATTGTTGCTGTAGTTGTAACTTTGTTAATGTTTAATTTCGTTATATTAATTTGTTGGTTCAAATTAATAACTACCACATTCATTATATGTCAAAGTTGCTTCTTCGCTTCTATCGTAGATGACTACATAAACCCGCATGCGTTGCAATCGAGTGGGTAAGGGTTGAATGTATACGCTTTTTTTACGTAATATTGTATGCAAGTAGTTACATATAAGATATTGCAATTGATGGCATCATAAGATTTGTTATCGTAGGTCGGAGGTAAATTCTTGTTGCGTAATTTTGTTGTAACCTTGTCGGGTAATGTTTACCTGGGTTTCGTTATGCAAATTTGCATGGTTCGCAAATTAATAACCACCGCATTCATTATCTGCCAAAGTTGCTTCTTCAGTTCTACTGTAGATGACTACAATAACCCGTGCGTTGCACCGATTGGTTAAGGGTTGAATATATCACGTTTTTTTTACGTAATATAGTATGCAAGTAGTTACATGTAAGGTATTGCAATTGATGTTATCATAAGTTTTGTATTTAAAGTAGTTTATTTAATATTTTAATATCAATTATGTATATATTCGTTATTTTCCATATTTATTTGTCACTTTTGTTATGTTTTTGGCTCTTATAAATTGCACGATTTTATGCGTTTATGGTTTGTGCAATAGGCCCGTGTAGATGATGTATTCTCAAAATTGGTTTTTTTTTTTTTTTTTTTTTTTTTTGGCTCTTTTTTTGGTTTTTTGCGATGCACCGATTGTGTCTAATTGCATTTAATTATTGATTGTGTAATGTTTGAGTAAATTGCTGAGTTGTTATGATGATGGTGAGGATAAAATATACAAAAATGTATAACTTAGTCTGCCTCGGTAGGATTTTGTTATCTTATAAATTTTTTTCTTGCAAGGTACGTAGTTGATCTTTATTGATCCTTAACAAAAATCATCATTTGCTATCTGAAATTGATTTCTAGTAATAACCGTGTTCTTTTAAATTGATCATAATTTTCAAAACTGTTGATCCCAGTTGAGCAAACGATCTAATATAGAAACTGACTTATAACAAAAGCTTATTAACTATTACGCGGAATTTAACACTTAATCTTAAGAAGAAGAACAACTTAACATTCAACACCTCAATATTATTGATAATACGAGTACTCTTACAGTATTAGGGTTTTGCAACCTTGGAGTGTATCGACCTTAGATATAAAACTTACGTATATCTAAACTAACCTAGAACCTCCTTTTATAGACTAAGGAGTCCTATACATTATACAATTCGTAACCTACAAGATAAATATCTTTTCCATATTTATCTAATACAATAAACTAACCGACTATACAAAACTAGCAGTGGTTACAATATATTATCCGTGGTTACACAATACTACTAGCCGCGGTTGTCTTCATCTGTGGTTATACTCTTCTGTCCGTGGTTATATCAAACCTGTCCGTGGTTCCAGTACTTAGAGTAATTCATGATTCAAGGAACCTAAAACCCAACAATCCTCCCCTAAACTTGATACATTCCAACAGAATTCTCAAGTTTCCTTTAAGCTCAAAACATCTGAATTGGAGGATGTAGCCAAACACTTACTAGCCTTGAGAATGTTCTCATACTTCAGCAACAGTTGGTAAGCTTGACCATCATAGGGCAACAACATCACCTTCTACAAGTATGTGAATAATCTTTCCAGAAACAGTTAAAACATGAACTCCACAAGTTTGATATAAAAACCATCTTGTAACATGTCCATTGTAGAGTCCTTGCCATTCAGGTTCATCATGAGTAGGTTCAAATAAAATCTTCAAATGGTGATAAACCAGTCTCTCATGATAATCATTTGGATGTTCTTCACCAAACTTGTTCTTGTAAAGCATCCAAAGATTCATCAAATCATCTCTGTTAAAATATTGAAGCATCTATGAAAATTTATTATACTCATAAACTTCATTGTTGACTCTTTGAATTTTCCAAACTCCTTCACTTCCATCTTGAACATGAAACTCATAAGAAATAATTCGATTGACATCTTCAAGATTAACATCTTCAACAACTTTCAACCTTTTAGAATCAGATGACTCCTGAAGCTCAGATTTTCTCTTGTTTCTACTCTGAATCCATTCTTCTTCTTTCTTAGAATTCATTGGACAGAACTCTTCATTATTAATTCTCATACATCTCTCATAAATCTCCAAAATTCTTTCAAATGTACATTTACTAAGATTATCAGTAATATGAATGCCTGAGTTCTTAATAATCTTCATCAAAACATTCCTCATTTGTGCAATAGAAGGAGGCTTCTTTCTTATAACTTCCTTCATGTTTTTACCAATCCTCCTTGCCATTAAACCCAAAAGCCTTGCTCTTTCCTCATCATCAAACAGTGCCCATTCTTGTGCAGTATATTCATTATATATTTGTTGAGAAGCTTCAAGATAGTTTTGTGATGTATACCATATAGCTAACCATCTTTGACTGGCTTCCTCTTCTTCTTGATTCCTTTTAGCTAAAGCTGCTTGTTCATCTGCTACAATGCTTTTTGCATACTCTTCATCATAAGCTTCTTGTTCTGCCCTACTTTTAAACTTCAGCTCTGGTACAGCAACCCCTTTCCCTTTTCCAATATCTGGTTGAACTACTTTCTTCTTCAATGGTTCACCAATAACTAAACTTTTTCCTTTAGGTTTGGTTGCAGTAGATTGAACAGATAAAGCAGATGCTATGATGGGTGTAGAAATAGATGATGTTTTGCTCAGATTTATCAATGTACTTGCAGCTTCTTTCTCTACTTCTTTAGACTTAGGTGGTAATACAGAGAGAGTTGTGACAACAGTGGAAGTGGTTTGGATAGCAGTGGGTATGACAGTAGTGGGTACAATAGCCAAGTCTGAAACTACATCAGTGGTTACAAAAGTACTAACCGTGGTTTCAGCCATACTATCAGTTGTTATTTTCGGCACTACTTCAACATTCTTCAATTGTTCAAGGACAACCTCATTCCCATCTTTATCAGATACCAAAAACACTTGATCTCCACTATCAACATCTTCATTCATAGATACATCAACAGATACATCCACAGCCTCCCCTGAATTCATGCCATCACTCCTCCCCTGTTTGGATACATCTTCCACATTCAGAGCTGGAGAGGAGACCACCTTTTTCTTTCTTCTCATAGATCTTAACACAGCAACCCCAGGTCTTTTCACTTTCTCCAAAACCAAGACTCTGTGCTTCAATCTTCGAATATCCTTACCCTGAAACACAGCCAACTCCTGTAGACCTGAAATTGTATTAGCCGTCAATTCATTTAACCGTTCAAGAATATCCTCCCCACTTCGACATGTGTTAACTGGTCCGAGAGGTGGTTCATTGGAAAAGTCATCATGTACCTGTGTAGGATTCGTCAATTCATGTGCATGTTCCAAACTATCCTCATCACTTCGAGCTTTGTAACCTGCTCTGAGAGGTGAATCCTTGGATAAAGAAAACATAGCATCAGACCTTGCCTGAACATCTATGTACCCTGTAGCAGCCAGTTGGCTAGGATTCCTCCACCTGTATTAAGTTCTAAAGAACTCTCCACAGTAGGAGTTGCCAAAGGTTGGGTCTTATTGATGTTACCACTATCCTGACCAGCATCAAAGCATGAATCAGTAGTGGAAGCCCTTCCAATCATGTCACCTTCACTCCTTGTGACAGCCTCATGTACAACACCACTAACACTAGCCTGAGGAAGCTTAGTTATCTTTTGTCTCCTAGTCCGTACAATAGGTTTAACAGTGGTTTGGGTTTGACTAGAAGTGGTTACTATAGTACTGTCAGTAGTTTGAGGTGTACTAGCAGTGGGTTCAGAAGTACCATCAGCAGTTGTAGTGACAAGTGGTTGAGACTCAAGACCTTCATCAAACTCAGAACTAGTAGGCAAAGTAAGCATGTGAGGAAATAAAGGAACATCAATAATATCTACATTATGTGGCTGATTCCTCATATGTGCAAAAACCTTAGGAAGCATATGATGTACTTCATACTCTCTAGTATGCTCAACAGGTTCATGGATTTGGCTTTCTACAATAAGTTGAACAAACCTAGGATATGTATTTACCCTTCTTCCTAATGTTTTGAACTAGCCCCTCATATATCATTCTAAACCAATTGAACTTCTTTCCATCAGATAAACAAATAATAGCAATGGCAATTTTGGAAGGAAAGTCATTAAAGCCTGTGGTCTTATTACTCATACACATCAACAAGGTGTGAATTAAAAACTTCCATTGTTTCGAAAACAAACTCTTAAAGAATTGTACCTTTTCACCCCTATGTGTATAACCTAATCTCTTGAAACCAAAGAACAATCTCAAGATCCGAAAGATTATCAAAAGATTATCAACCCCATCAAGATCATCAAACTTCAAAACCTCCCTAATGATCTCCTCAAGAATCATAGCATACTCATCCAAATGATCACCTCCATGCCATCAACCTCTTCAATTGTAGCATTCCTCCAGAATTGATGTATGTAGGCTTTAAGAATGGTGGGTTTAACAGTTAAAGCATAGTGAATGGGACTATGAACTAGGAAATCAATCATTTAATGAAACCCTTCAGATCGAGCATTGATGAGTGTGTAAATACTCATCATTTTTGTACAATATAAACTGCAAAATCATCTGAAAACACTCAGAAACACATCAAAATGATCAAAATATCACAAATCAGTGTTTTATGTGTTCTAAATGCAAAAATATCAAAATCAGATGAAAACATTTCAAATTTGCAAAATTGCGCTTTAGTCCCCAAGTTTCAAAAGTTGTCAAAACAATCCTCGAGCACATAATTTCAAAGTAAAGTCACCAAAGGTCCTTTTAAAATCATAAGTTGTCAAATTTAGTCCTTTGGTGAAAAATATAAAAGTTTGAGAAAATTACAAGTTTAGTCCTTCAACTTTGAAATTTGGCGAAATGGCCCTTGGCAAATGGCAAGTTTGGTCCTTATACTTTTGAGGTTGTCACTTGTGGTCCCTTGAATAACTTTTCTGAATTGGCAGCAATGGTCCCTTGATTTTCAGGATTTACACATTAAATCCCTAAGTTATAAAACCTTTAATACCTTTTTGGACCCTTGGACCCTTGTCAATCCTTTGTGACCCCCCTGCCACTTAACCTTTTTGACCCTGCCTATTAATACCTGGTCAGTCAATCATTTGGTCAAACCACAAAAACGCGCCAAACCTTTCTCCCACCTGCTTCTGCCAAAAGCTCTGCAACACACAACCTCCCCCCTCCTCCAGCTCATTCCTCCACCCAACCTGTTCCCACCAAACACAACCATCCAAGATACATTGATTACTTATCACCTCCCCACACTCAATCTCCTAAACAGGTTAAAACTCCATTTCCCGCCAAATTGAGATAAAAGGCCAAGATGGCTTTGAGTGATCCAATGGCCACAAAAAGAGGTGGGAATCACTTAGAGAGATGAGAGAGGAAACTTGGAGTATAAAAGAGAGAAGAAAGAAGCAGTCAAAGTGGTAGCTAGTTTTCATAAATTTCCTTTAATGTCGATTTTTCTTTAAAATGTATTAGTTAGAATCAAATGTTGTAGCTTAAGTTCCTTAGTATCCAATTCAAGTTAAAACATCTTTGTATTGTATTTTTAACTATCAATTTAAGTCTTCCAAGTTAATGATCACTGTTGCATTTTTCAGTTTCAAAATTCTCATGTACAAGTGTTAGTGGCTTATTTTCAAGCTCATACAAGCTTATTTAAGCTCCTTGTAGCTTTTAATAAGCTAGTCAATCAGTTTTGAGTAATTTGGTCCATGGTCAATAATAGTCAACTGTACAAGCAAGATGGTATGGAAATGATGTTTGGGTGATGCAGCTTGGATTTTGGGTTGGTTTAGAATAGTTTAGCATAGTGTTAATTCTGGTTTTGGCTCGCAATAATGGATACATGGTTAGTAAAGTTTCTCATTTTCAAGTTTTAAGTCAGTTTTAGCATTTTATGGTTATAGGTTCATCTGTGATCTCCACTAGTTTTAATGTGTTTATATAGTTGTATCATGATCATGTAATCTCAGTTTGATCAATGATATATGATAATCTAGTAGTTAGCTTCTTTATTTTTGCAAATCAGTGATTATAAGGGTGTTTGGTTCTGCTGAACTACCTGTCTTTTAGGATTGTTCAGTGGCTTGGAATTGTTGCTTCAAGTTTTGTTAGCTAATATATGCTCATACCTGTCTTTAACTTAAGCCCACAAAGCTCAAAAGTCAACTTGCACATCCACTGTCCTTATAGCTTTACTGTTGGAAATTTGGAAAGAGCAAAAGCTCATTTTGTGTTCAAAATACATAGGGGTTGATTGTAGTAGCTCTATTTCATCACTTTAGATCATAATCAGTCCTAGGATTAGCTTTAAATCTCATTTTGGTCAACTTTTTACAATTGCTTAAAAGTCAAAATGACAAATTCTCGCCATGAAGGAATTTTCATTCACTCATTTCGAGCCAAGTTCAATGAAAATTGTAGGTTTAGAAAGTCTAGCTGGTCTTGTTTCTTATTAGTAATTTTTCATTTTTACAAATTTTCTTAAGCTTTAACGGCTTGTCAAAATGGGTCTAAATGTATGCATCAAATCAGCATGTGGCTTGTGCAGATTTTGCCTAGCTTGTGTTAAGCTTAGTTTAGCTCCTCTAGGCCTGATTCTTGGTGTACAAGCTCCCACCCAGGCCTTCTTTAGAATCCAACTCTTGTTTTCTAGTTCTCAGCTTATTTAAGTGCTTATTGATGGGCTGCAAGTAAGCACCCCTTTAACTGTTTTAGCTTATTAGATCAATTCATCAAATCATTGCAGCTTGCCATCCAGTGGTTAGAGCTTGTTGAAACTTGTTCCATTTTAGTTCTTTTAGCTTATTGTAGCTTTCTTATCAGTTTGGTGGCTTTTGGACTCCATTTGGCTTATTAAAGTGCTTATTTATAAGCACTAGCTACATCAGTTTCAATATCTTGCACATAAGCACTTGTTTTTCCATTTTTCTTATATTCCTAATATTATTTTAGACTTTTCCTGAAATTTTCAGATTTTTCTAAGTTGTTTTGCTATTTTTCTTAATTTAAATTAGTTTTTAAGCATTTTTAATTAGCTTTTAATACAAAAAATTAAGAAAAGGTTCAAAAAAATAATTTTTCAATTTTCTTAGGTTTAGATAAATATAAAAAGCCAAAAAAGTATTTTTCTAGATTTTTCTTAGTTAAATTTGTATTTTTAAGCCCTTTAATTAGTTTTTAATAATTTAAAATTCCTAGAAAATAGAAAAATAATCAGAAAATTACAAAAATAATTTTGAAAATTCTATTTTGATATTTTAGACTTTTCCATTTCATAATTTTATTTTTCAAGCTTTATTTCCTATTTTCTTGTATTTTAGGTAATTATTTAATAGTTAAAAATAGTTTTTAATTAATAATAATTAATTAATTAGTTATAAAAATAATTTTCTTTTTCTATAAGTTTTCTTTTATCATTAGGATTTTAAAAATGTATTTTTCATATTTTTAGGATCTATATTGTATAAGTTTCACTTTTTATTTTGTACGTTTACGTAATTTTAATTTAAACGTAAGTTTTTAGTTTTAAGTTTTAAACGTTCATCATTTGAAATATAGTGATAGCGTTTATTTAATATTTTTAATCTTTTTAATTTCCTTTAATTTTCATTTTAGCCCTTGTAGTTTATGTCCTTTTTCTGTAGTTATATTAATTCAAAATCTCCTTTTCCGTTCAAATCTCCTGATCACTATACGTTTGATAATCCATTGCATAGCTCGCTGGGACATAACGACCCGGGGAGACCCTATACTCCTCAGATCTTCATTGAGTTTGTGCTGTCGCTTTAAGTCTATACGGTCGGTCATTCAAGAAGACTTGTTTTGCCTGCAGATCAAGCATCTTTAAGTAGAATAGCAACAAGGTTATGTGTAGTGGAATACTTTTCCGCCATTGTGATTAATGATGGGTATGATGTGGGTTTTGTGAATTATGCCAAGAAAGTGATTAGGGTTAAGGACGAGCACCAATTGGAAGTGGTTTGAAGATCATATAAATGATCTATCCGTGATTTTGGGGAGAGTAATAAACTTTTGCCAATGTTACCAAACAGCCCTTGTAGTATCCAAAACTAAGCACCATGCTATCCGTGGTTCCATAACAGATATTCGCGGTTTAAAACATATCATCAGTGGATACATTGTATTACTCCTTCCAACTGTCCAAAATATAGCAAGCAAATCTGTGCCAAAATAAGAATGATCTCACAAAAATATGAAGGATTACACTTTTTTTTTTTTTTTTTTTTTTTTTTTTTTTTTAACACAAGAGTCCTATGTACACAAATCCTTCACACCTGCAAGACAAACACAAAATAAACACAGAGAAGAAGATTATAGTTATCAGTGGTTAGAAAGAGCCAGAAGTGGTTCCAAAAGACCTATCCGTGGTAAGAACAGTGAAGTCAATATGGTCAACTTCTAGAACTGTTATTAGTCCAACGCCCAAGAATCTCATTAACTCTTCAACCACATTTAACCTGCCCCTCATTTACTTGCATAACCCATATCTTTGCTTATAAAAAGAACCCTAATATCACATAACGCACACACCAATCAAAAGTTAAAACCCTAATTGCTCCAAAATCATCTCCATCACCATGTGGAACCCTAGTTAGAATAAACCAGAGGTAGTTGATTTAACCTCCTCCTCCTCATCATCATTTTCATCATCCAGTGAAGATGATAACCCATGGCAGTTCTACCTTCCTCCTCAAGATCCAAGACCATTAAAATCCCCATTTCTCCTATCATCTGAAGATGATAGTGTGGTGGATCCAAGTGATGCTTCTGAAGACTCTGATGACTCTTCTAAGAAGAGGACTTCAAACCCCATACCTTCATCATCCAACCCCCAACCAAGACCACGAGCAAGAAACCCATCACCCCTAAGGACGGAGAGGTGGTTCTGGTCTTTGTGCACCAAGTCGTGGTGCTTCTTCACACATCGTAACGGGAAGGGAAAAGGAAGATGGAATGATGCTTTTGGTGAAACCAAATTGATGAAAGTATGATGTGACAATGTCCTTTGTGCTTCATCTCGTCATTCATCTTCATCATCATCGCTTTCATCAATCCACCCTCCCATTTTGATCCTTAGCATCTTCACATATCGGTCATGCATATCACAAAAGCATATCCAAGATTTGAACGATAGAAGCAAGGATAGTAGTAGAAATATTAGTAGAAAATCATGTATAGAAGTAGTCTTTAATTAGCACTTGAAGTTTCATTGTGTCGAAAGTCAAACTGCTTTGATGAATGAATGAACAATTTAACTTCAAGATTTTGAATCTCTATAATGACTTGTCTTTTATCCGCAAAATGGTTAGTGGAAACACGTAACAACTAGCGTGGTTTGAACAAAACTATCGCTGGTTAGAAACAAGAATAGCAAGACTAAGTTTACATAATAACAAATCCAATACTTATACAAACTAATACAAAACAATTTGAGAGTTTAGAGATTAATCATTCCAATACTAACAACAAGGTCTGAAACCTTCCCACATCAAAAGCTTTAGTGAGAAGATCACCACATTGAAATCAAGATGGATTTTTTTCCATTTGAATCACCTTTTCTCATTACAATCTCTAATAAAGTGATGCCTTATCTCAATATGTTTAGTTCTAGAATGCAAAACAGATTTTTAATGATGCAAATTGTATCGTTATTATCAATGTAAATCTTAGTATGCATAAAATTGTACCCAAAATCCAAAGAATTGATTCTCGAATCCAAAGAACTTGACCATAGCAACTAGCAAAGACCACATATTCACTTCGCTTGTAGAATTAGCCACAATAGTTTGCTTTTACACCGCCAAGAAATTAATCTGCTTCCCAAAACCGACATCCTCCAAAGGTAGACTTCCTATCCAAACTAGCTCCAAGATATTCACTATCCGTAGGCCACCAAGTCAAAAGGGAATCCTTAGAGTACCAAAGGCCCAATTTAGGATGACCTTTAAGATATCTAAAGATCCTCTTAACAAGATTCATGTGTGAGGTATTGGGTGTGAATTGGAATCTTGCACACACACATACCGAAAACATGATATCCGCCTAGATGCAAGAAGATACATCAAAGATCCAATCATGGATCTATACAACTTCAAATCAACTTTGGGACTTCCATCATCCGGTAGCAAAGGGTTTCGAGTCTCCATAGGTGTACTTGCACTCTTTACATCTTGAAACCCAAACTTCTTCAAAACATCTGCTACATACTTGTCTTGACTAATGAAGATACCATCATCCTTTGTTGAACTCGCACTTTAAAAGAAAGTGAGTTCTCCCATAGAACTCATCTGAAACTTATCATGCATAAGTTTCTCAAAATCCTTGCATAGCTCCTTGTTTGTAGAGCCAAAGATGATGTCATCTACATAAACCTGAACCAATAGAATATCATCCTTGTGCTTTCTTATGAACAAAGTTTTATCATTCAGTCCTCTTTTAAACTCATTGTCCATCAAATAAGTAGACAGGCAATCATACCATGCCCTAGGAGCTTGATGCAAACCATACATAGCCTTCCTCACCCTATAGACCTTGTTAGGGTGATCAGGATCCTCAAAACCAGGAGGTTGACAAACATAGACCTCCTCATCAATTGTGCCATACAAAAATGCACTTTTAACATCCATCTGATACACAACAAAATTCTTGAATGAAGCATAAGCCAAAAACAATCTAATAGCCTCTATCCTTGCAACTGGTGCAAACACTTCATCATAGTCCAAACCTTCAGTTTGTGTGTATCCTTGAGCAACCAACCTTGATTTGTTTCTCACCACAATCCCTCTTTCATCCCTCTTGTTTCTGAACACCCATTTAGTTCCAATTGACCTCTTCCCATTTGGAAGATCAACTAATGTCCAAACCTCTTGTAACTTAAACTGTAGAAGCTCCTCTTGCATTGATTCTACCCAGCCTTCTTCAGTTAAAGCTTCTTCCACTCTTTTAGGCTCCTTTTGAGACAGAAAACAAGCAAACAGCGCTTTGCGATCTTTATGACTGCTTTTTTGAAGAGATCTTGCAAAGAACCCATGTTCGTGAAAGGGTTCTGTTCTTAACCTTGCTTCTTGTTTGAACTGGAGTATTCAAATTTCCAAGTATTTGTTCCTTGGGATGAATCTTATGAATCCTTGTAGTGGTGATTGGACTTTCATTGATGACAGTTTACAAGTTAGTCAAATCAGCATTGAAGAAATCATCCATGTCCTCATCATCAGTAGGAGTATCAATCTCAATCAAAGCAGGCATGTTGGGATCATGTGGATACTCCTTATCATCAAATAGTGGCTTTGCATGTGGTCCAAAGAAAGTACTATCACCAAGATTTGCGCCTGTGGTTTCACTTGGTCTATCGGTGGTAGAAGATGGCTTGTCACAAGTTACAATTGGCTTAGCAAATGCTTTCAAGAGCTTAGAAGTGCTTGCAGATCGCTTTTCTTCTTTTCAATTTCTTCACCGACACCGAGTTATCTTTCAACAACTCATCCTTATCTTGATGATGATCAACATTTTCTCCATCTTTCAAGATTTCATCATCGGTGGGACCTTGCTTATCAATGATGGAAGGAACAGAACCAACTTTCCACTTTTCAACCAAATAGAACTCCTTTGGAGAATCGCCTTCCTTAGAAGTTGTTTCACTTCGTAATCCTTTTGTGTACCGCATTAACATTAGTGGAAGTTCCCGCAATGATAGGCTCATAATTCATAGATTTGGTTAGCATATCAATGTTAAACAACCAATCTGGTCCTTTGGTCTCAACACTAGAGTCTTTTCACCGAATTGAACATGTAAGTTCTCTTCAACAATTCTAGTCCTCCTATTGTATACTCTAAAGGCTTTGCTATTTGAAGAATAGCCTAAAAGTATCCATCATCGCCTTTTTCTTGAAACTTGCCTAGGTAGTCTATGGTATTCAAGATAGTAACAGACACCCAAAAGGTTTTAGGAATGCAATCATTGGCTTCCTATCATGTAACAAATCATAGGGGTCTTGTTATGAGGCTTCACTACCTTACTTCTATTCTCGCACATAACATGCGCTCCTACAAATTTCAAAAGGTAGTTGGTAACTTAGACTCGACAACATGGTCCTAATGAATTCAATTAGTGTTCTATTTTTCCTTTCACCACACCATTTTGTTGTGGTGTTCTAGCAACACTAAACTGCTTTCTATACCCTTAACTACACAGTAACGATTCATCACATCATTCTTAAATTCGGCCCATTATCACATCTAATTACCTTGACCTTATGATTTACTAGATTTTCTATCTTAGTAATGAAACTCTTGAGAATCTCACTAGTTTCACTCTTAGAAGCCAAAAAGTATACCCAAGAAAATCTACTAAAATCATCAGTGATAACTAGGCAATACTGCTTATGGTTCAAACTTTTAACAAAGGTAGGTCCAAATAAGTCCATATGAAGCATAAACAGTGGTTGTGTTATGGTGTTTACAGTTTTGGTCTTACAAGAAGCTCTATGTTGTTTTCCTTTTTGACAGGCCACACACAGTTCCTTACACTCAAAAACCTTATAAGGTAACCCTCTCACTAAGTTTCCTTTTACCAGTTTATTGATTGTTTTGTAATTGAGGTGACCTAGCCTTCTATGCCACAATTTAGACTCATCAATAGATGCTTTAGCAAACAAACATAAGGACCTATTAGGAAGAACATCTTTAAAATCAAAACAATAGATATTTTCCTTCCTAGGTACCCTAAGTTGTATGAACTTCTCATCAGACATCTTAAACTCAGGAGATAACACCACACACTCATCTTTACCAAAAAGTACCCAGTTTTTCTTATCACACATTTGAGAAACACTTAATAAATTGTACTTCAGTCCCTCGCACTAAATAGACCTTTTCAAAGTCTAAATTCCACATCGATTGTTCCTCCGCCAAGTATCTTTCCTCCCTTGGATCATTGCCAAATGCCACATATCCTCCATCAAAAGCTTCAAACTCTTCCAGTTGCTCCCATCCCAAGTCATGTGCCCGAGCAACCACTATCAAAACTCCTTTGTCTTTTAGCTCATCTTGTAGATTGCCCCGCACATAAAATTAAACAAGTTAGTTCTTTTGTGGACCCAAGCCAATCGACTTGGTCCGCCTGCATCAAAATATTCAAATTTCTTTAGGTCCATTGATGCACAGCTGACATGATGTAAAACCTTGGTCTTAGGCTTCCATTGCCAACTTGTCGAGGCCTTAACAAAGATAAAATGATTTCCAACCACTGTGTCAGTTATCACCTTTGGAATCTTTAAAACTTATTTTGTTTCAGTGGTGATATTTTGCTTGTCAGTGGTTTGACTCTGCTTAGCCGTGTTTACATTTCGCTTAGCAGTGGTTGGAACCCATTTAGGTGCATCAGCGACTATTGATTTAGTATTCCCATTCCTCATCAACACTACCCTAGGAATCATGTTACTATTAGGATGAGGGTTTGTTTTCTTTGAAAAGTTTTGATGATTTACCCTCCTCCATTGATTCCAAACTGGTGTTCTGTTTTTATGACAATTTCTCTGTAAGTGCTCAAAACTACCACATGCATAACAAGCCTTTTTAACACATTGAAACTCATCACCTAATCTGCTAGAAATTAGGCCATTTAAGCTTCTCTGATTACCTCTAGGTTTATATTGTCTCATCTGCTCCCTAGGTATTTCCACAGACTCAACTACTTTCTTGGTAACTTTAGCTCCAAATCTAGGTACAAGGTTGGCTTGTTTAGAATCAACTTTCTTAACATGTTCTATCTTTTCGATTGAGTTGATTCAGCTCTATCTTCCTCGAATCGATTCCCGCACTTCAATTGTGGGAGCATCAAATGACTTAATAGAATCTATCTTAGTTGTTTCAGTATTACTTGACCCTTCTACAGGTTTGTTAAAGCTGAATTCACTACTAAATGACAGTTCTTTAGCTGGTGGTGCATGTTTCATTAAAGAGGGTGGTGGCACATTATTGTATCCTAGACCAGTACCATCTTTGAACAATTTTTGACCTATTGGTTTATTTACTAGATCAGAAGCATATTGTGTTTTAGCAACCCTAACAACATGTTTTTATTTTTCTTCTAGGGTCTTTTGTTTTACACTCTCTGCCTCTGCTAGTTGTTCTTTAAGCATCTTAATCTCTCTATCTTTAAGATCAATTTCACCACCTAGTATATTGATCTTATCTACATACTCAAACTCACATTTAATACAGTATTTAAGCTTCTCTTCTACACTCTCTAAACCAACTCTATAACCTAAGTTGTCCATAGTCAGTCTTTCTACTTCTTTCCTCATACTCTCAGTGATAGCTTTTTGAGATTCTAAATTATCATAACATGATTTAAAAGAACAAGTAGATGTTGTAGAATCATTAGATACCTCGTAATCGAACCGTAAGATGAAGCATAGGCCATTAGAGCAAAGTTATGCTCTTTTGAAGCTTCACTAGCAAGAAAAGCTGCATTGGGACCTTCATCAATTTGATCACTCCAGTCATAATCACCAATCCCATCTTGAGCAACCAAAGCTGAAGAAGCAGCAGGCTCTTCTGTAGTCTTCTTTATGCCTTCAATTCTTTTAGGAGCTCGACATTCCCTAGCAAAGTGACCTTTCTTCTTACAATTAAAGCACTCCATCTTGCTTTTGTCAAACCCAGCTCTCCTTTGACCATCATACTTAACCTGTCTTCCATTCCTCCTCAGAAACTTCCTTGCTTGGAGAGTCAACACTGCCATTTACCATTGAAGATTAATCTCTTCAAGATCATCAGGATCAATTTGATCCAGATCTTGATTCAACACAGTAACACTGGTAGTTAAATCAGCCAGAAAAGCACAAATTGCACCATCACTGACATTATCACTAACAGTGGTATTGTTTGCAATAGCCGTGGTTATCCCATAGGCAGCAGTGGATACATCTTGTGGGCTCTTGTGATTAGTAGATACAAAAGCAATGTTTTGATTAGCAGAAGATGTATTAGCAAAGTTATTCTCAGACTCATAGACTTTCAAGTTGTTATAAAGATTGTCCAGAGTCATCTTTTCAAAGTCCACCTTATTCCTCCATACAATGGTATGAATAGCCCATTCAGATGATAAGCTTCGAATGAATTTCAAATTAATATCTTCTTGATTAACCTTGTAATCCACAGACTTCAGTTGGCTAATAAGTTTTTGAAGTCTATTGTATGTGCCATCAAGTTTTTCTCCACTAAGAGCAGTGAACGTTTCAAATTGATGCTTGAGCATATTCATCCTTGACTTCTTTGTAGCTTCATTACCAGCAAACCTTGTTTCAAGAGCATCCAATAAATCTTTGCACTCATATTGTTCAAAGTCCAAGGCATACTCATTAGGTATTCCCATGGAGAGAATACTGTGAGCTTTGATCTCTATTTTCCTCTTAGCTTTATCAACTTCACTGACAATATCAATCACTTTACCACCAGCACCCTTCTTAGGAAGAGTATCACCCTTTTCAACTACATCCCAGAGAGAATAGTCAATCATACGAATGTATTGCCTCATTCGCATTCTCCAGATTTGATATTCACCATGCTTGAGCATGGAAACCTTTGAAGCGATCACCATGTGAGTTTCACGACATCTTTACTTTCTCGAATAAAACAGAACTTCTTCTTGGTTACAGTTTCTAGATCATAAGCTCTGATACCACTTGTTGATCCCAGTTGAGCAAACGATCTAATATAGAAACTGACTTGTAACAAAAGCTTATTAAGTATTACGCGGAATTTAACACTTAATCTTAAGAAGAAGAACAACTTAACATTCAACACCTCAATATTATTGATAATACGAATACTCTTACGTATATCTAAACTAACCTAGAACCTCCTTTTATAGACTAAGGAGTCCTATACATTATACAATTCGTAACCTACAAGATAAATATCTTTTCCATATTTATCTAATACAATAAACTAACCGACTATACAAAACTAGCAGTGGTTACAATATATTATCCGTGGTTACACAATACTACTAGCCGCGGTTGTCTTCATCCGTGGTTACACTCTTCTGTCTGTGGTTATATCAAACCCGTCTCGTGGTTCCAAGATTTAGAGTAATTCATGATTCAAGGAACCTAAAACCCAACAAAAACATGTATACTTCAAATCAATTATACGAAAGGAAAACATAAATACATATTAACATTAATAAATAATGAGTCTTCTCGTAAGAAATTAAAACTAAGCAAGGAACATAATCTCAACTTATCATGCATTGCAAAATGAATTACTTGCTAGTATGAACTTCTCATCTTGCATGTAGAAGTCGATTTTTTAACTCAAATGTATGTTGTCTAACCGTAGTTTTTACGTAATATTGTATGCAAGTAGTTACATGTAAGATATTGCAATTGATGTTATCATAAGTTTTGTATTTAAAGTAGTTTATTTAATATTTTAATATGAATTATGTATATATTCGTTATTTTCCATATTTATTTGTCACTTTTGTTATGCTTTTGCCTCTTATAAATTGCACGATTTTATGCGGTTATGGTTTGTGCAATAGGCACGTGAAGATGATGTATTCTCAAATTTTTTTTTTTTTTTTTTCATGGTATTTTATACAACCTATGTGATACATTGGTAGAATAATTAACTAATTTTCATAACTAAATGTTTGGTCATTAGTTTCCTATTATTTTAGGTACATAATTTTTTCCTATTTACATAAACTATTTAAGATATTTTTAATTAACACCAAATAACACAACTTTTTGGGACTCATTTTTTTTATAATTATAATTTACAAATTTTGCACTCAACAGTGACATTCATTAAACAATCTAATTGTAACACCCCGACCCGACAAGGGTAAAGATATCACAATACGGTTTCATATCAGAACTTTAAAAACTATACAATAGCGGAAGCCTTTACAAAATATTCAAAAGAAAACATAAATAGCTAAAACTTCAAAATAAATCTAAGATCTCTATGGTAAAGTCTTGCTCTCACTTACTCTCAAACCGGATCGGCTATCCCATAAGCTCATCTTGAAATGCTTAATACCGCAGCAGAAAAGAAAAGTGGGTGAGCTTACAAAGCCCAAAGGTGAGCAGATATAACGAAACAAAAGCTAAAGCAGAACATAAATATACTGAATAACGAAAATAAAATGAAATAATGACGAAGGATAGGATTCTGGTAGAATAAACAACCACATTTTAGACTAATAACACATTAAAGACACAAAACAAACACATCGAGAACAACCAAACGCACAACATATCATAACTAAATGTTTGGTCATTAGTTTCAAATCAATATTATTTTAGGTACATAATTTTTTTCCTATTTACATAAACTATTTAAGATATTTTAAATTAACACCAAATAACACAACTTTTGGGACTCATTTTTTATAATTATAATTTACAAATTTCACCATATAACATATCGCAAATCTCAATGCATCCATACGCCCTTCCTACATATACAAAATATGGATATTCATTAAACAATCTAATAATAAGTAAATAAGTTTCTACGGTGATGGCAAATTATATAAATTTCAATTACAAAAAAATGATATTACAAAGATATGATATTTCCGATCAATGTTTGGTGCAAAAACTCGATTGCTAGTGTAACTACACATGTTAAAACATTGTTAACAATATAATAGTTAGATCAAAGAAACATAAATGATAAAGATCTTTATTGTGCTCGTCTCCAAAGCATGTGTCAATTATGACTATCACTGTTAATAAAGCAAGGTAGCAACCATAGAAACTTAGTTTGAAAATCAATATATTATTCTAATGTATTCAAAAATTACAAAAATTCATTACAACAATACAAAAACAATGAAATATTTTACAGTATCAATGTAAACGTTAAAGCATTAACTCGATAATTAATTATTGCAAGTTTCTTAATTTAAATTGGTTAATTGTCATTATATTAAGCCCGTATTAATTTTTTTTAACTCTCTTATGTTTGTAAAGTTTTAAATTAATCAGTGTCGTAATGTTAGAATGCATTGAGATCATCAAGCAATCTCTATTTGATTTATTCATCAAATCATGCCTAAATTTCTACACGAAATATAGTATTGATTCATATAACCAAATGAATTGAGTTAATCGTCGTCATGCATACCTTCTATGAGTGGGCTTAGATAAAGCTCTATTACTTCATAAAGGAAAATCATTCATTTACATATATTATATATAATTCCAAGGCAATCAACTTTGAAATACTTATTATTGGAATAACAGGTAGTCAACCAAATATATATAATGTTTTGCCCAACTTGTAAAATGACGCCGTTTTATAAAAAACGAAAAATGCTAGTCCCCTGACATGGTTAGCATAAGAATAAAAAAGTTTAATTTGCTTAATCCATGTTTAGCCTAAAAATATTTTAAAAAAAATAAATGACCATGGCACATGTGTGGCAAAGTTTAACAACTGATAGGCCCATGTTTAAACTTTGGTGTAGTACAACAACAATCCAATAGCATTACCCTAATCACACTCCTAAAAAACGCAGCCCCCCATTGTCTTCTTTGCATCCATCATTTCTCTTCAACGTTTTCCTTTTTCTTTGTCTTGGTTGCAGCAGTTATGTGATTTTGTCCTTGTCTCCATCTGCTTCAACTGCACACCACAATTTATATCCCAATGGTTAATATTATAAGCCATTTAAAAATAAAACAATACTTAAATATACAAATACATGTTACTTGATAACGCTACACGCGTCGTTCGGGGTCAAGGAAACTTCCTTTTCTTCGAGCAAGTTTTATAACACCTAGGCGTGAACCTAATCGTTGTAGTGTAGTAATTAGGGTAAGCCACGGGTATTGATATCGTTCTCTAGGGAATAGGAATGCTAGTAAGGAGTTACTACGCTAAGGTTAAAGTTGAGGAAGATTATTTTTGTATTTTTATATTTTATGAAATGGAAAGGTACGAATCTCGGTATTGGATTTGGGGGTTTGTATTTCTACCGATTACTCTACTATTATCTAATTATCTAAACTAAGGTTGTGGATAGTCTATGTATATTGTTTTGTGCTCGTATGATAGTTAAAGATGTGTTTACCTAGATGCTACTACTCCCTAGTTATCTCCTATTGATGGTTGAATTGTCACGTCATTATTCTTAACGCGTTGTGTTTTCTAAGGTCATAAGGTGTGCATTCCCTAACTCTTTGAAGTCACCTTTAAGTGTAGTAAACGAAATCCACTCAGTCATTCATAAACTAACTTGAGGTTATCTTTTGGTTTAGTAAACGAAATCCACTAAGTCATTCATAAACTATCAAAGATTTATCAAGTGTTAAACACAACGATAGCCTAGTCGCACTCATAAGCCAATTACAATTAAGATAAGAGACAACCTAACAATAATTAACAACTAGGTTTCATATATCTAAGCAAACACACAATTAATTTAGCCGAACATGGTAAACATGCAAGCATACACACAATCAATCAAAGACATAATTGAATTAATGAAGTAAATACTTATCTTGATGTAAGATAGGGTTTAAAACCCTAAAATCTTGTACAAGACACCTTAGGTTCGGTTTTAGGTTTTCACTCCAAAAGACTCTCTAAAAAGCGAAAAATTCGGATTCTATATATAAGATTACATATGCGACGCCGCCTTATGTTTCGTGGACGCCGTCGTGTCGCCGTCATTAGGGTTTCGTCTTGGCCACGTTAACCTTGCGACGGCGCTACCTTATGTCCGTGACGCCGTACTCTTGACCGGCGTCGTGCGGATTGCATCTAGGCCGTGCGAGTAGCGACGGCCTACTCTTTTACAACCGGGCGTCGTCACTTGAAAATCTGAGTTTTGGGTTCTCAAACGTCACAAAAATCTTGGACGACGTCGCATTAGCACCGACGCCATCGCCTTCTATTTTTAGCAATGTGAGTGTCTCAATTTTGACTTTGGCCAATTTCTTCATATATTCGCCTTTTCGTCCAAATAAGTGCCATTCCAACATTTTGCCTTCAAGAGACCTAAAAGTGAAAAGGAACGATATTAAGCAATAACGGATACAAAAGTGATCAAATAAGGACTAAACGACCCTCAAAATGGTACCTTTTAAAACCTTATCAAATATCCCTACACTTGTTATTTGCTTGTCCTCAAGCAAATGTGCTTTTAACCAATTAATTTATAAGTTAGGGGTCATGAAGCATTAATTCAAAACGGTCCACAACACATATAAGCCCATAAAGTCATAACAAGCACGAAATTACATACTAGCACCTTACATGGGGTGTTTGGATACTCACATCTCTCTCGGTGTATATATGACATATAACAAATAGGAAATGGAAGATAAACACTCATTAACCGGTCCTAGTACATAGATTACCATAGGCTTGAGAATAGATCAAACCTCCATCGCTTTGGCGTAAGCACCTAGGAAAGATTATCAAAGAGGTCTTTTAAAGGGTTGTAATGTTAGGCTTACGGTAGGAAACAAGGGTTTGGTAGGATAGGCTATTTAGTGGTGGCAAGTCAAAATCTCTATGTTAAATGCATATGAAGAATGGCGTTGCTAAGCCAAGACTCGACACTCTAAACTCTAGATAACCTGAAATAAATAAACATAAATTCAAAGATAGATGTAGGATGGTAGCCCGTTTTTTTTCATACACTTTTACTCGCCATCCTCTATGATAACATCAAAATACTAGGGATTTATAGGCATATCCCTACACTTGAGTTTTATTACTCTAACACTAATTTGACCCGATTTGAAAAGATCAAAACACTTGGGGTACATTATTATGCAAACAAAGGAATTTGAATTTAACGTTCCCTTCCGTTATTTCATAAACTTTAACTTTTCCCATGAATCCCAATCGTCCCAAAACGTATACAAAGGATATGACTCGACTTAGCAACTTATGCAAGCAACTAGATAATTGAACTAAGGGTTTAGGGTGATAACAAACAATTGCACTAAAGTGAGTGCATAAGGGGTAGGCTAAGGCGATTTGGGTGTATATTTGGGGTGGGGTGTAAACAATGCTCTTCATTGATATTCCGAAAACCGAAACATCACGAGAACCGCGAAAAGATAGGCTCGAGGGGTTAACTAGGGGTATCGTGTACTAAAGATGAGTACAACGCAAAGGGTGTGGGGAATTACGCAACCGATATGGAAGAAGTAATTATATTACGGTATCAAACAAGGGTTATCTTAATGCCTCTTATCATTTAGTTATTCCTAACTACACAAGTGTAGCCTCACTTGCGATCTCGGAATGCATCACAAAACAAGTTCTAGAATCTAATATACTACGGTTCACACTCTAAGCATTGAAGATGAATGCTTTAATTCCTACTAATCTAAGGCGATCCTCACATTTTGGTGGAATTTGGGTGGTAAAGGGTTTTGTGCTAGTCATGCAACTTCCTATCCATGAGGCGCTTTTGTTAAGACTAATGGCCCACTCCTATATGTCATGAAAAATTTCAAATTTGGTGCCAAAATTACCCTAACCGACATTTTCTCATGGTTTATTACACAATCACAATTGGACAAAGCAAATAGTCAAGGATAAGCATAGTTTCAAAGTTCCGTTTTATTTTCCTCCTACACTTAAACCGAACATTGTCCCCAATGTTCCCGAAAGTATCAAAGTTATGATAATGGAAGGTAATTAAAAGCGAAGAAACTAATACTCCCACGATTAGCTTGGTAGGATCCGTGTAAAGTGGTGGTTAAATCCTTTTCAAGAAGAATTATTGTGAAAAGCTCCTTCCAATCTTATGTAACTTCTTCTTGACAAACTAAACTCGCACACTTGAAGAAAACAAACGAAACCTTCGCGAAAATCGGTGGTAATTATATATAATGCTTGTGGAATGGATGTTTACGAATTTCTAAGAAAATTAAGACCGAAAATTCCAAAAAATTTTATAAGTAGCTCGAAAACGAGAAAAAGTAATCGATGTTTTACTCATTC